>QKWP01000063.1:407525-446185 GCA_003550325.1 Gigaspora rosea
AAAAAAAAAAAAAAAAAAAAAAAAAAAAAAAAAAAAAAAAAAAATCAAAAATCCTTATATAGTATCATAGGTGAATGTGATCGATAGTACCCTGATCGACTGAAAATGATCGAACAAAATTGACAAGACATATGCACCAAATTGGGCATGGATTGAATGCATGACAATAAGTTTCAGAGTAGCAATATGATAAACATTTAGATATTTGAAA
The DNA here is from genome assembly GCA_003550325.1 of Gigaspora rosea. Taxonomy (NCBI): domain Eukaryota; kingdom Fungi; phylum Glomeromycota; class Glomeromycetes; order Diversisporales; family Gigasporaceae; genus Gigaspora; species Gigaspora rosea. The sequence goes on from QKWP01000063.1 coordinate 407,737, forward strand.
TTGGTGGGAAAACTTAATGGATAAAGTGAGCTTGTTGGTAGAATGTTAAAGAATGCGATATATAAAATGGCATATAAAATGTAATGTTCAAGAGATCTTTGGTGCCAGAAAGGACTAAAAATAATCATAATAAAGAAACTGTTAAATAAATTTGTTAATTGTATTAGTGTTAATATTAATTTAATGTTAGTAATAAATTGTAATAAAAATATATTTGCCAAATCATAATGCTCTAGTAGAGAGAGCCTATTCCAATTTTGCCAATGACAATAGTTTTGAATTCAACAACAAAATTTTTCTATAAAATAATGTTTATATTAGAATTGAGCAATTTTTACAAATAAAAAACATTAAATAATTCTTTTACTTAATCCCCTATACCCATAATTATAATCAAACAGTTCGGTCTTCCAAAAACAAAGTTTTTAATAGAAACTCGATTTGATCGTAGCCGATATTTAGAAATACAGTTTAATTAATAAAGTAAAAATATTACAATACATCACATATCGTATAAGCAATAATGAAGATATCATATATAAACTTGTGATCAATAATGTCTTTCCAACTATTAAAATAGCGTTCATAAAGAGAATAGCCTATTTCAAATATATATTATATCTTTCATTTTAGATGCCAGACTCATTGATTTTGCTACACATGATTTAGTCTGAAATTTCATATATATAACATGTTTCATTTTTTGATTTATTAAATTTATTAATTTTGTATAGTTTTTAGTTTTATTGAAGTAGCAGAAAAATAGCCCATTACTTTGGATTAGATTCGCATCGAACTTTCATTGATATAGTGACCTTGTCAAAATACAATCTAAAAATATGTTGTACGTTATTCCATAAGATCCAATGTGGTTATTATGTGACACTTCTCCACAAGGTATCTTTCCAGCATCACCATAATACAGACAAAATTCTTTAAATTCATTAATTTTAGGGTTAGAGCCTATGTTAGGTTAAAGTTTAAGAATATTAATGGTAAAATCGTTCAAAGAAAACTTATTGTTAGTGCGCAGGAATATGTTTCCTATGCAGATTTTGCATTGTAAGCAATTTTTGTTAAAGCAAACATTTGTTTTGGCTCTTTCTGGTTGACATCAAAGTGCGATTCGCTATTGGATAATTTCCACAAAATCAAAAATTTTAGTATGTTTTTTGGTGGCGATCCTAGGGTAGTTCTTGAGATTTCACACAAAGGTCTATATATTATTTGTTATACGTGTTGTTTTTATTTTTTAGTGAAATTATCTTAGAGAAAATCATATATAATTATTAAAGGTTTAACCTTTCGGGTTAAATGTTAACTGGATGTGACCACTAAATAGTAGAGATTGGAACAACCCAATAATAAACAAACGGCTACATATGTACATATGTACGTACGTGCATTGTACATAGAAGTGGAAGTTACTACCCCGGCAGTACTGCAGTCCGGCATAGTATGTACAAATTCTGAAAATTCTGAAAATCATAAGAATTTACAGAAAATTAGTATTCGAAGAATTGTCGCAATTCTTAAATAGATAATATATATTTATGTTTATCATTGTAATTACTAGTAGTCTTAGAAAAATAGCAATAATAGCGATAATTAGTATAGTCATTATTATGTTATGTATGTAAAGAAAGTATATATATTGTGAAACTTTCCTGCAATTACGGATAACTCTTGGAGTTTTAACTTCGAAAAATATATAGTGGAAGTATTTTTTTTTATTAACCTCCGTAAAGGACGCCATGTAGGCGTACTTTATTAATAATTTACTTACTGACAAATTGAAGTATTTATAAGCCCTTTTCGTGATCTTATAACAATGTTTCGGACAAAATACTCATATTGTCTTATTCCATAACTCTTGTTAAACTATTATCGATATAGTAAGAGAAAAATCTGTATTAGTAATCAAATTCCTTTTATATAAAAAATCCAGTAATCACATTTGTGATCAAATCCATTGTTACAAAATACCTTCGTAATTTGATTTTAAAAATAAGCAGTATACCTGAAATCAAGAGAAAATACAGTAAAAATATTAGTATTGAATCAGCACAATAAATACAAGACCCTTATTTAAGGTAATAAGATACTCAGTGAAGTCCCAGTATAAACTTGCAAGACCTAAAGTCTCCAAACTTGGATCAAATCCAACCACGCCTCGATCGAAGCCTACTCCTACTGATTCAGAATTTTTGGTCTTGTTGATATTATTTTAGTAGAGTTAGCTGCATATTACACTATTCAGTTGTATTAGAGTAAGGTTACACTTCTACAATGCACGTAGTCACAGTAAACAAATCCAAATTATAGTTGAGATGGTTCATATCAGTTAATAGTCATCATATCAGGGACCCAAAAAAATTTGTCTAGATTTCTAAACTCTAAAGTTTTACAGGCCTTTTGGGTCATATATATCCGACAATTTAATAGTAAATTAAAATTCTTGAAAAATAGATTTAAAATATAAAGTCATCTTGAATAAAAATTATTTATCTGAGTTCCAATCTTCAAAAGCGTTTAGCAGAAGCATTGTACCCTAGGTGGTTCTTCCTTGACTAAAATTTCATTATTTGTAAACATCATATATTTCTTGACAGATACCATGCCCGTTATTTCGCGACAATACAGTAACTCTTTTTTGATATAGGTGAAAAACCATGGATTAGCATAATAGTGAAACCTAACTTTTATCGATTATTAATTATTGTCACGGATGATCATGAAATTAGATGATGGTGAATTTGAATCTATTTTATGTACGATTTTTAAAAATTTTTAGGACCTTTTTTGCTAAATTTTTTTTTATAGTTTAATTAGGATTTAGGGTTAGGGTTATTAATAAAAGAGTATAGGTGGATTTTGGTAGGGTTTATATTTTCAAATTGAGACCCCAAATTTCACCATCATCCGATTTCACGATCATCCGCGACAATTATTAAATTACCTGTGATCCCGGAACACACATAGCGAAGAAATTAGAATAGATAAAGAAAATACAGTAATAAAAACAATTAACTTGAACTATAAAGGTAGAAGTTAAAGTAAAAATTTCTACATAAGTGCAAATCCCGTCAAGACACAAAGATCTAATACTCAGGCTAAATCATACCAAGATGCTATTCTGACCTATTTCTTCCATATCGAATTCTTTTTTTTCCATTTATTTTCGTTAAATATATGTGCCAGTTACAGTAAAACTCAACAAAGGCAGGCGCAGAATAACTTGACACTTTCTTTTTTTAGTTAGTATAGAAGGAGGGTTTGTACAAATGTTATTTCTTTGTGCCCATTAAGGTATATATCGTATTTGCAATATTTATTAGATAGAAGGAGTATGGGGAATAAGTTAGATAAATACCAAATAGCTGATTTGTATTTTAACGAATTTAATGAATTTATTTCAAATATACCTATTAAATGTGTGAAAGGTATACAAGCGATAAAATTTCGCCTCCAAAATAAAGCTAATTCACAGAAGCTTAAAATTTTCGAAATTAAAGACGAATAGAAGTGTTCTAATCTATGTCATATTATCCATAGAGTATAAGAAAACCTTGTCCCGTGACTTATCGTAGAGCCAGAAAAGAGAGTGTAAAAAGTCTGATTTTATCCCTTATATACTGATCATTATGAGATGTAACACGTGATGCAATTCACGGTGGAGTAAGAATATAATAATGCGCAACGTAGTTGCACTAAAACCAGGAACGATGGGCAATAAGTCATATTGAAGATTTAATTGATAAATTATACGTACGTACTTACTGAATTGAATTTACAAGATGTACACTATTGTCCAATGCATACAGTATCCAAAAAATAGTAAAAAAGTTCATGAATAAAAGCCATGGTACCGATGCTATCAATAATTATAATTATTGAATTATGCTTTACATATGTGCTATATTAATTCAATTACGGATAAACTATAATAATTAAATAATTTAAAATTTAAAACATATCACCACAAATCATGCTATTTCACTGACAAAATTAATTTACCAATGATTTCTGTTCTCATAAATTCTGGGACAAACTCATTTTCCGGAATCCCTTCGGTTTCGTCTTATTAATCATCAAGTTCTCAGAAATTATATCAGTATTTTTAGAATGAATTTTTAAAGACAACAAAGTGTTAGGTGGCTTTTAGGATCAAACCGAAAAAACTTCAGGAAATAGCAAATTTTTAGTTTGTCCCAAAATTTATGCGACAGCTGTAGTTCGCCAACAAGATTTTTTAAAAAATTGCACTAACCTTAACTCTAACTCTAAGCTCAATCCGAATGACAATGAGCAGAATTTTTTATCTGTGAAATACTATATTTTCGCATAATAACTCACATCTATGCGTTATTTCGGAATACACCTGTGTGATATTTTAGATCAATATTGCCAATATTTAATAGAGATGTATACTATACTTATAATTATTGGGCAAACGTTTGGGTGTGTTATTTCAAGACGCATATGTAAATTATTTTGAGTCAAATAAATGCACTTGTGAGAAAAACAGTAAACTTTAAGTGAATTAATCTAATGAAAATGTAACAACTAATCAGACCTATAAAAATGTAGACAGATGTCAAGCTACTTTCTTCAATCATAGAGCTTTAACATGAATAGACAGAAATTTAAAAGTATAGAAGTTTTATAGATGTTTAATACTTATAATGTTCTTCTTTAACATTTCATTGTGCTTTCTTAATATATTAGAGACTCCCAAATCTTTAATTATGTTTCATTGCAGTTTTTTAGCAATCTGATATTACACATATCAGGATTACGACAAAACTGTAATAACAAATTATAATCTTGCCAATTAATTTATGATCATGTTAATCTTATAAATGAAAAATCTACATTGGCTTTATTTGTATACAACTATGTAATATACACCTTTAGTACTTCATTATGGAAATAAAACTGTAAAAATGTGCAGGTACAAGGCATTCTAAAAATGCCTGCTAAAACAGAAAAGGAAAGATTTATAATCATGCTGACCAACCAAATATGAGAGATCATGGATGTACATTATTGAAAATAGCTGTAAACTATGTACTTCTGTGAAACTCTATTCCTGGTATAAAACTAGTTAGCAGTTAGTAATAGAAATATGAAAACTATATAAGAAAGACCAAGAATACTTATATTTGTAGCCAAATTGGTAATCTCATGATTACTACTACAAAAAGTCATAAATAGAAGTATAGTACATATCAAGGTTGTTTAACTAGTAACAGTTACTCCAGAAATAAAGCTGTACTCTAATAAGAAAGTTTAGTCATGCTCACTAAGTAAAAAACCAAATATAATTATAATATTTATATAGGGGACTAGTTTTTATACCCTAAATTTATTATTCATAGCCCCTGTTTTTTTTAAACTTTGAGCAAAGATATCTTAATAACTACCTGGCCAAATCCAACAAACTTTTTTTTTAAAATTCTATCTCTTAATTTGTAGAGAAATTTGCTTGCATAATTACTATAAATATATCTCTAATCTATTTTTTTAATCATTTAAAATATTTGAATAAAATTTGGTATAATAAAATTTGAAAACAAGGATTTATTTTTGAATTACATGTTACTCTAGTTATATTGACACCTCAAAAAAATAAATTGCCCAATATATCCAGATATTGGTTTAACCAGAGATATTTTTATATTAAGTTTATAGGTTTAAAATTTTAAAAAGTGTCATTATAGCCAGATGTAGTATATCCAGATGTTGATATAACCAGAGTGATGTGTATTTAAATTTATATTATAAGACATAAAGTTTATTTGCTTATAGGCTAAAAATATTAAATTTTAAAAAAATTTTTTAACCAAAAAAATAATTTACAATATCTTGGCAAATTCTTTAAATATTTGTTTTAAAAATATAGTTTCTAATACAATATTGCAGTTTATATAAAGGATAATAATTTTTATTATTGCACTTAAAAGATTTACTTGTAAAAATTAAAACTTGTATTAGAAGTAAAAATTTTTTTTATAGACAAAAATATATAAAATTTGAGAAAATCTAAAGAAAAAATTCTATAGTAAAAGTTCCAAAACAAAAATTTAAACTTTTATTACACCAAAGTTTTTTAATATTTTTATAATAAAGTTGATAAAACAGAACTAATATTATATTTTTACTTAAAAAGAATATAGCTAAAATTAATATTTAAAGTTTTATTCCAAAAATTTAAAATTTATGCAAGCAAATTTGCCTGTATTACAAATTAGGGATAGATTTGTAGATTAAATAAAAAAAAAGTTCATCAAATTCAGCCCAATAGTTGCAAAGATTTCTTTGTTCAAAGTTTAAAAAATTAAGATATTTATTAAAACAAACTATACAAGATTTTTTTTAAATTTTAAAAAAATATATTTTAGTAACTACTGGGCCAAATTTAATAAACTTTTTTTGTTTAAATTGTATGAATCTATAGAATTCAAATAAAAAAAATTATTAAATTTGACTAATAGTTAACAAAATTTTTTCTAAAATTTGAGTAAAAATAGCTATAAAAATATCTTAGCAACTATCAAACTAAATTCAAAAAACTTTTTTATTTGAATTCTATGAATTTATAGAATTCAAATAAAAAAAAAGTTTATTGAATTTGGTTTGTTAGTTGCTAAGATATTTTTCCTCAAAGTTTCAAAAAAATTTTGGTACAGTTTTTGTTTTAATATACATTTTGAATTTTTTAAAAAAATTTGAGCAAAGATAACCCAGTAAATATTAAGTCAAATTTAATAAATATTTTTTATTTAAATTCTATAGTTTTATACAATTCAAACAAAAAAAAAGTTCATTAAATTTGGCCCAGTAGTTAGGGAAGTGACAAAAATCAGGTGATTTTTTAGGGAGAGAGGGTAAAAAAAAGTTAAAATTATATATAAGAACCTGACTATATATATATTAAGAATAAGGGAGGGGGTAGGCCTCTAATAAAAAATAATCAGGTGATTAATGACACAGCCCTTACTGCTCGAAGTTTAAAAAAATCATGTAAATCTTGTATAGTTTGTTTTGATAGATATTTTGATTTTTTTCAACCTTTAAGCAAAGAAATCTCTGAAACTACTAGGCAAAATTTGATAAACTTTTTTGTTTGAAATCTACAAACCTATAGAATTTAAAAGAAAAAAGTTTGTTGGATTTGGCTTGATAGATATTAAAAAAACAGATAGTATAAATAATAATTTAGAGGCATAAAAACTAGTTCCTTTTATACAATACTAGTCTTTAGGGGCATGCCATTTATTACATAATATTTTTTACTTAGTAACCTCCTCTACCCATGTATGGTGTAATCATTTTAACTAATACTAATTGATTAATATAATATATAGATATGATTACTACCTCTGACCATGTATCTATGTTAAAAATTATAATAAATGGTATGCCCCTTAAGTTATTGTTTGAGAATATTTTTAACAAGATAATTAATTAGATATAATGTATTTTCAAAGGTGTCATTTTATGGAGACATGTCACCATGGCAACACATGATTGACCAATCAAAATCGATCACATGACCACATGCTCGATTGATCAAAATCAATTGAGCATGTGATCATGTGATCGATTTTTATTGGTTTATATATATTAAAATTTATTAATTTAATTTATTAAAAAAAATAATCGTATAATTTAATTTATTATTAAAAAAATTTAATTTATTACTTAAAAAAAATTTAGTTTATTATTAAAAAAAATAATCGTATAATTTAATTTATTAAAAAAAATAATCGTAATACTGAAATAGAATCTAAAAAACTACACTAAACTAAAACAAACAAAAACTCCCATAGTGCCATTCTGTCAATTTCTTTAAGCCTTGTAGCCATGCTCTCCAAACCTAACCAAGAAAAATCAGTATCAACTTCAACAACTTTGCGACTAACAACTTCAACTATAACAGCTCCAATTATGACGGCTCCAATTATGATAGCTCCAATTATGACAGCTCCAATTGTGATAGCTTCAATTATGATAACTTCAACGATGATACTAATCATTAACAATAAAAAAACATTAGCAACAAAAAAAAAAAGAAATAAAAAAAGAAAGAAAAAAATCTTATCTATTTGCATTCCCATCTGGCTCCATATTCGTCAAATTGATTAAATAAAAAAAAAAGTTAGAAAAACAAAACAAAAAAGAAAAAAAAAAAAAAAAAAAAACAAAAAAAAAAAAAAAAGAAAAAAAAATAAAAAAAACAAAAAAAAATAACAAAAAAAACATTAATAAAAAAGAAAAAAAAAACATTAATAAAAAAAATGACAAAAAATAAATGAAAAAACAAAGACAATATTTAATATATAGATATATAAAAAAAGATGAAAAAAACATAAAAATATAAAAAAAAACCAGCTGAAAAGAAAAATCTAGCTAGAAAAAAAGAAAAAAGGTGGTAAGAGAAAATATTAAAAAAAAACCAGCTAGAAAGAAAATGAAAAAAACATAAGTTAAATATTAAAGAAAATGAAAAAAACATAAGTTAAATATTAAAAAAAAAAGAAAAAAAAAATCTATGCCCACCCGCTATAAGTATGCTGCTAATTGCAAATAATAAAAAAAAATTAATAAAAAAAATAAAATTCATAAAAAAAAAATTTAATAAAAAAAAACTCCTTCCTGGTCTTCTATCCTGATTGCTGTACTCTGATTGCTGTTATAGAAATAGCAAAATAGTGAAATGGCAAAATGGCAAAATAGTGAAATGGCAAAATGCCAAAACTGCAAAATGAAAGACAAATCTCTAGGATAACTTCAAAACAAAAGTACTACTATTTGAAGACAAAAACTTACAAACGAGGCATGACTCCAAAACAACTCTGGCCTAAAAGAAAAAAAACCAATAATTATCAAAGGATGTTTATTGTTTAATATAATCACCAATCTCAAAAATGATTGGTTGATCATATAAGGGTCGCTATGGCAACATGTCGCTATTGACATTTTGCCTAATTTCAATAGTATTTATAGTTTAGTAAAATGTATTATAATTCAAATTTCAGAATAGTTTTTAAAAGAATAAAGCTCTTTTAAAGTTAGTATTAACTTTAATAATTAAAACCATAATCACCAACTTAGAAAACAAGAATTTAGTAATTATAAAAAGTTGTGACTATATAAAGATCAAATTTTATATAGTTCATAATAGTTAGAGCTTAAAAATAGTGTAATTATATTAAGGTTGTAACTATATTAAGAGTGACTATAATGAGATTTGACTGTACTTCTATATAAATACATCATAATAAAATTTTTATAATACATTTTTTGTATAAATTAAACTGCAATTATAAAGGATTATAACTAGGATAGCAATTATTTTATTGACAATCACTTTATAGACACCTTATTTTACTAACAATTATTTACTAGCAAGTTCATTTTATTGACAGTTTATTTTACTGAAGTTCATTTAACTAATGAAGTAATTCTTGTTATTGTTGTTAGAATCAAGATAGAATTAAAGTTAAAGTTAGCGTGTTTACAAAAAATCTTGTCAGTAAAATGAGTTTTAGTAAAATAAACTTGTTGGTAAATAATTTGTTATGAAGTAATTGTTAGTGAATAATATGGACCAATTTAAGTTTATAGAATTCAATAACATCTATTATTATGATCCTATATTAAAATTAGAAATTATTAAATATTAATACTGGATATGTATTAAAATTTTGTTAATACAGTTATCCCTCTATATAATTACCTCTATATAGTCACTAACTCTATATAATTATACCAAAATATTATACCATTTTTTAATATTAAAAACACTTCTATATAGTTACTGTCACATTTTTTTAGAATTTGTTGAATAATTTTAATAATAAAATTACCTTTTAACATTCATATTTATATATGATCATAGATAGTTGCTATATAGTAAAGTTACAAAATTACTAATTAATTAACTTTATGCAATAATTAAAGTTGTTTAGAAGAATAAAATACATCTACTCTAAAATTTTCATACAAATTGGATAATATTTTACTAGTACAAATTTTTATTTTATTTATTTATAAATATAGCTAAAAAATTTGTAATTTTTTTTATATAACTTATACTATATAATTGTAAAATAAGCAACTTATCAATAAAATGTTAACTAATTTATATAAAAATTTTAGAGCAAATGCATTTTGTTCTTCTGAATAATGTTTATTATTATAATAATAGATTTGCTTAGTATTATTTGTCTTTTATATATAGCAATGATTAATGATCATATATAAAATTTTTTAAAATTTATTTTAAAAAATTTTAAGTCAAAATAATACTAAGCAAATTAATTATTATATAAATAAATATTATTCAGAAGAACAAAATGATATGCTCTAAATTTTTATGTAAATCAGTTGATATTTTATTAATAATTGTTATTTTACATTTATACAGTTTATACAAAAAAAATTACAAATTTTTTAGCTATATTCATAGATATGTAAAATAAAAATTTGTACTAATAAAGTGTTATTTAATTTGTATAAAAATTTTAGAGTATGCATATTTTATTCTTCTGAACAACTTTAATTATTGTATAAAAGTTGATTTAATTAGTAATTTTGTAACTTCACTATATAGAAACTATCTATGATTATGTATGAAAATTTTAAAATATCTCTATCAAATCACTTTTTTTATATCAATTATAATTTGTACTTATATAGAGACACCTTTATAAAGTTATATCTCTTTATAATTACTATATTAGAATATGCCCAACTGCATGATTATATAGAGAGATAACTGTACTCATAACTTAAAATTTTTGTATTTTAATCTTCTAAAAAGATCTTTTGTTTTTAAAGTTTATCAGATTGATATAATTTAATTTAGCATAGTAAGAACTTTACAAAAACTTGAAATTTCTTAATACACAGTTACTGCATAGTAACTATATAGTTACTATTAAATTTAATATCAACTATAGTTATACCTCTATACAATCACTTTCTATATACAGTCATATCTTGATATAATTAGCAACTTATAAACAAGAGTTCAGTGCTTATAAAAAGTTGTGACTATATAAAGGTCAAATTTTATATAGTTCATAATAGTTAGAGCTTAAAAATAGCATAATTATATCAAGGTTGTAACTATATCAAGAGTGACTATAATGAGGTTTGACTGTAATTTCAATAATAGTATAATCACTATTACATTTTTTAAAGATTTTTTAAATTGATTTATTAAAAAAATACCTCTTCATAATCACAATTTTTTTATTGGTTATAAATACATAATTGTGATTAGCTAATTAAAAAATGCATACCATATATGCCTGGCTCTAGGATAAATAAAAAAGCTGACAACACTATTTATATGAAATTTTATTAAGACAATCAACTGTTGTTATAACAAAAGTTGTATAATGAGTCAAAAAAATAGTTTTATAAAACTTTTAATATTTGGAGGACATTAATAAAAAAGAAACAAATCTTTTCTAAGTAAAAGTTTTTTTTAACTTTAAGTTAAAATAGCATAACAACTACTTAACCAAATTTAATTAATTTTTTTATTTTAATTTTTATAGTTATAGAATTAAAGCAAAAAAAAATTTATTAATTTGATTTGGTAGTTGCCAAGATATTTTAATTTAAATTTTTAAAAAAAAGCTACTAAAAAATGATTGTTCTTTTTCTATTGATGTTCTCCCATTTTATTATTAAAATTTCTTCTACAATTAAAATACATTTCAAAATGTATATAAAAAAGTAATCTACAAAGAAATATTAACGTTTATGAATAAAAAACTTTTTTGAAATAAAAATTATACAAATAACTTAAAATTTCAGTTATCAATTATTTTTAATTGTATGCAGTAACTTGATTTATTTAATGCATAAAAATCAGAGTGGGTACCATGATCTTCTATTTTTATCAAAATTAAAATTTTAGAAAATCCCAAATTTAGGAATAAAATTAAAATCTAAATATCTTTGTCAATATTAATCTATTTTTGATAAATTTTAACTGAAAATAGCTTAATTACTATAATTTTCAATTATTTAGTAGCTTTTTGAAGGTTTCATTTTGAGAAAGTTCTTTTGGAAGCATTTGAAGTTTAGAAAAAATATTTTTTTATAAAATTTAAGATTTTACAAGTTAAAGATATGCACTTCAAGTTTAATCAGTAAAAGTTTTTAAGTTAATATAGTAAAATTTTTAAGTATTCATAAAATAAAGTTATGTGCCTCACATAGTAGCGCTTGACCTCCCCTAACTATATAAAAAAATTTTCAAGCTATATTTAACACCTTTAAATGATTTGTTGTCAATAGATTTATATATTTGGAAATGATTATCAAAAGCGGGATTTTTTTCTTGCATATTTTAGCCCGTTTGGGAAGGTGTACTAACTATTTATGTATATTCGAGTAAGATTTTTGTCAAACAAATTTTATAGTATGTACATTGTACAGTACATATGTACATATGTATGGACAGTAAGTATGTACATATGTATGTACTGTGCAAACGAACAAGCGAACAGTACAAAGTACATACGTACGTTGTACTGTTTAATTTTTACTTCATGAATTTTAAAAAAAGTATAATACTTTATATTTTTATTACTATTATACTTGATTCAATCTAGATTAATGTATTTTTTTGTGTGTATTTTATAAATTTGATTTTTTTTAATTTGAATTTTTTGCCGAACTGATAAATTGATAATCAGTGATTGTCAAAGACCATGTTGAAAGCTCTTAGCAAAAAAACTTATTTTCATTTTTAAAACAAATAAATAATATACAAATATATGTTTGTTCATGTGATGCATACAAAGAAATATACAAAACAATTGCATCATTTAAAAATAAATTTGAATTAAACAAATGCTATCATACTTGCAAAAATAAACCAGTTTTAGAACTTATTAAAAATTATATATATTTATTTATATAATGCAGAGTATATAATTAACTACCATTTAAAACTGTGTCAGCAAAACCTTGCATTTGATTTAGGCATATTTTAATGAGCTGTACTAATGAAACATACTATTATTGTACTTATATGGGCATACCGGATTTGATATTTATGTTACGAGATAGCCGTAATATCATATGATGAAACAAAATTAGATGAGTTTATATCGATTTTAAGTTGTTTTTTGATTTCACCGATCGTGAAATAACTCAGATAAATTCATAATGCAGACATGTAATAATGAGGTGTGCGATAAATATAAAACCTTTTTTTTACTATATAAACTTCAAAAGGCTGATTAAGTAAAGTTGTTCAGCATAACGAAACACACCTATAGTAAAATTCATGGCATTTGGACAACTTTTTATTAGTACATTTTTCAATTTTTCGAAAAATTTAACAATTCGAAAATAAGCTACCCATGATTTTTTGTGTAACTTTTTGGCCAAAAAGGGTAGCTTATTTTCGGATAAATATAGTATATGGACATACCAGATTTGATATTCGTTTTACTTTGTAATTTATGTAATAAAACAAGGTATTTTTGAGTGGGTTTTTTTGTGATATTATAGAGTTTATTTATAACAAGAAATGGAGTGATATATATTATGAAGTGTCTGGTCTATAGGCATTTTTAGTGATGCATACATACGTTTGCTAAATCTCATAATTGATTAAATAAGGTTTTTCCAAGGTCAAGTTGATAGTTAGTTCTATCGTGAACAATGCATTAAACGTAATAAAAATGTGAAATTCTGTACTTAAACAACTAGATTTATCTTGTATGAGAATAGTTTAACCAAACATTGCTTTAACAGGTTTTTCTCTTGAATAAAATCACTAAAAAAAGTCTTTTTATTATTTTTTATTTTTTTTTACTTAGGCAGTCTCGTAGACGATCTTTATTAAAATAATTGTAAATTTTAGGAATTACAATGTTGGTTTAACTTTGTGAACCCTACATCACACTGATTCTTTGGTTTCAAGAATACAATATGTGACCTGCCGCACTAGTGCTGCAGCAAATGCTAAAACAAACTAGTAGTTTGAAGTCAAACTCAAGGGTGTTGTCAAACAGCCTAATTTTTAAAACCTTCTTCTCCAAAGCTTCTCGAAAAAGGCGTACTAGTAAAAAAAAAACAGATATATAGAAAAAAAGGAAAGTAAATGGGGAATAACCTAAACTACCTAAACGAATACCAAAATAGACAAAATAATAAAAAAAAGAAAAGAATGAAAAAAAAGACAAAAATTAGACTGTAAGACAGCACCAATTTCACCTGGTTTCAAGTATAAAAAATTATATAATACTATGCCGGTAAAAATACCAAGTACTATATTTACAGCAAAAAACATGTAGAAAAAAGCTGACGAGGTGAAAATGAGAAAAAAACAAAAACTACGGCTAAAAGAATATTCTAGAAGGAAACTTCAATTCGTGTTTATCTCCAACTTATCCATGTCCTGAATTTTACTCGTGACATGATCCAATTTGGAAGCCGCATTCCCAAAATGGAAGAGTAAACAATATCGATCGTTTGGAAGGGGTAACCCAAATCGCCCACTTTTGTTGAAATTTTGAAAGACCAAAGGGGCACCAAGGGAAAGTACCAAAATTGAAAGGACTTTGAAAGAGTTACGCCATACAAAATAGTATATCTAACCAAGTGTTTACTTCTGTTTTTACGTCCATAAAACTTGACAAAGCTCCAGCTTATTAAGCCTACTACTTCTTCGCTTGGTAGTACTAGACTTCTGCTCAGAGGCCTCTCCCATAAGGGTTCAAAACTTTTTCAACTCTATTTCAGCTACAACCAAGCATATAATGATTAGCCTTGAGTCCCAGCTGCTACTTGTGAAGTTTTGTTGCATGTTGAATATATTAACTGTATGGTTTTCGTAGGTCAGTGTTCTTGAAAATTTTGGTACGAGGGATCATCGGAAAGAGTTGTCCAAAAGTCTTTTTATTATTGTCTTTCAGAATTGCACTAATTAAATATATTTTAATCTAAAATATGCAAAGCAGATTTATCACTTTGCAACGCAGGTTTCATACTAATATGATGATAATAGCAGATTTAATATAATTATCAAAATTACAATAAATTTTGGTAATAAAAATGTAGCTTTTGAATATATAATCTCGCCAGTATATCGTTTTAGTATAATCTTATACTAGCCAAAAATTTTATTATCAAAAAATAATTAACAAAATTCATCAAATGTTCTACTAATTTACTCTAAGTATTTGAATTCGATACAAAATATAACTATCTATATCAGAGTTATTCGATATTTCAAATTAGACTTTTCATATAAATACGAAATAACTCCTAAAATGTAATTCTGAATTTTGATCAAATTAAGCTTAATCCTGGCCATTATTAGATGGACTAGGTGCTTGACAAAAAAAAGATCTTCAGATAATTAATTTTTATGTTATAAATCTTATATTAAATTATATGAAATACAAGCTTTAAGGAGCTATATAGTAAAGTTTTGTTAACACAACTATTTTTGTGTCTTGAGTGAAAAATGATCCTAATCTTATTTTAAATTAATTTATGTAAAACAAATACCTTTTGAAAAATTATTTTTTCGTCCTTTTGTTTTGTCTTTCATTTCTGAATTACACTAAGAAAATACAAATGTGTGTTATTCTCCTTCTTATCGAGCAACCTATGTAGCTTTTTAGCAATATGTAATTTTTCTATAACTATTGTTCTGACGTGTCATAGGCTGTATTATTTTGTATAATTGACTGTCATCCTGACAGGTCATAAAATGCATTCACTTCAATATGAATAACTAATGTCTAAATTATATGCCACCTGACCCTTGCTGCCCATATAACTGCTCTGACAGGCCATTTTGAAAAACTTACTGGTAGGGAGAGTGGGTCAATGTAACCAGAACTAAAATCGGGTTCGCAGAAGAAAAAAGTCTATTTTACTCATGAACCTCAACAATATTAAAATATACTTTGAATGATTATACAACGATTACTTCATACTTACTCATTAATTCACTTAAACTGTACTTTACTCTTATACTTACATCCCCTTAATTGAAAATCGATCAATCAATCAATCGAACGTATGACTATAAAAGGTCTGTCACATAGTTGAGACCAAGTTGATTCGAGACAAAATCTGCCTTGATATTTACGTATCGAGCAGACTTTTTTGCAGCACCTAGCCCAGATAATACTCCTAGGTGTTATTTTGCATTTATAAAGTTATTATCTATTCCTGGTTTAGCGCGATTGCATCACGCAACTACTTATTGTTATAGTGTTATTGTAAAAAGTTATGTTTGATTTATTTAGATGTTTGTGGAACTATTACATATGTTTTAACATTCTTGCAAATTAAATATCGTCTTTTAATATATTAACTTTAATTGTAAATATTGCATAATTTTTTCACATTCAATTAGTAATAGATAAGCCATCTAGCTCGTGAGAAAGTAAACAAAGATAAACAGAATATGATTTATTGTATCTAATTATAGAATAGACCAAAAGGTGTATAGAAAAACATGGAACATCTAAAAAGTACAAAGAGTTATTTAGCAAACAAGATGGAGATATTATAATCGGACTAAAAGAGACAAAGTCTTATCTCTTAAATCAAGATAAGGATATAGCTAATTTTTTGGAATCATCATACCTGAAACAGTTTGTGTAATTAGATAGACACTAGAGGTATACAACTGGGAACAATACAAAAATACAATAAACTCCAGTTATGGAAAAACAAAATATACAATACCAAAAATCATTCAAGAAGGAGAGAGAGAACAATTAGCAAGAAAGTTGACCATGGCTATTTCAGAGTCAGGAACCACAGATTATAGGACACAAGAGCTACAAAGTCTAATTAGCTCGTGTCTAAAAAATTATATACATGGGGAGAAGGAAAGATTAGATTTATCAGTACCTAAAGAATCAGGTCTATTAAAGAAGTCCACCTCAGAAGATAAAACACTATCGCCCACAAAAAAGGTAGAACTACAAAATAAAGTTACTCAAGAAATGAAAATGGAAACATACAAGACTAAATCCTCAAACCCAAGTGTAGATAGTAAATCAGTACAAACACCTAAAGAAGAGGATCCAATTCAAGTACTGAAGAAGAAAACTAGTTCTTTAAAAGCTAACAATATTAAAAAAGAAGCATAGAAAAGGAGAAAAACTACTTTGACTTTACAATATGGGACCTTCCAGAGAAAACAAACAAAGCACTTGTCCAGGCGATAACAAGAAAATTAGGTAAACTAGAAAAGATCCAGATTAAATATGGTCAGAATAATAAGATAAGAGCCGAGATACAGGTGTATTTAACCCAGACCAGATATGAGAAGATATTAGAGAATTTATAGTCTATACCACTACCCGATGGATATCTAGCTCACTAACTCCAGGAAAAAGTGACACCACAATCTTGACAGACAGAAGAATACATTATGCAAGACTCTTAAATATACCCAAATATGCAAAAGAAACACTACTACTCTGACAAGCTCGCAATATTAAAGCTAAAACAGTTCAAATATTTAATAACCGTAACGGAAAACAAAAAGGGTCCACGGTACTAGAATTTTCAAGCAAGGAGGATAAGGAGTTTGCTCTTAAGCATAGAGTTAATTATTATAACCAAAGATTAATTTGGGAAGAAAAGACTGCAGAGAAAGAAGGAAGTTTTAAACAACAAGATTTCAAATTTAAGTCAGAAGTAGTAGAAAATAATATAAGACATAGAAAAGAAAGACAAGAAGTTAGTGGAGAATCAAATATGTTCATTAGAGCAGAGTCAAGCAAAACGAAAGAGAAAAACAAAGAGAAGGAGTATACAGAAGGTGATAGAAAAAAGAAAACAAAGATATATTTGGAAAGGAAAGTAGAAAAGCTATGCTCTAGATACATAGAAGAGCTTAAGGCATCACTGGTACAAGAGATTATTTCTCAGATTGAGCAGAAAGAAAACCTTTTACAGTACTTCTAATGGGCGCCAAAGTTGTACAAGCAAAACTAGGTACTACTAGAAGATTGGACATTCCTAGTAGTACAAAGCAAAAATTAGATAGTCGCAATGTTTATTTAAATAGAAATAAAGGGAGTATAGATGATCTCTTGGAATTAAAAGTAGGAACATATAACATTAATGGAGTTAAAAACAATAGCTATCGGTTACAAGAATTAGTAGATTTTGGTACAAGTGAGAAATTTAAATTATTAGGTATAGTGAAAATGAATATAAATAGTAGACAAGGAAAATTTATAGAAATAGATAGATCCCGATATTAGATTTTTGGACCAATGCAGAGAAAGACAAAAAAAAGGGATCAGGAGTTGGAGCATTAATTGATAAAAAATGGGCTGCTCATATAACTAAAGTACAAAAAGAAATTCCTATAGTCTTGAGATTCACCTAACATTTAAAAAAACTACGATAGTTTTCTGGACTCTATATTTCCATTCAAACGAGAGAACAATTAGAACTTCTTTACAAAAAGAAATAATAAATGCAATAGCAACAAGGAAAAGAGATATGTACTATATTTTGGGGGTGATTTCAATACTCTGTTAGACCCGGACCTGGACTCTACAAATAGCAATGCGCAAAAAAGCAAGAAGAGAATGGCGCTTGCCTCATGGCTAAGAAGAATTGGTTTTGTTAGAACTTTTAGATACTATCACCCAAAAGAGACCAAATATATATAGACGAATAGAAGAACCAAGACAAGGATAGATTACATTTGGGTAGATAGTGAAATGAAAGCAGGCTTAGTAGAGAGTGATATAGAGAATATGTTTCTAATCACAAGCAGTGACCACAATACAATATGGACAAAAATAAACATGTTTCCAATCTTCCGTTTTATCAATGATGCTAGAAAGGAGGTAAATAATCCAAAAAGAAGAATCTTTCTTTATGAGAAAGCAAGTAAGGAGAATTGGAAGAACTTCCAAGCTGACCTAGAAAGGAGAGCGAAGAAACTCTCAATTAAACGAATAGATGAAGCAGATACTGAAATAGACAAACAAGCTAAAATTAACCATGATTGGGAGCAGTTACAGGATATGATTTTAAAAGTGGCCCAAAGAAATATTCCCTCAAAGATGGTTAGGTACTCTAGGGACAAGTACAAAAAGAACATAGAAAGAAGCCCTCTATTCACTGATACAAAGAGGATAGCGAGAGTCACAAAGAAGAATAAGAAAAAGCCAGTAGAGCCAATCGACAAACTCCTCTATGATACACAAATACGGTTAATTAATGAGAAACATGGAACACAGAGTCCAGATACTCCTTATATATGGTCACAAGAGTGGATTAACAAAACAAAAAGTTGGATTAAAAACTTAGAGAAGAAGCTAAAAGGAGAGGAACAATCTAGAAGGAGCAAGCAGATATTAGAGAATATAGAAAAGAGGTTCAGTATAATTGGAAAACAGGATAAAATAATGTTAAACAGTATCTTGGATAGACTATGAAAGAAAGCCTCAATCGACAAAATACTAGTTAAAAGAGAAGACTCGGGAAGCCTATCTCCAGAATTGGTCGTAAACCCAAAAGAAGTTAAAAAAGAAATGGATGTTTTCTTCCAGAACTATTTAAGTGGAAGAAATCATAGGTTCAACCAAATATCAGAGGAATGGGCAGATGAATACAGGCCAAAAGAGGACATTGACCTGAATTGGTATAAAGAGGTAGAAGAACCGATTACTAAACAAGAGTGGATAGAGTCTGTCCAAGTAGCTAAAGTTAATACAGCTCCAGGCATATCTGGAATCGGGTATAGACTGCTACAAAAAGCTGGCCCTCAAGCAACCAAGCTTTTTGTCAAATTTGTGAATCAGGTTCTAGATACAGGAATAATTCTATCGAAGTGGAAGATAAGCCAGATATTCCCTATTCCCAAACTAACAGAATGGGATTTGTTATTGGCTAGTATGAGACCAATAGTTCTTCTAAAAATATTTAGAAAAAGTATGGTTAGGGTAATCCAGAAAAGATTAAACAAAGTAATGGTTGAGAGGCATATTTTGAAGGGTCTTAACTTCATAGGATTACCTGAAGACTTGACAAATAGTCCAATCCAAGTATACAAAGGAGGAAAAAGAAGAGATGTGAGTGCTACTACAAGATATAAGAAAAGCTTTTGACTCAGTAAGCATAGTGAGCATTCAAAAAGCCTTGGAAAGGATAAAAGTTCCTAGAAAAATAGCTACCTTTATTGTAGAACTGTACTCGAAGAGAAACTTGAAAGTTATTACAAAGTTTGGATCAACAAATGGATTTGAGGCCGAAAAAGGTATAGATCAGGGAGAAATTATATTTCTGCTAGTTTGGCAAATAATATATGACCCACTCCTTTGTAAACTTCAACGACAGGGAAGAGGTTTTGAATTGAAACTTTATTGGCCAATTTCAGCTCAAGGGGAAACTAGAGTGGAATCTTTCAGAACAGAATGCATTGCTTATGCAGATGATACCACCCTTATTGCTCCATCTAAAGAGAATTTACAAATGATTATTAGGAAGGCAGAGGAATTCTATAGATTGAATGATATAGAAGTAAATCCAAAGAAAACAGAGCTATTAGTATTGAACTCAAAATTGAAGAAGGAAGAGCAATTTGTAGAGATGGGTAGAGCGAAGGAAGTAGTATGGGCCCTAGGTGACAAAAAAGCTGCAAGATTCTTAGGTGTTTGGCTAACTACAAAGTTACAAACACAGGACTGTATAAGAAGATTATACCAGGAAGTAGGGTCGTTCAACTGAATTATCCAAGACAAGAGGATCTCAGTAGGGCAGATTAAATATTTGAACAATAGTTCGTTCAAACAAAAAATAACCAAATTGGATTTTATAGCAAAGGTATTACTTCCCCGATTAGAGTATAAAGCAAATTTAGTTTTTCTGAACAAAAAAGTCTGCGAAAAGGTCCAGCAACCAATTATAAGAATAGCAAAATGGAAAGCAGGTCTTCCATCAACGGCCCCAAATAGCATTATATGTCAAGAAGACCTGATAGGCCTTAAATTGTTCTGGCAAAGACACATTGAGCATCACTTAACTGAACGGCTTATTAGAGTTAATAATGGAGATCCCTTGGGAATATCAACAAACTTAAGGCTCAGAAAGGCATAACTAGACCTTTGCAGCCCAAACCCTATATAGGAGCTAAACCAGGAGCAACTCCTAAAATATAGACCATCTTACAATTTGAACTACAGAGTTTTGGTTTTAGCAAAAGAGCTAGAGTTAGAGGTTCCTGAATCTAATTTTACAAAAGAATGGTGCCTGGAGGAAGATACAGGTACGAATAGAACAATAATGTACTACTTAAGTAAGATAGGCTGGGCAGGAAATATTAAAAGCCTGCAAAAGTTAGATTTATAGTATATAGACCAACTTTATGACACACACTCTAAAACAATGCTTACCTGGCGACAAGTCAAAAGTTTAAGAGGTGAAAGCATGAAGAGAAGGAAAGCAGTGTGGTTCTAGCATTTAGAAGAGACAATTCTGAAAGAGAATTCAAGAAAAGTAAAGGTTAATTATACAGATAATAGAGAAAACCAGTTAGCTTTGCTCCCGAAGCTAAAGAGAATCTCAGAAAAAAAGTCTAAGAACGAATGGATCTTATATAAAAATAAGAAGAGTCAGGAGTTAAATATAGGGCGTATTAAAAGGAAGACAGAAACTAAAGCAAAGATTGAAGTATGGGCTTCAGGTGATAAAGAGAATCTAGAATTAAAATTCGAAAGTGAAAAGAAAAGAAGAAAAACAAATTCCGAGGAAAAGCAGATAAAGGAAGTGACTCAAGAAAAAAGAGCTCCACAGACATTTCTAAGTGGGTCAATATAACACAGGATAACCAGAGCTTCTCCTTACCTGCAAATCACCTTGTAGACTCATGGCTGGAAGGTAGACAGAACAGAAAATCATTAGTAAGGCCCATATCAGAAAGTTTAATAATTTACTGATCCAGGTACCAATATGGTGAGAAGTTTTAATAGATAGATTGATACAAAATAAAGGCAAAAGAGAGGAGCTAAAAAAGGCGTTACAGCATATCTGGGTCTGAAAGATCTATTGTTTTATACAGATGGTTCAGTAAAGTGTGAAAATTTAGATAGAGATAGTAACTTAGGGTATAGTTTAGTACAAGTGGATGAAAAGGGACAGGTTGTTAGAGACATAAAAGGGAAGATGCAAAAGTGGATCTCTTCAACTAGACTGGAACTCATGGGAATTCTTTGTTCAATTCTAATAGCACCGGAAAATGGCAATGTGGTAGTAAGATCAGATAGCCAAGCTGCTATTGGTGCAATTAGGAAGGGAAATATTATAAAAAGAACAAGAGACTGGCTAAAGATCAGTAACCAGACAATTATGTGTGCTATTAGAAAAGCAGTAGAAACTAAAAACATATACCTAATTCTAGAGAAAGTTAAGGCACACTCAGGAGAAGTGTTTAATGAGCAAGCGGATACTTTAGCAAAACTGGCATGCAGTGAAAAAGAAGCAACAGAAGTAGGATCAATTGAGCATAGAGATTTTATCTATAAATTGAAATAGAAAAAGAATAAGGTTAAAGTTCCAATTAGAAGCTTTATTAAAAAATATATAAATACCTACTTCAGAGTTAGCTATCCAATATATTGGTACCAGAAGAAGGATGCAGAGAGTTTAGAAGTCAGACAAATAAACTGGAGAGTATATAAAAGCCTACTAAGAACTCACCAAAAGGCTCAAGGAAGAAGCCTGGAAAAAAATAACACCTAGAGCTTTAGAATTAGAGCCTTCAATCATCTATTGCCTACTATGTGCCAGAGAGCTAAGCACAGGCTGGACCTTTACCTGACAACAGTCTGTAGAAAATGCAAGAAGAATAAAGAAACCTTTGATCATCTAACTTCTTGTCCAATAGACCAGAACGTATAGAAAGAGGAAGAAACGTTGATAGTTAAGAGTATATATGGAAAAACTTAAATGATAAAAAGAAGGCAGTAATCTCTGAAAGGAAGTTAGGAGAGATACTCTTGGAAATTAATAGAAAAGATCCAAATACACGAAGGGCAGAATTGGCGAAAGGCCAGTTAGATCAATATTTGGATCGAAAGCTAATAGAAGAGGGGCTCTCAGAGCAAAAAAGTTTGTAGATCTTAACAACCTTTTTGGATAAGTAGCTCATATGCTTTCAGAAAAAGATTTGGATAGAAAGGTGTTCAGTTACAAACAGCTGGGAAAAAACGCTAGGTATCACAACTCAGTCCAAACAAAGAAGTCCTAGAAAGACAAAGGAGGAATGGAAAGCCCCAAAAGAGAGTAGAACTCCATACTTCAAGAATAGGGAGTCAAAGTAAAATTAAAAAAACCCAAATTGGAGGACAATTTAGACATATATTTTAAAAAGGTGACAGAAATAGAAATGAGAAAGTGGATAGAGAAGGAAATTTCTAAGATTGGAATCAAAATAAACGGTAGTCTTGATGGGCAGCAATCCCTACTTAATGAAGTAACTGATCTAATATTCCTTACCTAAGGGTTAGGCGGTTGACAGAGAGAAATTTTGCTATAGCAGGTCACATTTAGGTGTCTCTAACGACAACCAGGTGGGTCGCACTTTAATAAGTAGTCAACCTAGAGTAGACAACAGTGTCTAAAATTCAATTTTTAAATTAGTTGCGGGCCGCAACTAAATAAAAAAAATATTTGCAGATTATAAAAATTTATAAAAATTTAGTTGCGCGCATAAGCATTTAATCAAAATTTATAAGTAAAATTTGCAAATTTATGAGCGGAATTCGCATATGCACTTCAGATTTTGGTTGCGGAAATTTAAAATTTGTTTCGGTCCGCAGACTCCGCAACCCAATTTCAGACACTTGTAGACAACATATAATGTATTGTAAATACAGAATATGAATAAATAAAGTTGTAGCAGGACTGCCGAAGTTAAAAAAAAAAATAAAAATTTTTTCACATTCAATTATTAATTTTTAGATATCAAACTTGCAAAACATCGAGAAACCCCAAAAAAAGCTTAATTTGTTATGTTCTGTACAAATTTTATCCCAAAATGCACTAGTTGGCACCTTGGTACATTATTTACACTCAAGATCCGTTCGTTTATACAGCGTACATAAAGTATCATATACAAACTGATGACTAAATTCCCATGTAACAATTCACTCACATTTAGAAAAAAAGATAACATTGTTAAAAAAGTTATTGATCAACCCATCTAATACAAATTGGTTACATATAGCCAAAATAAAAATCAAAACAGTAATACAAAACATGTAATCATAACTATGAGTTAATAAAATCAGGTATAAAATTTGAATTGATACATTTATTTTTTGATATTCACTAATCCAAAGGTCAATTTATAATGCAGACATGAGACCACAGCAATGTAATAAACTATGTACTGATAATTATATAATATTAATAATGACAATAAAAATTGTACATTTTATCAATAACAATAATATTAATTGATTAAACAATACTAAAATAATGCACATTTTATCGACAAAATGCTATGCAGTGATTGGTCTTATTTGTAATTTTATTAGATAAATCAAATCATGTGTTAAACATAATCTAAGCATGTGAAAAATTAAATAATAATAAATATTCATGTTCATCTGAATAAAATTAGTACAGTAATCCGATCATGATCTATAATAAGACCGATTCATAATAGCTCAAAATTTTTTTAATGACCAAATTGAGCCTGAATCAATAAGTTATGTTGCAAACATTAAAAAACATCGATTCGATTGTCATCAAACACCCAAATGCTACATATGTTCAATAGAGGCAGCTACCAAAAGTATGATAAAATACATAGAACAGTTGCTCATATGCAATTAATCCAAAGTATTAATAAATAGTTTAAACTAAACCAAAATCACACACTGCAACTTATGACTGCAACTCTAGTTATTATTATTATTTTAATTATTATTATTTTTTTTTAATATAAATTCCTACTATGGGAATGCCAGATAGCGTACTTTTATTTTAATTATTTTTATTATTATTTTAACATTTTTTTTATATTGATTTTTTTATTTTTTTATTATTATATTTTATTGTTTATTTATTTTATTTATTCGTATTAATTATTTTTATTTTTTTTATTATTATATTTTATATTTTTATTATTTTATTTATTTTTTATTAAATTATTTACCTGGATCCCTGGATCAACTGGTAAATCTAAATTAGATCTAAATTACGACCTGTAAAAATAGATAAGTATTTTTTTTGTTGGTTGTTTTATTTAATTTTTTTAACTTGAACTTTTTTCATTAGAATGCCAGATGTGGAGATTACAACTTTAAAGATCTGTAAGATTAAGAGTTTGGCAGAGTAGTTTCTTATGTTTTTTGTTTCTTCTTTTTATTCATTTTTAGTAAATTAGTACTAATGTTTATATTCGGGTTATATCTAATATATTTGTCATCTATTTGCATTTCCTGGAGTTTTCTTTGTCGTTGGTGTCCTTTCATTGCTGGTCGTTGGTTTGGAAACACATTCGTTGCTGGCGTATTACTTGAGCATTTGTGTTTACAATTGTACAGCGAAGTATCAGTTTCTATTTTTTTGCTTCAGTATTGTATTCGTGCAGTACTAATTCTTTTCAGGTTTAGAATATGTGAGCATCGCATTGCGTCTTGCTTTTTTGGTATGTTACTGAATATGTTCATCATTGATGCTGAGTTTGTAATGTGTGTTTGGCACTTTTTTTATCGTTTTGTTTGTGTTAGTAGAGTTTGCTTGTACGGATCGTCATTTTGGATAAAATTTAAGTGCCGTTTCTGGAGCTTACTTATATTCTTTTGTGGTATCATTTTTGGTGTTTTTTAGAGTTTACCTACTTGAGCACGTTGGTTTAGTAGCATCGACTTTGGTGTCATTTTGTAGTTTCACTTCTGAGTTCTTGATATTGTGTTACTATATAATGGTAGTTAATAGTTAGGATTAGGCTAATATAATAGAATTAGTTAGTTGTTTTAAGGTAGTTAATGGTTAGGATTAAAGTAATATAATATGGAGTGCTCCGTATTAAAAGGGCCCATTTTTACAATTTTTTGAAAAATGAGTTTTTATTAAATTCATGTAAATTTTGACATAATTGATATTTTTCAATTATTAATAAAAGTTGATTTGCATAATAAAAAATCAAGATAATTTAAAAAGAAAAATTACATGAGGCTGCGTAGAGCCAACACGTCACGAGATTATCCGATAGTCACCTGCCTTCTTTAACCAATCAAAATCGTGAAATTTAATTAATCCCGAATCAGTCCGAAAATCAAAACAAATGGTTAAACTCAATTATCTCAAAATGAGATAAATGTAAAAATGGGACCTTTTAATACGGAGCACTCCATATAATTAAATAGTTTTATAATTATTGTATTTTGTTAGGGTTAGTTAATGGTATTATAATTATTATTAATAAAATAAAAACATAGCAATTTTCTGATATATTAGTATTTGGTTTATGAATTTTTTTTTAATAATAATAAAGTAACATATATATTATATAATATATATATATAGTAGTTATGTAATCGTGGTATATTAAAATTAGGGATTAGAACCGTCTAAAATTTTTCTTAATCATTTAATTGTTTAACCGTTTAACTGTTTAATTTGGCCGGCATTAAAATAATTCCGGTCCATGACCAACATAATTCTGCCCATAACTATAGAGCAATTTTAAACAGTTAAACGGTCCAATCTCTAATTAAAATCTGCAGTAATCTGCAAAAATGTTTAAAAATATACAATTTTGCAAAATTTTGTACTTTGCTGACCGCCAGCAGGATCGCAGATCTTCACAAATTTTTAGTTAAAAAATCTGCGCAAATTTGCACAATAACAATGTCTGCACAGAAATTAAATCTGTACAGAAAATAAAAAAATTTCTTCAACGATCATTAGCAGGGTCACATATTTGAATTAATTGTTGATAATTGTTTTTTTTAAAAATCTCTGCAGATCTGCACTATAAAAACTTCCCCAATGTAAATCAAGTTGCACCAAAATTGGTACAAATATCACATACCAATCTGCCACTAAAATTGATACGTATATCATAAACCTAGTTGCCACTGAAATTGGTATGAAAACCATGAACTAAGCTGCTACCAAATTTGGTATTTACACAAATCAAATTTTAGCAACAAATATAAAAATAGATCAGATTATAGCTAATGTGAATATGGACCAAACTGCAGAAGCTGACACATAAATATATTTATTTTATTTACTCATTTGTTGATTTTTTTTTAATACATAATTGTTATTATATTATATTAAATACAAACTATTTTTTATTGGTACTTGATTAGTGATACAGGCTGACCTCGGCCCATCAGCTGGGCGGGCGGGCGGGTCTGCCCTTGACCCACATTCCTGCAGGTCAGCCCAGCTGGTATATAGTTAAATTTTTTTTGTCTGATAGATTTTCATTGTATAACTTATAATTATTAGTTAAAATTAGAGTTTCAGGTGAAACAAATCTTCAATGGAGCACCGTGGTGCACCAAGACTGGTGCACCGAAACTGGTGCACCGATAATTATAAAAAACTCAAATCTTCAACGGTGCATCGATGGTGCACCATGGTGCACCGGATGGTCCTAGTGAAACTAACTAGTTTCACCAACAACTCTAGTTAAAATCACGCGTAGAACATTTTCAAGTTAGTGCTTGCAGTCGATAACTATCTATTCAAATAAAATCGAATAGTCAACTTTTCTAGTCGATATTTATAAATTCAACTAGTCAATTAGGAGTTCTGACTGCTCGCTGATTAAAGCATTGATTATCGATTATAAGTTAGTAAACCACCATCATACTTATCACTTTTATTTCCAACTATGAGAAAATATCCCGGTAGATCACCAGCCATAAGAGGACCCATCGGGCCCTCTTATAACCGCTTCCTATTCGCATATAGTAGATCCACTATATATATGCATCACATGCACTCTTCCTACTATTTGTAATTTATGTAACATTATATGTATGTGTGCTTATGATGCGCTGATCATTATATCGACTAATTAAATGCATCTCTGTGTAATTTTTTAACAATTAAAATCTTGCACAAGTATCGTGATGTAATTCTGACTATTTTCATATTGAGAAGATCAAATTATAAGACTACTTTAAAGTTTTTTAACAATATGATTAGCCCGGTCGACCGGGCCAATTAATTTCCGCAGCCGGGTCAGCCTGAGAATTTGGCATCGGCCCGTATCACTATACTTGATAAAAGCATAATGTAGCATTCTTTGATACATTTCTTAGAACAATTAAGGACGATTATGAAAATTGCAGTCCTCAACTTCAAGCTGCTCTAGAAAAGCTGGCTGAAAGATACAATGCAGCAAAGGCTAAATCTATCCCAGTACTGACATCTTTTCTTTACAGTATAAATCAAAACAAAGATCCACTAGTATGAGTAAAGAGTGATGCTAAAATCCATGTGCAAGTCGAATCAGTAAAGCAAGAAAAACAGAATCTGGTGCAAAAAAATCTAATAATAAAGAAAATAATAATCCACATGCTATTCTAGCATGAAAGGTCTGAGCAGTTAGTAAAAAGAAACATAGTCTTAGTCAAAATATTAGCAAAAACAATTTAAATTAGGATTAAGTTTTTTTTGATGTTGATTTTTTTAATATGTTGAAACTTTATGTTGCAATAGGTTTTTTTAATTAACAAAATTGTAATATGGACGCAATTTATCAATGAAAGAATTTGGTTTAGTATTCTTAATAATGTGGCTTGATTGTAAATCGATTTGAAACCAATATATTAATATATGCATAATTAAAGTTTTTAAAAATAGTTTATTATTTATAATTTGTAAGTACATAATAGCACTAAAATATTATAGTGAATTAATTCTTATATTAGAAATGTAAGATGAATCTTGGAGAATTTATTAAAAATTAAAAAGTATGGTGGATCAATTGTTAGCTTGGAGAACTTATTAAAAATTAAAAAGTATGGTGGATCAATTGCCAGCTTGGAGAACTTATTAAAAATTTAACCAGATTATTGGTGAGAAAAGCTAATGAATTAGTTAAGTATAATGCACCCGAAAAAAAAATGGTATCTTAAAAAAACATGAACTTAAAATTTATATATTTCATACTAGCTGTATATGGGGCCGTTGCAGTAGAAAGGGCCGATACTGGTTTATATATGATTTTGAGAAAATCACATTTGTTTTATTTGGACTGATCTGGGTTAATCAAAATTTTTGTGATTTGATTAGTCATTTATATCGAATAATCCCGTGATGTATGAAACTCCCAAGAAATTTTTTTTAAATATCTCAATTTTTTATTATGCAAATCAATTTCCACTTATAATTGAAAAATGTAGCGCGTGTCAAAATTTATCCGAATATAACAAAAACCTGATTTTCATTTTTGGGCAGTATCGGCCCTTTCTATTGCAACGGCCCCATATAATAAGGAATCAAAAAATTTTAAATCAGAAATATAGTGCTATATATATATATAGATTTAGGTGCCTTAAGTTTAATTTTGAATAATAATTAGCAATAATTAAAACATAATTAATTTTTAAAGCATAGTAGCACCAGTTTCTTTATTAAAAATAAATAATGCTTTAAAATTAACATAATTAATTTTTAAAGCATAGTAGCACCAGTTTCTTTATTAAAAATAAATAGTGCTTTAAAATATAATTTTAATATGATTATTGACATTCTTATATCCAAGACTAATACGTTAGCTTTTAAATCTATATTAAATATAATTTATAAAGAAAAAAAAACAGCTTGATAGTCATATCGGCATTTTTAAAAACATTAGTTACATGATATGCAGTGATCACATTTTGTGTACCTGAATAAAATCACATGATAAATGATTATTATAA
This sequence comes from Gigaspora rosea, assembly GCA_003550325.1. NCBI lineage: Eukaryota > Fungi > Glomeromycota > Glomeromycetes > Diversisporales > Gigasporaceae > Gigaspora > Gigaspora rosea. Next base: position 437,676 of record QKWP01000063.1, read on the forward strand.
CCTGGCACAGAGTTCATATGTGCAAGTTAAGTCACAAATATTCTTGTATATCAACTACTGTTATTGAACCAAGTTGTAATTTTGAAATTTTATTTTCTATTTTTTTATCAATTTCTAAGCTTTGATTAATATTGTCGCAGTCAAAATCGGTTCTTGGAAGAAAATTTGGTTCCAGGATGTGTAGCGCAGGAGTGACAATAGGCTTAATTACGTACCTTAATCACCGGATAATCAAGTTACTTACCCGGGTTTGGTCGGGGTAATTACAATCAATTGGATCTATAGCATGGTCTGGAGTAGTTTAATGTGTGTAACATGATTAATCAAGAATCGATCACGGCGCATAAGAAATGCGGGATTAAGAAAAGATAAGTATCGAATGATTAATTAATTATATAATTGATGTAAAGTTAGATATCGTGTGATTAATTATGATGTAATTAATCCAGAGTCGAATAATAAGTATATAAGTATATAAAAGGACGTAACGAAGCTATGGATGGTTACGACTCTCATGTGCGTGGCAGGGCACATGGGCAACACTAATGATATACTATTTTCTCACGAACGTCGCATTAGGATGTTGAAATGTCTCTCATTAGTAGGCGTGCAGGGCGCGACAGAAGAACCTGGGTAAAATAACCACTCGCAAATAATTTATAACTAACAAAAGCCGAACTCAGATTTTGTTGGAAAAAAAAAACCATTAGTAGTAAGTTAAAGTATATTTTCTTTGTTATTCTTTTTCACTTACCTTTGAATACCATTGTGCGTTCTCGAGTTAAAGTACACAGGACGAAGACAGGTAGACCGATCAATACCTTGATAGATCTGTGCACGGAGTAGTTCATTGGTGGAAGAACCTGTACGATATCCAGTCCAAGCTGTGATGGATAAGTTCAAATCGATATATCAAAAATCTAACCCTAAACCGCATGGACATGAAGATCTTGTAAAGCAATTATAAGATGATAAAGAGTTACGTAAGACTTAAAAAGCTATTAAAAAAAAATCGAGTCATATAGACATGAGCATTAAGTCAAATGTGCGCAACTAATCGCATGATAATAAATAACGAATCACACAAAGATTTAAATAAATCAGAACTAAAATAAAATAACATGGGCACGTTAAATAGACATATTGCTTGAAAAACAGATATGGTGAATCTTTTGCGGATCTAAATGAATCACGTAAAAAATTGAACAAATTATAGACAGACACAAATGATCATGGTGAAACTTATAACAACATAACGAATAAAAAATAAAAAGAGCACTCGCAGGATTAAAAGTAACTGGAATCAAGCCCAATGATGCACTAAAGTTGAAAATCTTTGATGCAACTTATTGCAAGATAGATAAATACGACGAATCACTGCGGATTTAAATAAATCATTAGAGGTCAAACTAATAAAACAAGTCCATTAAGTCAGTGTAGTACTGCTTATTCTATGATGAATAAATGTGGAAAATCACACAGATTTAAACAATTATTAGAAATTGCACTAGAAATTATCTCTTGAAATCAAACCAAATGATGAATTCCGCTTGATACTAATCTTTAATTTAAGATCATTAAAGAACAAGGCCTGGATGTACTCGTGCTCTAGAATTTATATTGGATCAGCTAGTGTTGCATGAATAATGATCCTGATAAACGATCGACTGCTACTATAATAGCTAACAAGGTGGCTCATTGGTTGGATGAGATGAACCAAAATGATAATGACATCGACCATTATAAAAAAAAAAACCCTGGTACTGGGACGTAAATAAGTACTACGCAGCAAAAAAAACCAAAGCCGCGTAAATACCCTGGTACTGGGACGTAAATAAGTACTGCACAGGAATATTATTAACGTTAAACAGAACTCGAGAGTCAGGTTTTGTTGCAAAAAAATAAAAAATAAAAAAATAAAAAAAAACCAAAGTCGCGTAAATACCCTGGTACTGGGATGTAAATAAGTACCACGCAAGGATGAAAAAAAAAAATAAATAAATAAAAATTTAATTACCTACGTCAACGTATTGAGACGTTGGTTAGGTGAATTGCATGTGCCGTAAGGCTTGGGGCTTGTGACAAAGACTTGGTGATCTGATCGAATCAATACTCCGGCGTGGTTCAGTAATAAGAGTGAAGGTAATAAATACCATTCACCTTGCTTTGAATGTACCAAGTGGGTAAAGGATTTCAGTGTGAAGGTTCTTGCCTATATAATATAGGAAAGAAATTATAAAGGTTATTCACATATTATCAAGCATGAATGAGACTAACGAAAGTATCAAGTTTTTGTTATTACATAGGAGCCGCAGTCGAAATCGACAAGTATAAAACGTTTAGATTTTGTCAAAAGTCCGCGAAGATGGGTAACTCCATGGTAATTCGTGAAGCTGTTATTCGTTGTGGATATGGAATTGGCCTGGGAAAGAATTTAAAGATTCCATGCGATTTGGGAGGAGTAAACTTAAAGTATATGGACCAACTCGATACACCACAAAGGCTTGATACCAAACATGTGATCCTCTGAAAACACAAGGATGGATAAGGGGATAAGGATGTCGATAATTGCATTAAAGAACTTCAACCCGGAACTACATCTTATGAAGATGTGGTCGAATGATTCCTTTTAATAGATTAGATGATGTTCAAAAGATCAGCGATATATTTTGCAACTTGGTTAGATAGTTGACGATATGCGAGATGCATAGAGGATCTAGCTCAGATGGAGAATGAGAAGCTGGTTGTGGATATTGAAGTGTTGAAGAACCGATTGGAAGAGATTTTGACTTCGGGACGAGAGTCAAGAAGGGTCTGGCTCCTGTCGCAGTTACAATCAGTTCTTGGGAGAAAATTGGGTTCCAGGATGTGTAGCGCGGGAGCGACAATAGGCTTAATTACATACTTCAATCACTGGATAATCAAGTTACTTACCCGGGTTTGGTCTGGGTAATTACAATCAATCGGATCTATGGCATGATCCGGGTGGTTTAATGTGTGTAATGTGATTAATCAAGAATTGATCACGGCGCATAAGAAATGCGGGATTAAGAAAAGATAAGTATCGAATGATTAATTAATTATGTAATTGATGTAAAGTTAGATATCGTGTGATTAATTATGATGTAATTAATCCAGAATCGAATAATAAGTATATAAGCATATAAAAGGACGTAACGAAGCTATGGATGGTTACAACTCTCAATGCGTGGCAGGGGCACATGAGCAACACTAACAATATACTATTTTCTTACGAACGTCGCATTAGGATGTTGAAATGTCTCTCATTAGTAGGCGTGCAGGGCGCAACAAATATTACTTATTTTTTAATTTTTTATTTAAAATTTTTATAAGGGAATAGAAATTTGTCGCACCCCTGATTCTGACCAATCAAATTGCACGATTTTGTAGACAAAAAATTTTAAGTTTTAAAAATTAAAAATTTTACAAGTAAATTATAAAAATAACTAGAACTGCAAAAATCGCTGAGAAAATTAGTAAATCTGGACGGCAAAAATTCCGACAAAAATCTAGAAATCAACAATCTAAATCTTTAGTGGAATGTAATTTTTTCTTAGTATTTGCTAAAATTTTCAGTTTTTTTATTAATAACATGATTTTTTTTTTATCTATTGCAGAGCTATTGTTCTTGTTCTTGCACTTGTTCTTGAACTTAAGACCATTATACAAAATGCTTTCGAATTCGTTAAACATTTGATTGAATTTTTTTAGTTATTTTTTTGTTCGAATAGTTGGCATATATTAGGTAATCAAACAGCAAAAGCAAATTTGGTGTTAATGAATAACAACTTCTTTCGTTCTCATCTTTGATAATCAGAGATTATCATTTAATCAGCCCAATAAAAAATCCTACGAAAAAAAACGAAAAATGCCAAATATCAAGCAAATAGATTTGCAAATTTGTATCGGGTCACCGATATTTACGCCTAAAAAGCACATTTTTACTAGTGGTTGTTATAGCGTTTGTAATTTCATTCCACAGATAATCGCTTTTTTTTTTAACGGTCAGATGTTTAATCATACCGTAGTACTAGTCACATTAACAAACCGCAGGACAAGCAACACACTAAGAAATCAGTCATTCAAGATGGTCCATGCGATGATAGACAGGTGAAAATTGAATCTCAACACGGACCATGCGACGATAGACAAGTGAAAATTAAGCACCAAGCGACGAATAGTATCACGTGTACCAATCAGAACCAAGATTTTGCGGACATACATCATTCTGGCCCACCGTATAACCCTTCACTACGTGATTTCATCACTCCGTTCCTGGTATACACTTCGTACTTCGTACTACGTCCTGGTATAATAATATGGTGGATGTAAAAATTTCCTTTTATGAAATTTTTGACTGCCGATCATATGCACAAAAGCGACACAAAATACGATAAATAGTAAAACAAGAATACACCACATAAACAAAAATAGTAATGAAGATTACACTGCATAAACAAATTAGGTAAGGTGGAGCAGTCAAAATTAAATGTTGCACATTTTGAACATTTTAAGCCATTCCGTCACCTAACTCTTAAAAATATCGCACATTTTGAACATTTCGAGCCATTCCGTCACCTAGATCTTAAAAATATCGCACATTTTGAACATTTTGAGCTATTCCGTCACCTAACTCTTAAAAATATCGCACATTTTGAGCATTTTGAGCCATTCCGCATCAGCAAGTTGTTTTTTTATAAAGTCTATATAGATCTACAACTTTACATAAATATTAGATAGACTACTATATTAAAATTTTATATGTTAATTTTTATATATTATTAATATAGAATTAGTGCAAAATCTATTTAAACTTATATAAAAATAAATTTATTAAAAAGACTTATGTAAATGTTATATATTTATGAATATTAGTATTATATGAATATTACGTATTATAATTAAGTAATTTTATAAGCTATAAATGTCTAAATAAATTTTTTACATAAATTTTACATATTAATAAGTTTTATTTATTATAACTATATAACTTTTATATATCGTAAAATTTAAATAAAAATTTTATATAAATTTATTTATCATAAAATTTAGATAAAAATTTTATATAAACGTAATATATTAATAAATTTTATGTATATAATTATGTAACCTTTATATATTATAAAATATAAATAAATTTTTATTTAACTTTTAAGAAAAAGAAATAGTCAATATCACAAAATTTTACTAGGGTAACTCTGTTGTATTTTTAATTAAAAATGCTCCTCTCGCAATTTTACCCCTAACGTCAACTCTAATTCTAACCCTAACTTTAATTAAAACTTTTATTTCATTCTAACATAACACATTTTTATATTTTAAATTTCGTTACATAACTGTTAAATAAATATTATTTAAAAATTATATTTATGTATAAATTATGATATGTAAGTCTACATTGGGTTTTTAGACTTAAATATTACATAAGTCTACATAAAAACAACTTTGTGATACGTGCTAATCGTACGTTTCATACACGATGTGTATGATGCACATGCTACATATTATGACTTGCACATGTTAACATATTGTAACTATTAAGGTGGGAGAGCGTATACGTTTTACCAATTTAACTCTAATAGTTACTAGGAGATATGTTTCTGATTTACTCGAATAAAGGTCTCTTCAGCACTACACTAGCTTACTTCCTTTATTTTTCTTAAGTAAAATCGAAGAGAACTTCTCTACTTGTATTCTATTGTATTGTATTGGGTTCTATTGTATTAGATTGTGGTCGATATCTTTATTGAAGTCAAATTCATTCGTTTATATACATTTGAATTTAATATACAACACGTTGATGTGTTGTTTGGCACGTTAACGTGTTGTTTAACACGCTACGTGACGGTACAACTGAGCCTAGCACGTTGACGTGCTATTGAGAATGTTTATAATCCGCGCCCCTTAACACGCATACGTGCTAACACGTTAACGTGTTATGAAGATTTTACAAAAAAGGGGTGATCATATGTCAATCATCAAGTTTACACGAATTTTGACTAACATTTAATGAATTATACAAAAATAGAAATGAAAGTTATCTTATACTAAAGAGAAGATCTATTTGCAAATGGGGGTGGGGTAAACTAATCGGAAAATTCAAATCTCTAATGTCACAATTTCGAATTGTGACAATGTATTAAATCGTAACAATAAAAGTAAGCATGATTTTGATCTACCGTAAACTGCCGTATACAAGATCCCGCAGATATCAGACCTCCTATGTACCAGACCCGGGTGTGAATCTAAATCTACAATAATCAAACGCGGTTCTTTTAATATTTAGGTTGCTCGCTATGAATGAAAAATATGCGTGCTTTTTAGATTTTTCTTTCAATGGTACAAACTCTCTACCATATACTGACCAGGGGTCTAATATTAGGTTTTAATTTTGGTGGGGTGTAAGAGACCCGGGTCTTTTATACGGCAGTTTACGTTAATTGTGCATGATGAGCCTGGTGCACGACCAATCAAAGGCACAAATATATTATTAAAATATTAAAGCGCACAATTGATGTTAATTGACCATTAACTCTGGATTAGATTTTGGCGTTAAGGTAGTAATTATCATAAATTTTTAAGCTTTTCCACGCCGGATTTGCGGCAGTAATTTCTATTGGCCAATTTTTTTAAAAAAATTGAAATTTATATTCTTGATTTTTAGACCCGGCCGGGTTATGAAATCCAAGAAATTAATTTTGTATGGCCTAATTTTGATTGACGTTTTTTGAAAAATTGCTTAACAATTTAAAATATTTACTTATGAAAAAAAAGTTTATAGAACTATTTAACGAACTTAATTATTTATTTACTGCACAATTATAAATTCAATATATTTTATTGTAAATTAAAGTTAGCATATATAAAAAGATTATTATAAAGTGTAATATTAACTTTGTAAAATTAAGTATAATATTGATAAATTTAAATTATGTATGAAATCTAAAGGTCATATTTGTTTGGAGGTCACCAATAAATTCCAAAAAACGTTCTACAGGAACTTTCTTCTCATGAATGGCTAATTCATAGGTAGTTTTACGGTCACTAAATTTATGTTTCTAAAAAGCAAGATAAATTTTAGTTAAATATGTATAAATAAAGATAATCCATCCAATTTACCTTTTTATCTCTTCTGAAAGTCAAAGTTCCATTAGGGTTACACCCATAAAATTTTGTTATGACACTCTCTAAAAGAAAGAAAAACACGTTTATTTAATTAAATAGAACGAAGAAAATTATTTCATAGTTGCATATCATACCATGATTTTTTATTCCAGTTCCATCCCATCTAACTTCAAGAACCATTTTATGTTCCCCAGTTTGTTTGATTTTGAGTAGCTGGGGTATAATACGCTTGACAATATTGACATCCTGGGCAGTATAAGAGTAGTCAATGAAAGAAGAAATACGATAATAAAGTAAAGACAGATTGGTTACGAGTATTCATTGTTGATTTGATATTTTAATTTATTTTTGAAAAAAAACGTGTAAATTAAGTGCTTATATAAGAAAGTCTACATAAACGTATATAATTTTAAAATTCAATAAATTGACCTTAATGATTTCATTTATTTATTTAAAATTGTAATTTAACAATGAATTTAACCATAATATACCTATATATTTAGATTAGTTAGAGAGTGATCAGCTGATCTTGCAAATTTATTTCTCTGTCATAATATATATATGCGATAAGCTTTGGAATTTCAATTATCTTCTGAAATAATCTTTACCACTAAAAAATCAAGGATCCTAACATTCATATTAAAACGAAATACATTTTTGATATTATTTAAGATTTATCTTATTCAAAGGAGAATTTAACGATAAGGAAAGTTTGTGTAATTGTTAAATTTTACGAAATTTAATTTCATTCAATAATATACAAATTCAGGTGCAATCAGCTAATTTCTTATTCAAAATAAATTACTGTATCTAAATGGACTTATTGCGTTCATCATCATTGAAAAAAACTCTCAAAATTAATCATTCATTAATCCTTCATACTAGATCATCTATCTTATTTTATATGGTATTTACTGCGTATTCCTGAATGACAATCAGGTAATCTTGCGATAAAACCCATATGAAACTTTACGCGATTAGGGGTTGGTTTCAAAGTTAAAATCTGAGAATCATATTTTATTTTTCCAATTTATAATGCAACATAGTAAAAATGCTATTGAAAAGCCCTAACTATTTTCACTTATTTGTTAACATTGAAACCCATTAGCTACATTTTGAAGACCTTTCTTATATAAATACTTTATTCTACAATTCTCATCGCAAAAACAAATTATAAACCTGAATTATCTACCCATTTTGACATTAATTTCGACCATGACATTTCAACATGACATTTAATTTCGTACAACACGACTTTTAATTAATATAACATGATTTTTAAATATTGTAGTACAAAGTGACATTCAATTTCGTACAAAATGACATTGAAAAAGGTTTGATTAAACCGCGATATCTTGTGATCC
>QKWP01000063.1:448784-508340 GCA_003550325.1 Gigaspora rosea
TTAAAATAATACCCAAATTTTTTTAGCGTACAGTACGTATAGTGCTTATATAAAAAATTAAGATCATAATAAAATTAAATTAGTATCTATATTTAAATTTTTTTTAATGTTAGTCTATATTATAATTAATGTAATGTTTAAACCTATTTTAATAAGCAAATATTTAATATAGCAAATTAGTAATATACTATGTACATATCTGCTTAATTTTATTAAGGCGCTACTTTATATATCTAAAGCAGCTACTTTAGATAGATCGCTACTTTAGATGAAAAAATTTAATTTATCTAACAAGAAAGCTTCATCGGGTGTTGATCAATTAACGAATTTGATTGGTCAATTGGCACATAAATATTTCTATCGACCCCTCTTAATAAATGATCGGCAAAAATTTTAGCGTACAGTACGTACAGTACGTACAGTACAGTACGTATAGTACTGTACGTGGCACATCACTAATTATAATGCATCAATCAAATAAAGTAACTCTATATTGATCAATATAAAAAAATGATTTATGCATAAACTTTGTACATTCTATTCTAACTTACGTATTCGTCAGGTGTCATTAGTGGCCAGACAAAGAGATCCAGGCATATTTTGGAAATAAATAAGAGTTTAAAAATCTTATTTGTGTATCAAAATTTTGAAATCGAAAAATGAAATGGGAGTGCTTAGAGACTCCCATTTGACAAGATAAGTAAAAATATTTTTATTACGCAGATTAACAAACTATTTAATAATAACAATTTTTCAAAAAAAATTTTTTCGATTATTCCGTTTTTGCTATTTAATTTTTCTCCGGTGTCGCCTGATCGCGGAATTAACTGATAGATCCAAAAAAAAAAAAATCTGATTCCGCGTGTTGCCTTATATGTGTAGCATGACCTTATTGATCTACAGTAGAATAAAAAATAATTTGACCGCCGATGAACACCATGTTATGTAAAATGAAAGTAATTTTGTATGGTCTAATCAAAATGCAGCTTTGATAATATAATTTCCGACCAATATATCGCTTCGATATAATATTATACTGGCTAAAAATTTTTATTAAAACTACATTTTTAATCCTGAAAAAAATTATTAATGTTTACAAATTTCATCATGTATCTTACTAATTTTCAAATCTGCTGTATCTGAATCAATAAACGTTTAAGATGTACTTGTTATTGGTTAGGTTGTAGATGATAACTGATTTATCGCTAGGTTACTATGTAAATCACGTGGCGAAGCACGTGATTTATATAGTACCTAGGAATAATCAGTTTTCATTACAACTTAACTGATAACATTTTTATCCGTAATGTCTGACGTAAGCACTGTCTTTTTTCGTATATATATTAATCGATCACTTTCTAATCATTTAAACTTCCATTGTTTACTTTTTAATTTTCTCTTACTAATTTCTTTTCGTTTACCTCTTGTTTTCACTTTCGCTCTTTTTTTTTATTATTTCGTTCACTCCTTTTATTACATATACTTTCGTTAATATGAGTTTCTTGCAAGCTTCACAACTTCCTACTCAAGAAGAAATTGTCAAATTACAAAACGCATCACTTGTTTCAAACACTGAACGAAATACCTCTATTTGGCTTCATGCCATAGACTGGTTCAATAAAAGTTGTGGAATATCTAAATCTATTGAATTGATCGATTCTTTTGAAGAACTTGAAACCTATCTTATGTCAGTTTGTAACGTGGTTGAAAAAAGAAGATGGTTCCGATTACAAAGTCGAATCAGTCTACAATTGCTATAGTGCAATCAATCGATATCTCAGAGAAAATAGTGTTCTTCAACCAATAAAGATCTTTGATCGATACAGGTTTCCCTGTGCTCTTCAAACCTTAGATGGAAAAATGCGTACTTTACAAAATAAAGGATTAGGCGATACAAAAAAATCAGACGGCTTGTCATCAACAGAAATTAAGCAAATACTTGACCATCCTTATATGAATGTTGACACAAGTGAATCGCTTTTACGTAGGGTCTTCTTTTGGCTATGCTTATTGTGTGGACTACGAGGTGGGGATACATATAGAATTTGCAAAAATGATCTTGAGCGTCGTTCGTGATGGAGGTTTGGAGCTTGTATTGCATAAAGAGAAAAATAACCAAGGAGGAGCCTTTTTTCGACATAAGCATGAAAAAACAAGTTCACGGCGTATTCCTATTCCACCAGACTCATCTAATAATGAATACACACCAGTAAACGATATTCTCTTCTATTTGTCAAAAGTACCTGATTCGGAATTAGTAGATCCTTTTTTTCGTGAAACCTATAAAGGTAAAAAAGGTTTGTATATTTGTTTACATAATACGACATATATTTATTTTGGTAATTAATTTAACTATTATTGTTAAAGATCTTCAAAAAGGGCGCTGGTACAAAGATACTTCTATGGGCTATGGAAAGTTGAGAAAAATGATGAATGATATTGCAACGCATACAGGCATTGATCTCAGTAATGGACGAAAAATTACAAACTATTCGTGCCGTCATACTGCAATTCAATTATTAAAAAATAATGGGCTTTCGGATTCTGATTTACAAACGTTCTCAGGGCATTGATCACGTGAAAGCCTTGCAGATTATTGCAAACTTCGTGACAATCAACGCATTTCTAATACTGCAATGTTAATTCTTTTTTCATCTAATGAATTAGATTTAGATGAGTATGATTATTCTGAAGGTATTTTGGAAGAAAATACTAATGATATAGAACAAGGTAAATATGTATTTTAATACAATTTATAATACTTAAGATCCAATGCTTTTTATTATTACATTAAAATATTCAATGATTAAGTTTTATTTATACATTTTGTATTTTTTTTTAGATTATGAAATTGAAATTCCTGAAACTCAAGCGAATCAAATTCTTGAAGCACAAACGATTCAAATTCATGAAGCACAAGCAAACCAAGTTCTCATGGCACAAGCAACTGAAATTCCTACAACACATGCAATTGAAGTTCCTAGGGCACAAGAATCTGATTCTTTTACAACTGAAATTCCTACAGCAATTCAAGTTCCATCTCAAATTCAGAATACAAATAAAGCTAGAACTTCAAAACCTTCAAAATTAAAATCTTATTCTCAAGCTCACCCTTATTCTTCTGTAACGGCACCTTTCAAACCTCCTTATCTGTCTAATTCACCATTGTTGACTTCTTATGGAAAACGGCGAAAACCTTTGTCTGCAGTTAATAATATCATTATTCAACTTCCTCCTGGCACCTCTTCACAAAGTTATGATCTAAAAATAAATCTAAAAATTAATTAGATTTTTTAAATGTAACTGTTTTTATTATTAACTGTAAATTAATATGTATTTAACTCTGCAAAAATAACGCCTTCAATAAATTGATCAAAATTTGAGTATTTTAAATATGAAGTGATCAAAAATTAAGTTATCAAATGATTATAAAGTGATCGAATAATATATACGAAAAACGTCCAGTGCGCACATAGGACATGTCGGATAAAGTTTATTAACCGTTCCTGGTTTAGCGTGAATGCGTCACGTAGCTACTTATGATAGAAAGTAGTCTAATTTTAGTATATTTTCCCATGACGCTTATCTTTATTGTACTCGGTACCTCATAATTACTGAATTCGGAAGTTGATAAAAGTCATGTGTCTGATTTAATAACATTTAATTCATTCATGCATAATTGCACTTTTATGACGTGCATGCGTATTATTATTACTTTGCATTATCTGTTATCAAGTTTTTATTAGTCTGTGATTACGCAGTTCATACAAACGCAAATAGCTAGTAACATATTCTTTAGGCTTCTTGGAAATTCTTTCGAAATAGTCTTTAACGATCAGTGATTATCAATCTATCTATCCGGCAAACAATTCGATTCGAAAAAAATAAATTTTGTAATTGCTTAAAAAATTACATACAAATTTATGTTGAAGTCATTCAAAAAAAGTCGGAAGCTTAAATAAATACTGTGTTATGTTAGTTTTCTATAAGTTGCAAAGTATATACATATTTGCAAATTGCAGTATGCAAATTGCAAGTATGCAATTGCAAATACGCATATTACAATATGCAAATATGCAATATAAAATTAGTTTTAAAAATCTTACCCAAATCCATATAAATGGTTAGCGCATTTTCTAAATTAAGGAAAGATCTTATAATTCCATATATGAGTTATACAAGAATCGGGTTACTTTCATGAATATCATTTCTAAATTCATAACTGATCAACAATTACATGATAAAATAATCTTCTAAGGTTGTTAAATAAGCGATATCAAAGCATATAATGTAAAATTTTATTCTGAACAACTTTTTCTAAGTCATAAAGATAGATTATCTTAGTAAAAAAATACTGTTTTATAAGAAAAATCAAAAATTTGATCGTTAGCACATATAAAACTTTTTTTTACTAATATAATCTATATTTACGTTCAAGTATTACATGTAAAATTTTACGCTAAACAACTTTTTTCTAAGTTAGAAAGTAGATTGGTTTAGTAAAAAAAATGTTTTATATGTGCTAACTTTGGGAAATTTTGAATTTCTTATAAACCGTTTTTTTAATAAGACAACCTATCTTTACGACTTAGAAAAACTTGTTCAGAATAAAATTTTACATTATATGGCATACTATTTTATATATATTTTACACTTTATTAAGTAAAATTTTAAATTTTAAAAAATAAAATTTTTTGCCTATAAAATCATGTGATTTGATTGGTCGAAGCAGGGGTGCGACATGTCGCGAGTGCGACAAATTTATTTTCCCTTTTTATAAATATAAATAAGCCTAATTTTATTATATATTAGAAGAAGTTTATTGTGTTTTATCTGAAGTGCTTGGGTTATTTGAGTTGAATATATTTTTTTCTTGAAGGTTAAGGATAATACCACTATAGTATTGGTTTTAGATTGTGCTTAATTTCTTTACTTTTTTTTTCTAATGCTCTTATCATAATATTTTTTTCAAAAGTATATATAATTTTATTAAAGTTAAAAAATAACTCAAATAATGTTCATGATATATTGTTTGTAAATATTTGATATTAATTTTATAAAAAATAACCAAGAAATTGTTAAATGTTCTTTTTTTATATATTTGTTAATAAATAATTTAAAAAAAATAGTTAATTTCTTGATCAATATATTTTTGAATTTTTTATTTTTATATATTATTCAATGAAAGCATATTGTATTAAGAATAGGGTGAATATAAATCATTTCTAAATAATAATCATATTGTAATTATATAAAATTATATGATCAACAAATTAGAATTATAAACAACATAGATCTAACAGATCAGGATTAGCAATTTTGTGCTACCAAGTTTATGAAAGTATATTTTTTTCAAATATTATAAGTTCTAGAATTTCACAATTATGACTCATTTTACATAATACCAAATATTTGTTAAAATTAGTCACAATTCTAAAAAGTTTTATTAGGAGCATGTTTTTGATACATACATGAAATTTTATATTACCACATAGATCAGATGAAAATTAATTTATGTTTACCCTACCCTTAAAACTATTTAATTTAATAGATAATTTTACCATATTTTATTAATTTTAGTATATGAGGACCCATAGCAAAAGAGGGCAGTAGGACAAAGTGGGACAAAAATTGTAATTTTATAAAAATTGTAATCCTATTAATTTAATTCAAAAAATCAATAAAAATTAAAAAAATTTTTTTGGCCCACTGCCCTTTTTGCTGTAGGAGGTCCCATATATTGTATAACAAGACAATAAAGGAACCAATTATCAATATTATTAGTAATGCCATTTATATAATATCCACTACTAAGTTTGATGTTTTAACCTAGAAGTAAAAGATATTAATTGTTTGAGTTAGGGCTCTGAAGTCCGGGTCCAGTCCATCCGGGTCCGACCAGACCCGGACTCGAACCCTGACTTGAACCATAAATTTTGTCAATTTCGAACCCAAACTTGAATCTGAACCTAAAGTACTGAACCCGAACTGGACTCAAACATGATAATGGGTTCAGTCCAGGTTCGGTTCGAAGTTCGTGAACCTGTTCGGGTCCGGGATTAGCAGTCATTCTAAAAAAAAAGATAAAATTGCTTAAGCTATATATATATTATATAGTAATTGGACCCGGGTGGGTGGCTACTTGGGTTACCCGTTCACTCGTGGGTTACCAAGTTTTTTTTTGTTCATTTGACACTGTGTATACTATGCCATATAGGCGATTACACATCAAATGGTCTTATGAATTTTTTAAATTTTTTTTTTGTAAATTTTTTCTTATGTTTTTAAAAACGAAAAATTTTTTTTGCCATTTTTTTTGGTTCATTTGACACTATGTGCACTACGCCATATGGCAGATTATGGATCAAATGGGCTTGTGAACTTTTTTTTGTTTATTTTACATAATGTGCACTACGCCATATAGCAGATTATGCATCAAACAGGCTTATGAAATTTTTGAATTTTTTTTTATATATATATTTTAGACATCCTAACCTATTTGACCTGGCATGACCTATACAGAGCACCCAATCTGGGTCAGAATACTAAATAAAGCCTGTATATATAGTTTATAACCAACTTATACAGGTTATCCATATGGGTGACCCGCGGATGACCTATAGGTTGGCCCACGAGTGACCTATAGGTGACCCACGGATTGACTATCTGGGTGGGCCATAGGTCGATCTGGGTCACCTACCGGTAGTGTTCCGCAGACCTGATCCGAGATCCGGATCCGATCCAGATCTGTACTCATCGGATCCCAAAAATCAAGGATCCAGATTCGGTCTGCCGGATTCAGATCCATATAATGACCCGAAAAGATCCGAAAAGATCCGATTCTTCATATGTAAAGAGTTTTTCAGATCCGGTCAGGATCCGGATCCGTATATTTAAACAATGATTCGAATCTATACTTGGACCTGATTTGAAATTTCAGATCAGATTCGGATCTTTAAAAATATCCGTCTGATCCGATCTGTGCAGAACACTACCTACCAGACTTTCGGACTGGACTCAATCTTTCTGACCAGACTCAAATCGAACTTGAACCAAGCCAAAAGTTTGATATTCAGACTCGGACCGGACTAAGTTGTAAAATAGTTTAAGTCCAAATCTGGTTTAAAATTTGAACTGGACTTGGACTTGCCTAAAGTCTGGTTACAGTTCGGGTCCGTCGGAGCCCTAGTTTGAGTCTTTCTAAAACTACTAACTTACATGTCTTTTTTACAAGCCATGAATTATTTTTACTTAATTGCTAATTGGATTTGTGATTCTTGCTGAACCAAAGTTTCTTGCTATTTACCTATTATTAACTATATTATTAAATAAATAGTTTTGGTAAAAAAAATTTAATTTTATGGTTTAGGCCACAGATAAGTACTAGATTTACTTTTGTTTATCTAGCTATATGTCCGAGTTCTTTTTCTTAGCATTAAATTTAAACAATGAAATTTTTTTCAACTATAAAAAGTTTCCATTAAATTTAATAAAGATAAGAACAAGGTCTCATTATTAAAATTAAAAAAAAATTTGATTTACAGTATTATTTCAAAAGAATTTAATTACAAATAACCGGCAGTGATCATCACTGTGTGTAATTAACCAATAACGACAAAACAAAAAAATTCATTTCATTTACTTTAGAGGTAGGGTAAGGCCTGAGATTTTAGCAAGGTGTTTGATTTATATAAAATTTACAAGAAATTTTTTTTGCTAGAATGTCTAAGGTAGTTTCATAAACGAATTCTTGAGATATTAGCATTTTTTTAAAAAATCTTTATTTTTGTTACACAAACTAATTTGCACATAACACCTGATCCTGCAAATTTATTGGCTAATTATACACTGTGATGATTACTACTAGTTATAGGGGACCGTTAAAGCCAGGTCCGTTAGGGTTAGTTTTTTTGATGCAATTAAGGTTAGCAGGGTATATAGATATCAAGAATGGAACTTATGCAATATATAGATCAATATGTAAACAGACCTGGCTTTAACGGACCCCCAGTTATAGTTAGTAAAATTCACTTCAAAATAATAAAATTAATTGATAAAAAAAATTCAATTTGTAAAAAGCAAAACTATATGTAATTTTAGTAAAGATAATCAGTACTCTATGAATGTTCTAGAAGAGTTTTACTAAAATGCACCTATGGTGTTTTACATTATGTTATACAAAACTATTACAATAGCCAATAAAAATTTAAAATCAGGTATAACATAAAATTTTATTTTTTTGTTTATTTTTTTAAAAAAATGGTCATATATCAAAATTTTGCTTATGAAACCATCTTTGGGCTCTAATAAAAAAAATTTCTTGCAAAATTTTGTATACTAATGCCAAAATAAAATCCCAGGTCTCACCCTAACCCTAAAATAATTAAAATTTATTTTTTGTTTTATAAAAATTTATTTTTTTGTTTTTGTTACACAGATTTGCAAATCTAATTTACCTATGGTGGTAAATAGTGATTTAAGCCACATGGTTTTAGTTGGCTGGCTTAGCCAGCCGACTAAATCATCAGCTAAGTGGCTGGCTAATGGCTAACTATTGGCCTGCATTCGAAATATTTTGGGATATTTGGCCCATACTTTATGTCCATTTATTTTCCTTTTCGGAATTTATCGGATTCTTATAATAGTTAGCTTTTAGCCTTAGCCAGCTAAGCCGGCTTAGCTGTGGCTACATTAGCCGGCTTAAATCACTAGTGGTAAAACACTATAAGTGCGTTTTATAGTATTTGTTCTATAATATCAATTATTTATGTAGATCTCCTCATAAAAATTAGTATTAAAAATTATAAATGATATATTGAAACTTACTCGTTTATATTTACAAAGGTTTGAAATAAATTTTCGTGTTGAATTTGATCAAGTTTTTTATAATATATTATATCACAACTTATTTATAAACAGGCAGTTTTTGTATGACAAATAATTTACCATTTATGTTTATATGCTATTACACTATCTATACCTTAAACTACATAATATAATAATCGGTCCGGAATTACTCCGTATGACGATCAGTTCGGTCAATTTTGTCAGGTGACAAAATTTCCCGTGACACATTCTTCTCGCAATAGCTCCTGTAATTAATGTACGTTATCTTATCTGTTTAATCTAAAGTATTTTTATTTGTGTTGGTATTACTTATCTAGAGTGCCATATATTTTGATGCGATCATTTGGAGGGACAAGAAGTAGGGGTAAGTGATGTCTAAAATTAAAAAGACAGGAAACTAAGATAAAAAAAGTATTGAAACCTTTCACTTTGTTAAACTGAAAAGAGATGATTCAAAAGCAAGCTTAAACTCCAAAAAAACTAATATTTATCTATCAATTTAAAACTTTAGCACATCTCTAAATATACAACGAATATCATCAGTGTTTAGCATTATACAATTTTCAAATATTTTTCCATAATTATATAGATTAACATAATATATGGATGCCAAGAGAAAACACGTTGTATTCCAGATGTTCATGTGATGATAACTAAAATTTTGATTACACTTCTTCGCTTTATTTTGTCAATCAAATCAAAAAATATGGTGAAACTTTCAAATTAATAAGTTTCCTTAACGTTCTACTCCTCAAATTTAGGAAAGCATTCAGATGTTTCCAATATAACACTAAAAATAATAATTATTATTACATGATTATAAAATTTGCAAAAAAAAAAAAAAAAAGAAGCTTTTTAATATCTTTTTAGATGTATGCACTGGAAAATTTTGACCTTTTTGATATGCGCGTTTTTACCCTGGATATTGGCATACGATAATTTACAAATTTTGTCAGAGTTGGATTTCGGCCTTAAAACTGTCATCATTACAAGTAACGTTATATAATTGTACAAAAACGTGGTAATACAAAAGTATCATTAGCAGTCTATTTTTTTGGGGTGTAATAAATAGATAGATACCCATTTTTTGTTTATAGTACTAAAAAATATAACCAAGTTTTACACTAGCGATCATAAATAATGCAACAAAAATTTTTTTTAGTTAAATGCATTATTTTGTGCAATTCTAGACACACCTTTTTTTTATTTTATTCGTAAATAGTAAGTATTCACATAAAAAAATCTTATAAAGTATTAATAAGGTAAATTTTTCAGGAGTACGATCTTTATTTAAAATTACGCGTTGCATTATTTTTGCTCGTTTTAAATACAACACGAACATAAAACAAAAAAATTTTTTTTTTACATTAAAAAAATTGTTTTTTTTCTACTTTAATATTTTATGGCCGCCACAAAATGATATATCCACCTTGTGCCTTGATTGCTTCACGAACTTGTTTGGGCATTGGGATGAAATCCGATTTGATTCGGGCCTCACTTTGATTTTCAACCAGGTCACCTGATTTTGCCCAAGGATCTTTTTCACTTGAAATTTATCCAAAATGTCTCCAAGACGATAGTCAACCTTGACTTACAAATATTTTAAAGATTAAGTTTAGAGGGTGGGGATGCCAATTAAAAACCTTTGCTTAATTATTTCTATGCTAATGTTTTATAACCATCATGTTATATTTGTTATAATTATCTTACTTCCATATTACTGTATTTTTTTAAATAGCAAATTCGTGATCTCAAATAGTTTCTATAAAATTTTAATGAAAACTCTGTTAGTATAATTCAATCTTCGTCACATAATCGACTTTGTAAAGGCTATTAATACCACAAAATATAATATATTACTATATCCTCACGAACCTATCCCAAATCTTTGATGTAGAAGCAAAATAATAATTTCTCAAGAAGCTTTCTACGGCAAATAGCCGGAAAGGAACTAGTATTGTGTGTCAAGCTTACCATCCTTGTGGTACACCATTTTTGCGGCAATTGCTCTTTTGAGAATGTCATTTGAAAATAATAATAAATTTACCATACATGCGTACAATGGTCATCATCTGATCGTTGTAAAAAAACGATCAAAAATAATGCAACACGTGATTTGTGTTATATTATGCATATTTTTACATCGATGACTATTAAAATTTTAATAAAAATTAAGGTAACATTTACGAGTAAAATAAAAAAAAAAAGTAAAAGGATACACCCAGTGTTGCGTGAAATAATACAATTTAACCAAAAAAAAATTTTGTTGCATTATTTATGATCGTTAGTGTAATTCTCTATTCTATAAAAATCTAAAGTTTGAAATTTATTATTTGATTAAAAATGTCACTTAATGAAATTGTTTATGAATTATGTGTTTTATATGAAGAAGAGAGAAACAAGGGTAAAAATTCCAAAATAATTCTTGATATATTTGATGAAATTCTAACAAAAAAAAAGCAAAATCAAAACAGTATCATCAATTTGTGTTTGAATGATCAAATAAATCCTACTATTCAGGTTATCCTTGCTGATTGTTATCGGTTTGGTAAATGGGTTGAGAAAAATGATTATGAGGCATTCACCTATTACCAAAAGGCTGCCGATACAGGATATTTATACGGAATTTGCGGTCTCGGACATTGTTATGAATATGGAATCGGAGTCACAAAGGACGGGAAAAAAGCCTTAGAGTATTATCTAAAATCCACCGACATGCATGCTCTTGGAACAATTAGTGTTGGTAATTGTTACAGAAACGGAATCGGGGTCGAAAAGGACGAAAAAAAAAGCTTTCAAGCATTATAAAAAATCTGCTGACCTTGGTATGCTTTTGGAACATATAATGTTGGCGATTGTTACAGAAACGGAATCGGGGTCGAAAAGGAAGAAAAAAAAGCTTTTGGACATTATAAAAAATCTTCTGACCTAGGTCATGCTTTTGGAGCATATAATGTTGGTGATTGTTACAGAAACGGAATCGGAGTCGAAAAGGACGAAAAAAAAGCCTTTGAAAATTATAAAAAATCTGCTGACCTAGGCCATATCATTGGAGTATTTCAAGTCGGTCAGTGTTATTATTACGGAATAGGAATTGAAAAGGACTTAAGAAAGTATTTTATATACAATCAAAAATCTTCCGACATGGGTCATGCTGCTGGAACATGAAGTGTTGGTTATTGTTATGAAAATGGAATCGGAGTCGAGAAGGACGAAAAAAAGGCATATATTTATTATCAAAAATCCGCTAATATGGGTCATGTTTATGGAACATTTAACGTTGCTATTGTTATCATAATGGAATCGGAGTTGAAAAGGACGAAAAGAAGGCATTTGAATATTATCAAAAATCTGCTGATTTAGGTGATATTAGTGGAAGATCACATGTTGGTCATTGTTATAGAAATGGATTTGGAGTCGAAAAAGATGATAAAAAAGCGTTCGAATACTTCATGAAATTTGCTAGTATGGGTGATGCATTAGCAATGATTGATGTTGGTGATTGTTATAGGAATGGAATCGGCGTATTAAGAAATATTCAACATGCAAATGATTGGTATCGAAAAGAAAGAAATATTAAAAGACCAATATCATTGTATGAAAAAGACATTGCTGTTGACTTAAAGAAATTATTAGACGATGAGAAATATCAATTAACATGGATTTC
This sequence comes from Gigaspora rosea, assembly GCA_003550325.1. Classification (NCBI taxonomy): domain Eukaryota; kingdom Fungi; phylum Glomeromycota; class Glomeromycetes; order Diversisporales; family Gigasporaceae; genus Gigaspora; species Gigaspora rosea. The sequence goes on from QKWP01000063.1 coordinate 461,299, forward strand.
TTATAACGAATTTAAAAAGATAGAAGAAATCGGTAAAGGTGGATTCGCGACCGTATTCAAAGCTTATTGGCATGACAGAAATAAAGAATTTTTTTCATGGGTAGCACTTAAATCGATTAATGGATCAAATGAATGTATTAAAGAATTTTTGCAAGAATTAAAACATTATTGTGATATTGGATATGTAAACCCTTCATTTTTATGTTGTTATGGTGTTTCAAGAAATCCGAATGGTGAATATTTGATTGTAATGAAATACGCTGACAAAAAATCTTTACGAAATAATCTTCGAAAAGTTTCAAGATTAGAATGGAAGAAAAAATTAAATTTATTACATTGTATCGAATCTATTCATTCTAGCAAGTTAATTCATCGAGATTTTCACAGTGGAAATATTTTACAAGATGATTTTGATAACGCATACATTGCGGACTTAGGATACTAATGAAGAATCAGATGAAGAAATTAAGGGTGTTTTACCATATGTTGCGCCTGAGGTTTTATTAAAACAAAAGATTACGCAAGCAACTGATATTTACGGGTTGGGAATTATTATGACTGAGATAGCGACTGGAATAAGAGCCTTTGATGGAGAAGAATTTGGAATTAACCTTGCTATGAGAATTTGTCGAGGGGAACGACCAAAATTCTTATTTGTAACACCTGAATGTTATGTTAAATTAGCAACAAGGTGTATGGATGTTAACCCAAAGAAACGACCAAATTCATTTGAAATCGAACACAAGATCAGCAGTTGGCTAAAAGAGATTAATAACGAGGATGATAATGATATAAAGAAACAATTTTTATATGCTGACAGAGTTAAACCAGAACCTATAGAACTATAGTTGGTGGTAGAATTACCGAATTACGGCATTACGGCAACCTTTTCTCTGGTAGAATTAATTCTACCATTAGCGTTTAATTGCCGTAAATATTAGTGCCGTAATGCCGTAATGCCGTAATCAGTGTTATAAATTCAAAAAGTTTTTATTGCCGCAAATGCAAAAAAAATATGCACAAAGAAAAATTTATGCGTGAGTTATATATACAGGGAACACTGATATATGCGCAAATTTAAATCTATGTTCGCTGCGCCTACTGCGCCGATCCAATTTACATCACTGGCCGTAATGCCATAATGCCGTAATAGTTATTAACTTAATATTGTAATAATGCGATACCATAATATTATATTATATGTTATTAATAAGTAGTTGTGCAATACAGTTGCTCCAAACTAAGAATAAAATTTCAAAATAATATAAAAAATTAATAAAAATAATATTTTAATAAAAATGAATATAAATTCTAAAAAATAAAATAAACAAAATTGTTAAATAAAACTATAATATTTGTGAGCTATATATTATAGTATAAAAAAAACCTGCAACAGGAAAAAAAATATTTCATAATTTAATTAAATAATAATTATAGTAATAAAAAACCTATAACAGGAAAAAAATTCTATAATTAATTGTTTAAAAAAATTAAAATATAAATATTATATTTTAATTTTGAAATTCTTCATTAAGAATTTCTTCTAAATCAATATATAAATTTTCTTCATCTTCTATTTGTTGTTGATTACTTAAAGATAAATTATTTTCAATTTCATTATCTTCATAAAAATTTAAATCTATTAATTCTGCTATAAGCAGATCATTAAGATTAGTTTCATTATCATCTTCATCATATAAATCAAAACTATCATCATTATTTTCTTCTTCATTTTCATTTTCATTTTCTTCTTCATCAAAAAAATTACTATTTTCAATTAAAGTTTCTGATATTTCATTAACTATAATTTCAAGCTCTTTTTCATTAAAATTTTCTTTAGAAAATTTTAATTCAGATTTCATATTTGTAATATAAAATGAATGAATTTGTGCCATTGACTGAAGATGGTTAATATTTAATCTGAAAATAATTTTTAAATAAAAGTTATTAAAATTAATAAAATAATTATTTGGACGAATTATTAAAATTAACAAAAAGTTTTTATAAAAGTTAATTATTATATAAATTATTAATTATAATTATATAATTTTTATACTATTTAATTTATTTTAATAAAACAAATTAATAGTACTAAATTATATTTCTAATTAATAATTTACAAAATAAATTTTTTATAGAAAATTTTTATTAATTTATTTTTTTTAGTATTAAGCTTATTTAAATTAAGTTATTTATTATACCTAGTTCTTTTTTTTCCAATCATCCAGTCTAAAATAGAAAATACTCTTTCACATGCTGCTTGGTGAGGAACAATAGAAAATATTTTTAATGCTAATTGTTGTATATAATTATCTGGCTGTTTGCAAGTTGTCCACCAAAGTTCAGGTGTATCATAATCTTCAACATATTCCATATCATATGGTTTAAGCTTTTCTATATATTTTCTAAGCTGTGATAACAAAATTCTATAACTATTATCTTTAGCACCACAATTTTGCCAAATTTTCATAGCATGTAAACAAATTTCACGAAATACTTTATCTTTACATCCTTTACCTAAAATAAAATTTAATAAAATTAATAATTATATTATTTAAATAAAAAATAAATAAAATAAAATATACCTCGATATTTAGGATGTAAAAAATAAGCAAGAAGATAAGTTGTAATATCAAACTGTTTCCAATATCTATTATAAATTTTAATACATTGTTTTTTAAAATTAGAATCTATAATATTAGAAATATTTTTAATTGTAATTGCCATTTTAACTAATTCTAAAAAACATAATGCCATATTGCTTGATTTAGTTTCAACTGCATTAATTGCTCTTTTAGCAGGTGCAAGAACTATTTCTAACTGTTCTACATCTTGCCAAAATTGACGATTACGAAGAATATTTTTAATAGTTAATGCATCTTGAAAAATTTCAGATTGTTTTTCAAGAATCTAAATAATATAAAAATTATTAAAATTTAATAATATTTTATAGTTTAAAACTAAATTATTTTTTATATATAATAATTATTTTAATTATTATAAATAATTATTATATATAATTTAAAATTTTATATAGTTTAAAACTAAAATATTTTTTTATACAATAATTATTTTTAATTACTATAAATAGTTATTATATATAAAAATTAAAATTTTATAAACTATTTAAAATTTAAGTTTTTTAATTAAAAAATCTTATTTTATAAATAATTTACAATATTATAAAAAATATATATAACAAAAATAAAATATATCTTACATTTTTAAGACTATTTTCTAATCTAATAATTGAATTACAACAATCCCATGCAGTAGACCATCTTGTTTTTACTGAAGTTTTTAATCCTCCACCTTTTATAAAAGAATCAATAATATCTTCTTGAAGAGCTGCACCTGCACGATAAGAAGTTTTAAAAAATGTTATTATAGTTTGACATTTTTTAAAAACAGATTTAGCAAAATCTAATTTAATAATATGAGAAGTTATAAGATTTATATGATGTGCTATACATCTTATAGGTAAAATATAAGGATATTTAGTAGAAATTATTTGTTTTGCTAATTGCATAGCTGATTCTGCATCTGAAACAATAGCTGCAAATTTTTTAGATCCAATTGAAGTTAAAACTTTTTCAATTTCAGAAGCATTAAAAGAACCTGTGTGAGATTTGCTTGATTCATCAACTAAAGCATGAATATATTGTTTTCTACTAGGTGTAATAATTACAAAAGCATAAATAGATTTTCCTGAAGGGCTACACCATCCATCTACAGCTAATAAAAATAAATTATATTAATATATTTAAAATTATAAATATATTAAATATAGAATAAATAATACTTTTAATAAATTTTAAATTTAAACTCAAGCTATAATTTATAATTTTAAGTTTAAATATTAATATTAAAATTTAAACTAATAAGTTATAAAATTATAAACTAAGTTTAAATTAAAAAATTTTACCAAAAATATTATCTATTTTATACTTAATATTTTAAATAATAAATTTAAATATATTATTACCTAATGTTAAATTATTTTCATTTTCAAGTTCCTTATTAATTTTAATTAAAACAGTAGAAATTTCTTGATTTAAAATAGTTGATGAAAGTATTTTTCTTTCAGGAGGAGAATAACCAAGACAAAGACATTGAATAAAATCTATAAAATATGGATGATTAACAGTAGAAAATGGAATACCACAGCATATAAAAAATCTAATTAATGCTTGATCAATTCTATTTTTTTTACTTTTTTCCATTTTTGTTGGTGATTCATAAAAATTTGTTATTAATTTTCCAGAACTATCTTTTTTTCATTTTTTTAACAGAATTTTCAGTAGCTAATATTTCTAAATATTCTATTTTAATATCTTGTGATATAGAATTACAAAATAATGCTAAATGAGCTTTTAAATCCTCAGGTCTTCCTCTATTCCATTTTTCAGTACAATAACTACATGATGCTGAATAATGTCCATCTCCTACAGGTTCTTTATTAAAATGATCCCAGACATTAGCTTCTTTACGGCCTCTTTTAGTTTTTTTAGAAGTGTTTTCAGATACAGTATCAGACATAATTGAGTTTTAAAAACGAAATTGCACAATTTTTAATATTTTATAAGTTTGATTTTTTAAATAAGTTTAATAAATATTATTTTAAAAAAAAACAAACAAACTTCAGGCTTTTAAGTTTATAACTAAACAAACTTAGCCTCAAAAAGTAACAATTATTAAAGTTTATTTAGAGAATTGATATTTGCACTATAAATTTTTGCTATTCACGATTACTTTGATTTTATCACAAATTATTTAAAAATTTTCTTAAACTTTGATTAAAGATATCTCAGCAACCAGTTAATTAAATTTGATAAATTTTTTTTTATTCGAATTCTATAGTTTCTTAGAATTTGAATAAAAAAAATTCATCGAATTTGATTGATTGGTTGCTGAGATATCTTCAATCAAATTTTTGTAAACAATTTTGCAGTTTCTAAATAACCATATAACAAATGTTTTATAAATTTTCTCAAAGTTTATCAAAGATAACTTGGCAACCAATCAATCAAATTCGATGAAATTTTTTTTATTCGAATTATACAAAACCATAGAATTTGAATAAAAAACTTTTATCGAATTTGATCAAGATATCTTTGATCAAATTTTGTAAAAAATTTTGGCGCAGTTTCTATGAGACAGTTTAAAATTTTTTTCAATCTTTGATTGAAGTTATTTTGGCAACCAATTATCAAATTCGATAAATTTTTTTATTTGAATTCTATAGCTTTGTAGAATTTAAAAAAAAAAAAAAATTCACGAATTTGATCAATTGGTTGCCGAGTTATCTTTGATAAAAGTTTTGTAAATAAGTTTGCAATTTCTAAATAATCATGTGACAAACATTTTATAAAATTTCTCAAAAGTTTATCAAAGATATATCGGAAACCAATTGAGCTATAGAATTCGAATAAAAAAAAAAATTTTATCGAATCTAATTAATTAGTTGCCAAGATATCTTTGATCAAATTTTTGTAAACAATTTTGGCGCAGTTTCTATATAACAGACGGTTTAAAATTTTCAAAGATAATTTGTGATAAAATCGATAATATTTTTTTGAGGCTAAGTTTTAAATTATAAACTTAACAACTCGAAGCTTAATATTTTTTATTAATGAGAAGCCACATGATAATTATTTATAATAATTATAACATTCCCATAAATATTTATATCTAAAAAATTTTTAAATCTAAGCAAAATGCAACGCCGTATTGTACTTAAGAACAACTTTAATGAACTAGTCAATAACATTATCAGGTTATAATAGCTTTATTTATGGCTTAGATAATAATATAGATAGTTTGTATATTCTAAAATTTTGTTAGCATTATGTGATACTTGTTATTAAAAGTGCTTTAAACTATATAACACAAGCGGAATTTTATTATATATTATTGCAGCATTACAGTATTTAATACAACGATAATATTATGATATAATAATTAGAGATGTGCAAATGATATTATATCTCGTGCAATATCATATGATATGCGAAATATATGCTAGCACAAGAGGCACATCTCTAATTATAATCTTTAGATACAATAGCATTATGGTATTTTGGCATTACGGCATTACGGCATTACGGCATTACGGCATTACGGCATTACGGCATTACGGCATTACGGCATTACGGCATTGCGGCATTGCGGCATTACGGCACAAAATAATTACGGCAAAAATTACGGCAATGCCGTTGCCGTATTAATTTGCCAAATTAATTCTACCACCAACTATAGGTTTAGACCCTTTACGAGCGAAAAGAGAATAATAAAGAGAGATATTAAACGTGTGCTTCAATAAAAGTGTGAAATTGTGATAGAAGTGAATCATAAGGTTACGAAATTTTGTGTTTACCATTTGAGTTAGATATTAGTTCCAGTGTGACTATTAACTCTTTGACAATTAATGAAGATATCGTATATATAAATGTGTGATCAATGATGTCTTTCCAACTATTAAAATAGCGTTCATAAATAGAATAACCTATTTTAAAAACCAATGTGTATATTTATATCTTTCATTTTAGATGCCAGACTCGTTGATTTTGCTATACATGATTTAGTTTGAAATTTCATATACATACCACTTTTTTTTTTTTTTTTTTGATCTATTAATTTTGTATTGTTCTCAATTTTGTGAAGTAGCAGAAAAACAGCCCATTACTTAGATTAGATTCGCATCAAACTTTCATTGATATAGTGACCTTGTCAAAATACAATTTAAAAATATGTTGTACGTTATTCCATAAGATCCGATGTGGTTATCACGTGACGCTTCTCCACAAGGTATCTTCCCAGCATTGCCATGATACAAACAAAATTCTTTAAATTCGTTAATGTTAGAGTTAGAGTCTATGTTAGGTTAAAGTTTAATAAATTTAATGGTAAAATCGTTCAAAGAAACTTATTGTTAGTGCACAGGAATAGGTTTCCTATGCAAATTTTGCGTTATGAGCAATTTTTGATAAAGCAAACGTTTGTTTTGGCTCTTCATGGTCGTGTTATGTTACATTAAGGTGCGATTCGTTATTGGACATAATCGAAAATTTTGGTATGTTTTTTGGTAGCGATCCTGGGGTAGTTCTTGAGATTTCACACGAAGGCCTATATATTATTTATTATACGTGTTGTTTTAAAGAATGATAGAATTTTCTTTCCATTATATGGCTAATTGAGTTAATAATAGGCTGTATATTTTCTTTATCATATTAAACATGTAAATCTAACCACAATCAAGGCCTTTCGTTCCTGGTTTAGCACGATGACAGCTATCTAGTGGGGATAATAGTAACATCAATTATTCGGTAATACTTTTATGTGGGTGATACAAACCCAAAAGGAATTAACAAAATTAAAGATCCTTCTAAAGATTTAAAATTTCTAGCAAAGATTTCTCAATAATTCCTTAATAAACTTTGGTAAAAATTTTTTACTTTAATTTTATCTATTGTAATATGTATTAAAACAAAAAATAGATTTATTGAATTTTGTTTAATGATCATTGAGAAACTTTCAGAATATTTAAAATCGGGCAAACTTTACTTTTTTAGAAGATTTCTTGGCAATCAACCATCCAAATTCAATGAAAATGTTTAATTTAATTCTATGCGCTAATAGAAATAAGTTAAAACTTTTAATATTTAGGTTGTCGAAAATATTTTCTTCCATTCTACGATGATCTGGATTATTTAATAATTTTAATTAATTGATCTAGCGATCACAAAAAGGGTCTCATATACATATTGCGGTGCTGGGAGCATCAGGTGATCAATTATATAATATTGATACACAAGTATATTACAAGATTGTGGATCATGGGTATAGTAAAAGTCAACGGATTACAACATCCAACCAGAATCAAGATTTGTGGATAAATATTAAACTTGAATTTGCTTACCGTATATTTCCGAAAACTTTTTGGCCAAAAAGGGTAACTTATTTTCGGAAACATACGGTACTACATTCCTTGTATAACATTCGCTATTCATATATACAAATTTTGTTAGGTGTTAATACTGTAGATCCTTTATCACGCTAGTAGAATTTAGTCCCTAATATGAATTACCTGTAAATACATGACCAATGAATTTTAACAAATCGAACCAATTAGCTAATTAATCAATTAGTCGACAATATAAAACATTTTTGATATTCTAATATATTATTGGCAACCTATAATGTTTTCGTGATCCAAAATTATTTTTCGCATCCTAAATTATTTACGGCTTAAACTGCTGAAAATCATTTCAGCAATTTTCATTTGCGTTATGCAAAATAATTAGATATTTTTGTTGATTGTGAAACTGTATTTTAATAAAAAGTAATTCATCTCGTTAAAACTGAGATCGCGAGAAAAGATAATTAATTTGGTATAAAAGACAAACTATCGTGAAATAAAATTATAAAAAAATCAATTACTTCGACAAAAAAAAAATAATAAAGTTTTTTTACTTGCATAATTACCAAGTCAGAAATAGGCATAAAAGACAATTGATTGATAGCAAATTTTTGGGACTTAGGTAGAGGAACTAAGAAAAAAAAATCTATAAATTGCTAAAAATTCGATATTATGAAGATAGCTAATAAAACAATCAAATATTTATTTTTTTTAAGTTTACTTGGTTTCACGTCAGGAGCAAAGCCAATTTTTGCGGGATTTCCAATAACTTTTTTGCATAATGGAGATAATAAAAATTGTACAGCTGCTTTTATAGGCAAAAATCAGGGTATTGATGGTTTTATTACTTCTGCTCTGTGTTGTGCTAGTGATAACTGCGATATAATTAATGGTGTAGAACCTGATGAAGTTTATGAGGATGATGGTAGTGATCAACCAAACTTAATCGGAACAGCTTATGAGATTATGTTTGAATTAGGTTACGTTTTTGTAACTTCCATATTGGCTGACTGGAATAATATTCCATATACTAGGGGAATAATTCCGGAAGAAGTTTATCCTGTAACTTCTTATCTTACTCTCAATTTTAAAGGAGAAGAAGTTTGTGCTTACGGAGTTAAAAGTGGTTTTTTTTGTGGAACACTTGATGAAATTAACGCAAGCATAAAAATTCTTAATCCTTCGACTAATACCCTTGACGTTTTAAATGTAAACAAGGTTTATCTTGGAGAGAAAGGGTTTGGAAGTTTTGAGGATACAGGAGGTCCAGTTTACAAGCGAAATGTTAATAATGGAAATATAACTGCCCAAGCTCTTGGTATTATCACATACTTTGACTCTGATATTCGCACGGGACGCCATTATTTTTATTATACACCAATAGAAACGATTCTATCAGCAGGAATTATTAATTTAGCTACTTATTCTGGACCAATTTGATTTTGTAGTTTACATTACAAAAGAGAGAAAACCTTTTTTAAATTATCGAATATTTACTTAAATTTTTCTTAATTCAGCCCAGCATTATGCATTTTAAAAGTCCAAGTGTTACCATATGTGCAGATTTTTATTAAAAATTTAATCCAATCTTCATGTAATATTGTATGATCTCCGGTAAATTTGAATTGTACGATTGTATTTGGTTAGTCAATTGCTTGCCTTAGCTATAATCCGCTTATGAATCGCTTGTGAAACTTTTTATGAAACCACATAATAATTAATAATCATCATTGTATTTTAATAATATTTATAAGTTTATAAATTATTTATATCACTCAATTTTACTAATCACATCATTCCCATCAAAAATTTTCGCCCACATGAGGGTACAGTAGCATGATATTTCAACCTTATAATTTCAAGTAACTTTATCTTTATTTCAAATTATTTTTTCGTGTTTTTATCAATCTTTAATTATTATTATTATAAATCTTAAATTTTTTTCTGGAAGAAAGGGCCTGCTTAATTGGTTTTCTTTTCTAAATAGTGTGAATATAAATTTGATTGCTGAATAGTAATCGTGAACAAGTTTGAAATTGACTATGAAATTGACTGTAAAACTCAATTAGATTAAATAAATGACACTGAAACTTAGAAACGGAAATTTATATTTTTTAAAAACTTAAACTTAATATAAATTTATAATTTGTAACTTAAATATAGATGTGATTTGTATAGAAGGTTCTAAGTTCATTGAAAGAAGTTCGTTATAGTAATCTTCGACTGTAAATAGATTAAAAAAAAATCTGCAATCATGAACCAAATAACAAATGAAGCTATGGTATATTTTGTAAAAAATTCGAATTATGAATTACAGAAACGTCAAAATATATATTATTCTCTCGAAATAAGCTGTAGTAAAGTCTTTTTCTCGGCCGTGAACTATAATAAGAGTGTACTGTAATTGCTTTACTAGTATTATCTACATAGAGACCAACTTTATTTTTGTTGAAATATGGAATAGCTAATATGAACGAAAGGAAAATAAAAAAAATTGTATTGTACAATAATTGTACAGTACAAGGATTTACATAATTTCATATCGCGATTTTACATACCTACGGCGCTGATCACATACTGCTTTGCGTAATTTAGCCTATGTACCATACCATACCAATACTAATCTGCTATAATCTCTAACCTAATACTATACCACTGAGTCAATATAATATGTACGTACGGATTTTATTATAATTATCTTGCCCCTACTAGTATTAGAGCACGTCGTTAAATGACGGTCTATACGGCAATTGAATAAATATCATATTTAAATGGGCTATATGCTAGAACATAACAGTTTGATACTTGCTTTCATATGGCAAATTCCTAGCAGATTAACCAAATATGTTACGCAAATATTATAAAGGTCGTTAACTTACAGAGATCCATCGGAGCTATACATGAAATATATAAAGAACCCAAACTTTCCCTAAATCAAAGATGAGTTTTTCCGAAATTCGAATAAAGTTCGGCACGGAACACAGAATTTTCACATAATAATATTGTGTGATGTGATATTATTAACCTATCAAAGAATATCCCAAACCACAAATATTACACGAATTTGACTATTGTTATTCAACGTGCAACTTCAATTTTTTTTTAATACAGTAATTTATACTCTGGCCACTATATAAAGATCGCAGGGTATAAATCAGTCATATCCTGGGCACTATGTGTATAAGCAGAAATTTCATTTCCACTTATACCCAACTGCCTAGTGATGGGATCCGTCTATCCGTTCCGATAAGAGGAGTTTATCCGTATCTGTTTTATCTGTCTGTGATAACTATGGTGAATAGTCGAATAAGTCGAATAAGTCATAATTTATAACAATGTATTTCATTACGGCGCATTTGCGAAATACCCTAAATTTTAAGAAGTTTATCACAGATAATGAGTCAATTTAATTGACTCCGGTTATACGTAATTTATTTATGCCGATTTAATTTACATTACATATTTATTTAGCGACATTAACATTTTACTTGATGTTTATTTTCGGGTAATTTCTGGTTATTTCTAAGTTTGTTTAAACTTATGAATTTCGATTTGTTGATTAATGCTTTGGTGTATCCTCGTGAGCAGCCACATTGCCCATTTTATCCAAAAAGGAAATTGTTTATTCCAACATTTTTATATAGTACTTGTGCTAGTGCTTGAGCGTTACGTATCAGTTCTGGTGCTGTTCCCCAAAAAATTTTTATGGAATTCGTGTTGTATTTATAAAGAAAAAAATATAGGGCTTTGTATTTTTTTAAGTAAATATTTGCAAATTATTATTTTGACAAACAAGCTATGCGCCTGCTCATGCGCAGGGAGTTTGCTTTTTTTTAGCTTATTTGCCATAGTATTATTATCTCAAATGTTTAATGTCTAAATTAAAGTTTTAGAATCTAGTTGTATAGAGTAGACTTAAGATAATTTTATTGTGTAATGGACCTTAACACTTTTTGAAGCATAATAAATTTTGGTTTAATAGTTTTCATATTAGTAATATTAGAGTTGTGGTCTAGTTTTAAGTAGTTGGTATATCTTAATATCTGTTAATTTTGAAATTTGTAATTAATATTTGGTAGTATAGAATAAAGAAATGTATTTTTTTTGTAAGTTAAGGCTATCTGTTCTAAGATTTTATTAGAATTGAAAATGCATGGTTTTGTTTTTATCTGTTTTCTAGTGTTATTTCTATTTTATTATTCTTCTTTTTTTTTATTTCCTAGTGTTATTTCTATTTTATTATTCTTCTTTTTTTTTATTTCCTATAATAATAGATATAAATTTCTATTAGTCAAATTTTTTAACAAAAATTATTTTTTATTTATTTACTTTTCTGAATTTTACTATATTTTTTTGTATTTACTAATAAAAGTGTAAATAATAAAACTTTCACTCAAATCATATACTGGACTTTTGCTCAAAAATTATATATTGAATCTATGCTCAAATTATTTATTAAACCTTTGCTCAAGTTGTTTTTTATATAACATACTGAACCTTCACTCAAATTAATACAGAAATTTTGCTCAAATTGCTTACTGATTATTTGCTCAAATTAATTGCAAAACTTTTGCTCAAATTACTTATTAAATCACACTTAAATTGTTTTTTTATATCACTTTGCTGAACCTTTGCTCAAACTATTTATTAAACCTTCAGTTAAGTTATTTTTCTATATAGCTAACCAAATATTTGCTCAAATTATTTACTAAGCTTTGCTCAAAATTGCTTACTAAACTTTTGCTCAAATTACTAATTAAATATTTGCTTAAATTATTCTTTTATATAACTTATGAAATTATTTTTTAGATTACTTACTAAATATTTGCTTAAATTATTTTTTTTATATAACTTAATAAAGTTTCACTAAAAATATTTTTTATATAACTTATTAAACTTTTGCTTAGATTTTTGTTTTTATATAGCTTAACAAATATTATTAAGTTATTTTATATATTTATATGCCTCCAATGAGAACTTTCAAGCAAATTATTATAATTAAGCAAAAGAACTTGAAAAATTGTTAGATTTAATTGTTTTTTTATATATAGTAAGATATCGATCTAGTTCCCTAGCTTGTATTAATTCCAATAGTTCATCAATTACTTTATTCAGAACTTTAGTTATAGCCTTATTAGTCTAGTTGAGTATTCATTATAGAAAATTATTTATTTGTTTAATTTGATGTTGTTGATGTGAAATATTAGATGTTAAACATAAAACAATATTAGAAGTAATATCGATTAACAATAAAATAATTTATAAATAAGTATTCGGATTTTAATTAAAAAATAAATATTTGTGCTTCATTTTATTTTATCAAAATAAGATTTGCAAATTTTAATTGAAACCCCTTATTTGTTTAATTTGATGTTGTCAATTTGAAATTTTAGGCATGTTAAGCATAAATTGATATATATATAATAAGGAATATTATATAAATGTGTATTCGAATTTTACTTTAAATAATATTTGTATATCACTTATTGGATAATAAATATATCTTTATTTATAAAAATATTAGCATATTAGCCCATGCATTCGGCATGGGGTTAAAGGATTAAACTGGTAGTCAATTTAAATTAATGCATAGTAATTTATTAAATAATTAAATGATTGTGATTAATTATACATTGTTATGAAACACAATTGTTAAAGTGAAAAGAATTAAACTTTATACTCACGATGGTAATTTATTGAACAGTTATCACAGTTTACAAACTGATGTTTTTTGATTAAATTTGTAGATCGATGCATACCCATACAATTACTACAATCACTTGAACAATTACCTAATTGGTGTCCAATTGCACAATTTTGCAATAAGTTTTAGTGAGCATAAATATAGCCAAAAAACACATTTTACAATCTTTTACAATCTTTTCAATCATGCAATCGAACAACAATCAGGTGATTGTATGGGTATGCAGCAATCTGCAAATTTGCAAACCACGACAAATGATTATAGTTAATACTCATCTAATGATTTATTGAACAACTTAATGATTACAGTAATTGTACATTGTCTTGAAACACAATCGTTAAAGTGAACAAAATCAAGCTTTATACTTATGCTAATGATTATTTAATGAAAATATAACTATGGTTAATTATACATTGTCTTGAAAAATGATTGTTAAAGTGAACAGAATTAAACTTCATACTCACACTAGTAATTTACGATTAATGCATTATCCTCAAAATCATTAAAACACATCCTAGTAATTTATTGAACAATTAAATGATTACGGTTAATCATAAATTCTTGAAACATAATCATTAAAGTGGTTAGAATTAAGCTTGATACTCATGCTAGTATAATTATGGTTAATTGTATATACAATCTCTTGAAACACTATCATTAAAGTGGAAAGAATTATACTTCATACTCACCTTCATAATTTATTAATGATTAAATGAATTATGATTAATCATACATCATCTTGAATCACAATCATCAATATAAACAGAATTAAACTTCATACTCGCCCTGATGATTTATTGAAATACAATCATTAAAGTGAACTGAATTAAACATAATACTCATTCTGATAATTTTATTAAATGATTAAATAATTACGGTTAAATCATACATTGTTCTGAAACACAATCATTAAAGTGAACAGAATTAAACTTCATACTTACCCTAGTAATTTATTGAATGAATAAATAATTATGGTTAATTATATACATTCTCTTGAAAACCATCGTTAAAGTAAAAAGAATAAACTTCATTACTCACTCTGATGGTTTATCTTAATTCTAGATTGATTACAAAAATACAATAATTTAATTATCCAAATGATTAAAATCATGTCTTGGGATAAGTTTGTTTACTTTGAAATTATCATGATTTACATAAAAGATTCTGTTACAGATCTTTTTTTTTTGCTAGTTGACAGAAGAAGTCAACAAATCAAAAAAAATAACTAATCAGGAATATGCCAGAAATGAACTGGTTAGGCCAAATTGTTTTTTAAACTTTTTTTCATAACTATATTTAAGGATATCATGCGGGAGTCATGCTAACATATATGAAAAAATCCCTTATGCATGTCTTATTTGGAAGCACACCAGCACATAATGCTGGATACTGAACTTTATTACTGTATTAGCTTGTTTCAGCACAATACATGGCATATATCAGTGAATTCGATATATAATTAATCTAGCAATTTGTGGTCAGCAGGTGGCTTCTCACCCACATATGTGGAACAGCTATCGACCAGGAGTTTTGCAGTTAAGCTATTGCTGCTTTAGATTGATGTTTAAGATTAGCCGATAGTTTCCCACCCACATAACACAGGCCGGCTGTGTATACATATGGTTGCAAAATAGAAGGATTCAGTGAGATAGGGATGGTCAGGTACGAATTTGGTTTCTTACTATAGTTGCCATTGTCTGCCTTCCGTCATTTTATACCTATTAAGGATTATATTAGTTTCATGTGAAACGTCACTATTAGGCAATTTATTAGTTACTTATCTTCCCCTTGCACCTTCCTCAATTTGGAATGTAATTGAACCAGTTTTTTCTCACTGGCATCCACACCGGGCATTCTTGCTTAGCCCTCTTTTCGATCTGTTGACCTTGAATGAATGAAGTTTTAAAATAAAATTCATGAAAAAAAAATCGAATACAGGACATATAAATGTATAAATATACTTAGCCTTTTTACGATTTGCACACATATGAACGAATATTATATAAGTGCATCGCAGAGCAAAAATTCTATCCCATTACCAATATAATAATCAGCACCATCATCATGAAAAAGAGTTATTTGGCACTGTTATCCCCAATTCTGCCTTATTTATGAGGATGATTTTTGAATTTTAATTCTGAAACCTCTTAATTATGGATTTTTGATGTTATTTTTAGTTTAATAATAATTTTACTTTTTTCTTTATTTGGGAATCTCATAGTCCAAATTTAAAAAATGTTAATCAAAAATAGCACAGATGAATTGATTACATTTTAGTCCATACCTCGATTATTGTATCAATTTTCTACCCGATAAGGTAAGCGATTGTTTTTCTGTTTTGGTAATGAAGTTATGCAATATTTCATTTATACAATTTTAGTATCATGAATTTACTTTTTAAATTATCATTTGTAATTTTTTTATTATATATACAACCATCATTCGACAAGTGAAAAAACATGAGCGCACTTGAGCTCTCTCGCGCTTGAGCTATCGCATCGCAATGCTCTGCTCTTGAGCATGCGCGAGAAAGAGATATAGAGTATCAACTACAATCAGTTGAAATTCGTAAAACAAAAATTACCAAAAAAAGCTATACAAAAGAAAATCAATTACCAAAAATATCGCCAATCCAAATAGAATTACCCCTAAAAAGTAATTTCAAAGTAACACTACATGCTAGCAATTATTTCTAAGGGCTAATTACAGCAATGATTCATCTCACGTGAGTTTACTGCGTTCAATTTTTCATTTCTTGAACTGACTGAAATCTCAAACGTGGTTATTTATCATGGTGCCAATTCTGTAAATTGATTTTTTAATTATAATTCGTGAGATATTTCATGACACGTAAATATGTAGTGGTAATGACATGTATTATCAAACGTTAGGCATTTTATTTATTGGTTGGATTCTTACTCGTAATCCCCACATTTCCTTTTAGACAAAACAAAAAAAATTTTTGTATAATAATTTTATAATTCTAGTGCACTATATGAATTGTGTGCGAGGATTATCAGTTCGTTCTGATTATGCCCAAAAAATTTTTTATCGTATTCGGATTGTATTTATAAGATTTTAAGTTCGATGACTTTTGATTCCATATATGATGTATACTTTGATATGTAAACTTTATCTTCCAATAAAAATATACTGTATATTGTAAAATCAAGACATCCAAAGTTATGTCTTGACTATGACATTCACAGTCCTCTACATAATAATATTGAACTTAATTAACTATTGTGTGTTATGCATTCTACATATCTTTGATATTACTAACTTAGGTATAGATAACACTAATAACATATATTGGTGAATTGCATGCTGTGTGTTCAAAGAATAATAATAAATTTGGCAACGGAACTTTTATAGCACTAACAATAGAAATCGCTGAAAAGGAAACATGACAATTTTAATGCAAACTAACTCAAGCTTAATTATATATTATACTCATTAGAATAATAAGTTCTGCAACAGAATTTTGTTTACAAAACTCATGATAGAAAATATGATGATTCCAATGTAGACTCATCTTAATCAGAATAGCAGTAAGTTCTATAACAGAATTCTTTTAGTAATTTATGTGCAAATTAATTTACCTTAACCAATATTGTAGTCACCAGAATAGCGAGCAAGTTCTGTACAGAATTTTTGATTCATGAGAAAATTATATCAATTCCAATGCAAACTAACTTACCTTAATATTTACAGTAGTGTGTTTGATAATTCCAATACAAATTAACCACATATTGTGGTTACCAGAATAGCAAATTTTGTAAAAGAATTATTTACAATAACTCAATAGAAATCATGGTAATTTTAGTACAAACTAACCCAATATTAACTAAAATTAAGTTCACTAAAACAATGAATAAATTCTGTAATGGAATTTTGTTTACAATAAACAACAATAAAGGTTAAGATAATGCTAATATAAACACAAGCAAGTTTTATACATAAATTTTTCAGTGACTTATGAATAAATCATGTTAATCTCAATGCAAACTAACATACCATAAGTACTTTTCATAGTTACAAGAATAGTATGTAAGGTTTGCCCAATGCAACTCATATATTATATATTATAATCATTAGAATAGTGATTAAGTTCTATAAAGAAATTTTTTTTACTGTAATTCATGTTAAAAAATAATGATAATTCCAATGTAATTTTAACTTTATACTGTAGTCATTTGAATAGCAAGTTAAATATTGTATAAAATTATTGACAGCAATTCACATGATAATTTTGATGCAAACTAACTCACCTTAACTATATATTGTAATTACTAAATAGCAAGTTTTGTAACAGAATTTTTAGATAAAAATTATATTAATCCTAATGCAAATTATCTCAACTTATTAATATACTGTAATCACTAAAACAGCAAGTATTATACCAGAATTTTTTATAGCAACTAACAATGGAAATCATTCTGATGCAAATTATCTCAATTTTTTAACTACATTTGGTAGTCCCATATCATACTAGTGATAGATAAAATAATAAATAAATAATATAATATAATATAGAATATATCATAGTGGGAGACAATATAAGTAATTTATTACAAGTGCAGTGAATTAAACAAAAAATAAGACAAGGAGTTAACTACTTAATTGTAATAAAAAAAAATTAAAGTAATAAAGTTATATATAACTAGAGTTACTATTGAATTGGGAGAGCTTGAAAAGTAAATGAGCTGGTTTAATTCAGGATAGTAAATAATAATTTAGGAATGTGCTAAGTATGTATGTACAAGTATATATATTTATAGAAATATAAAGTTTAGTATGTATGTATATAAATTAGTATGTTATGTATATATGTATAATTTAGTAGAATAATATAATACAGTATAATTCAACAATAGAGATATAATATAGTTAGACTTCTCTTAATGTATAGCCATGGGCAGCCAAAAAGCCTTGCATTTAGAGAGGTATTGAATTTAGGGAGGTAAAAATCTAGAAGTATTAGCTGAGTTGGGCCAAACAAGATCATGCATTTAGAGAGACTATGCAGTTAGAAAATATCTATTTAGAGAGGTTTAACTGCATAATCAAAAGGATATGATATAATAAAGAATCACTTAGATAGCTTTATTATAAAGAAGGAATCACTTAAATAAAAACCTAAAGATAAAAGCAAAGCAAATATATTAGCCTTTTATACATGTTAGCTACTTAGAATCCCCTAACATATACAATAAAACACTTTTTTTCAATATTCAATTGTTGATAACAAAGCTTTATCTTTACTAACACTAATTAAACTTTTCTCTTGTATTTTATCTAATTAAAGACTTACATCTAAAGCAACAACTTCTATACTAACTCTTTATCAGACTATTATATTAATAATAATAAGTGGATGCCTTATTGTTTATGATGCTTAGTATTATTCAAAAGAAAGAACTATTGTATTTTATGCATTACAGAGTAAATATAGAATGAGAATTGATTATAATAATAAGTTAAGTAAATAGAGGCATAATTAATAAAAGGAGAACAACTATATATAGTAACAAGAAACAACTATATATAGTAATACATAGAATAATTATAAGTATTATAGTTTAGGAAGGAATAGGCAACAATATATAGGACAGTTTAAAGGTTTAATAGAAACAAGAGATAATCAATGTAATAATATAGAGGTCAATAAAGAAACAGCGCTGAAATAATAATTAAGCACAATAAATGTTTAATATAATACCATATTCAAAAAATTTGAACTAAAAATGCTACAAAATATATAAAAACAAAATAAGCACCAAACAATTTCTTGTTTTGCTATTTCTTAATTGTTTCTCCTGCAAATTTGCTCGAAAATTTTTTTAAAATAAAAATTTAAAATAAAATTCTAAATATTAAATCTGCTATACACTTTTTAAGTAAAAAATATAATTAAAGATATGTTTTAATAATTTTGTTAAGAAAAGTTTTAAATGTATTAAAAAACTTAAGAGTAATAAATGTTTAAAATTTTTATTATAAAATTTTTCTTTAAATTTTAAAATTCTATATGTTTTTGTCTATTAAAATATTTTATTTCTAATACAATTCTTATTTTTTACAAGTAAATTACAAAAAATTACAATAATAAAGTTGTAATTCTTTATTTAAATTATAATTTCTATTAAGAAGCTATAGATCTAAAATTAATATTTAAAGAGTATCAAAAATTATAAATTATTCTTTTGGTTAAAATTTTTTAAAATTTATATATTTTTGGCTTATAAGCAAGTTAAATTTTTTGTTTTATAATTTAAATATAAATTTTAAAAAAATATAATCTTTATTTCCAAATTTTATCAAAATCAAAGTGCCTACTTCGGGAGAGAGCTTTTTTATTCAAGATAATCAGACCCCGGATGCCCTATATGGAGGGACATCTGACATTTGTATATTGACAAGAGTACAACTAGCCTCACCTGCAACTTTTGGTTTCCTATTTAAGTAGCCACTCGAAGGTTCTACACTAGCTATCATACCTGCAACCCACATACTGGCATTGTCTATTTAAACCCTCTGATCTCTGCCTCCTGTCAGTCCGATATTAATTTTTAAAAAAATAGATTAGAGATATTTTTATAGTAAAATTTAAGGCAAATTTGCCATGAGTTTCAAATGGTTTAAGAAATAACCAAAAAAATCAGAAATAAGTATCTAGAAAATTTAGAAATATTCAGAAATTTAAAAGGGCTTTATATAGATTTCTTATTACAAAAAATTATTAATTGGGATATATAAACAATCAAATAGAATAGTAACTTTTGATGATGAAATCAATACAAACTAGAATACAAGTGTGTAACAGTAATAATAAAAAAATTAAAATTTTAATACAAGCTTACTCTCCTTAATTATAAAAATTAAGATGATTTTAGATACAAACTACTTCAACCTTAACCAATTTTGTGGTACCAAAATAACAAGTTTTATAACACAGTAACTTATAGTAGAATAACAATAATTTTAATATAATAATTTTAGTACAAACAAACTTAACCATCTACTATAGTCACCAAATAGCAAGTAAGCTTTGTAACAAAATTCTTATAGTAACATATAATAGAAATTACAATAACTCTAATACAAACTAATTTAAACTTAACTACATAAAAAAAACCAATTCTATTACAAATTAATCTTAATTATCTGTAGTTTTTATATATCATAGTAGAAATCATGAAAATTCTAATACAAACTCATATAACCTTAACATATACTGCAGTTATTGGAATAGCAAATAAGTTCTATAAAAGAATATTTACTATAGCTTATTATAAAATCATAACAATATCAATACAAACTAACTTCCAACCATTTGTATTCTCTTTTTAGTGAATGAACTAATAAAATATTCAAAATCATTCTGTCAAAATCATTCTTTGTAGCATATAGACATTATACCTGAGAAATCCTTTGATTTCTTATTAAAAATTTTATTAGAAGCTCTCTAACCTTTAGTATTACTAAGCCAGTTAAACATATGACTATTTTGAAATCGTAAATATAATTACTTAAGGTGTGCTGGCAGTGCTCCCACTTACACTTGTAATATATAAAAAAATAATTCAAACTTTTTAATTATATGACATTATATTTGCAACTTAATCATTCTTACTAATTAATACAATTATACATTTTTAGTCTTGTTATTTATATAATTTAATTATAATATAATAAAATAAATACATATATACAAATATTTTTTAGTTAATAAAAACTTTAATTACTTTTCGAAGTTATTATTTATAATGAAAGAAATTGGTGAAGAAAATTCAAATTATCCCATGGATCGTATGATTAAATAGAAGTCACCACGAAGAAGTTTTAAATATTATATTGTAAAGGAAAGTGTTTATCCACCCAAGTCTTATCTTGCTTATATTAGAGGTTCAAATCATTATCCAATTCCTGATAATTATATTGTAGAAACAACTTATGAAGAGCGAAAAAACAGTTACTTGCTTTATTAATTATTATAATAAAAAACCTCAATATAAAATAAAATTTGGATTACATAAGAATGAATATATATGTTCAGATTTTTCGCCAACTACTGCAGCAAATGATTATCTAAAGGCCTATTTTAAAAAAATCAGAAATGAGGAGAAAATCAGGAATCCTAATATAAAATATATTTAAATATGAATTTTATCTTAATAAATTTTTGCTAATACTAATTTTAAATTAATAATTATTTTCACAAACAGGGTCGCACGCTTGTGATTTAACACTATTTGGAGGCATACCAGTATACAATGCTAGTTACTAAAAACTTTATTTATTTGAGTTATACAGCATACATTAGTGCTCTCGATGTATAATTGATAAAGCGATTTTTGCAGCAGCATTAGTAGGTGGTTTCCCACCCGCAACTGCGGGCTGGCTGTTTCAGGAACTTGTAGTTAAGTTATTGCTGCTTGAAATTGATGCTTAAGATTGGCTTAGATGAATTCGATATTGAGATTAGCCAGTAGTTTCCCACCTGCATTAGCAGGCTGGCTATAGTTATGGATAGCTGCGAAAAAGGGCTTGGGAGGGCCAGGTGCAAATTTTTTGGTCCACTTTCTGGGCTGCTGTTTTTACCTTGGTGCCGTTGCATTTTATACCTATAGTTAATTTTTCTGCATTATTTAGTTCCCATGCAAAGCATCCCAATTAGGCAGTTAATTAAAACACTTAATTTTCGCTTGTGCCCATGCTTAAATTGTATAGTGATTGTACCAGTTTTCTCTGCATGCATTCCGTGATTATCAGTGCACCGGACTTCCCTGCTTTTTGATCCATCTTTTCAAACAAACAGGGTTGCATGCTTGTGATTTAATACTATTTGGAGGTGCACCAGCATACAATGCTAGTTATTAAAAACTTTATTTATTTGAGTTATACAGCATACATCAATGCTCTCGATGTATCATTGATGAAGCGATTTTTGCAGCATTAGCTGGTGGTTTTCCACCTGCAACCGCGAGCAGGCCATTTCAGGAATTTGCAATTAAGTTATTGCTACTTGAAATTGATACTTAAGATTGGCTTAGATGAATTCAACATTGAGATTAGCTAGTGGTTTTCTACCTGCATTATGCAGGCTGGCTATAGTTATGAATGGCTACAAAAAAATGTCAGGATTTACTGGTCTTCTGGAATTCTGTCATTTTTTCATTTTAGTATTGTTTGCCTTTATATTGATTAATTGATGATTAATTAATTTTTTTTCTTGCATGTTTTGCCTGCATGTGCTTATGTTTGTTTAGTACTATTTTTTTTTTGCCTTGCCTGCTGGGTGAGACCAATCAACTAGTCAACCGCCACCTTTTTTCTTTTTTTTTTTTTAGTACACATATTCTAATAATGATCCTTTCAATATAGAAAAGGACTTAATTTCATAGTCATTAATCGGTATATGCTTTGCTTAAAATAGTAGCTACTATTGCTAAATGAGCTCTAATGTATATATAGAATGCTTCCGATAACCATTGGCCAATTTTCTGAATGAGTATTAGTTGGACACCCTGTACTACTAGCTCTGTTGTGCTGCCTGCTTGGAAGCTGTGCCCTGCTATATTGTCTCCTGTGAAGAGTGCCTTAAGTTTTCATATGAACTATTGCTTTGTTGCTAGGCTACTATCAGCCTTTATGAATAATATTGCCTTTCCTGGGGCGTCCTGTGGGTTGGTTCTTTGAATAGTATATGTTTTGAGTATTTGTATTGGGCATACCTTGTCCTTGGTTGCATTGATTATTAGTATAGGCTGTTCGGTTGTTTGTAGTTTTTTATTTGTGATAGCTGTACATCATGTATGACTCTGCTATTGTGCTTTCGAATCTTAGAGCTTGTAGTAGGAGTACTTTTTCTGCATCTTGCTGAAACTTTGGTAGTAGTTCGCCCAGCCGGGCTAAACCATAAAACGCTACGAGTGCTATTGCTAGGAATTGTAGGTTTTCTGCATTATCCAGATTTAGCCTTGACCTCATTTTTCACAGCTACTCTCTTGTCACATTAGGGTGTTCAATCGACTAATTAATCAAAACATAGTCATAGTACCATAAATTTGCTATCTGTCCATATTATTAGCCACTTTTGGTTCTATAATAGTGCGAAAGTGAGTATCACTATTAGGCTTGTTAGGAGTTCTCATATTTGTATAGGATATGCTTTTAGATCTATAGATGTGCTCTAGTTAAATACTATAAAGTACATTTTATATGGGGTGTGGTTAATTAAAACAGCCCATTTTTACATAGAACTTATTTTGAGATAATTGAGTTTAATTATTTGTTTTGATTTTCGGACTGATCCAGGATTAATCAAATTTAACGATTTTGATTGGTTAAATATAGCATGTGACTATAGAGTAATCTCGTGATATGCTGGGCTCTATGCAGCCTCATGCAATCTTTCTTTTATATTATCTTGATTTTTTATTATGCATATCGACTTTCATTTATAATTGAAAAATGTCAATCATGTCATAATTTATAAGAATCTAATAAAAACTCATTTTTCAAAAAATTGTAAAAATGGGCTGTTTTAATTGACCACACCCCATATGTCATACCATTACCCAAGTTGGATATGTCCATATATAGGTTTTTTGTATTGGGTTGCAAGCAGTTGCAGTCCTTCAAGAAATATATTCCTGACTATTCTGGAAGTGTTTTTGACTACTATATCAGATCTGACTTCATAGGTTTTGATATCTTTATTCAGAATTTCGATTGTCTGGGTCCACTTATTGCTCTTATGAACTACTACATGGTCAGTCAACCCTGGGAAACTATTTGGCACAGCTATATAAGAGAGCCTACTAGTGATTGTATTTCTTTTTTGTAACTCCATTTCTTGCAGCTCTACATAGCAATTGTTTTCAGAATTTTCTTCTTTTTTTTCCTTAGAGATAGTCACGAAAAAATTCATAGTGTCGATACGAATACCAAGAAAGGTTAGTGCTGTGCTGGACCTTCTAATTTAGATAGCTTATATGGGATGTTTATTACTTCTCAAATGTGTAGAAATTGCCGTAGTTCTTGTTCTGCATTTTTATTTGAGATAATTAGGAAATCGCTGATGTAGTGTATGGTATGATTAACCTAATCCCTTGCTTTATAGCGATCCACATGATCATGTTTGCAAACCTGCAAAATATGCTATCTGAAGTCCGGTTGCTGAAAGATAGTGCCTTGTCAAAGTATATTTTTTCTCTATATTGTACCCCTTGGATTACCTGATCAACAGGATGCACTGGGAGAATGCGGTAAGCATCCTTTATATCAATTTTTGATAGCTTGCAACCTTTTCTATAATGGGTAATCCAGTGCACTACGTGGTTTATGTTCTCATATTTGGTTGCAAAGTCTAAACAGTCAATGCTATCATTTATGCTTGTACCTGTAAGTGCGAATAAATGTGATATTACTTGAAACGATCTGGGGTTAGTTCTCTTTTTTTCAACCAAGCTATATGGGTTTATTTAAAGAATTTGTATAGGGATTTTTCATCATAAAGAGGCTGCATATGTGCCTGAGAGCTAATAGTAGGCTAATAAACTTTCAATATAATCTGTTAGTACCATTGGTTCTATGTTAATAGATTTCAAGAGGTCCCCGAAATATACATAGATAGGTCAGATTAATTATAGGATTACTAAAAAAGAAAAAATTTGCAGAAAAAACTTCAAAAATAAGCAAAAAAATTACTATAAATGGAAAAGATCTATATAAAAAACCATATCGGTGGATCGGCGTAACATGTCGGCTCGACCAATCATGATCGAGGATTATCAAAAAAATTTTACGCGAAAATTTATTACAAAGCGAATTTTTACAAAAACGGCATTTTTAACCAGCTTTGTATTTATAATTAAGTACATAGAAAATTACGAAATTCATGTATTTAATTATAAGCCAAAAGTATATTAAAAAGGCTATTTTTTTGAAAATTAGCTTCCGAATTTACCCTTGATAGTTACCAACCCATTTCTTAATGCTCAACCCATCCTAAAACACCCGAATATTTTAACAAACGATAAAAGTACTTCTTTCTATAGCTTAGCATAGCTCTTTTATTAAGTTTTATTGGTTTTTTTAACTTGTCTAGGCGTCAAAAAGGCTCTTTTGTTAGTTGTAACAAGTACTTCATTTGTTAGTTTTTCAACGTTACTTAGGAGCAAATTTTTGTGCAACAGTTTATCGACAATTACGCCGATCCGCTGATATGCCTCAAAAATAAGCAAACACATACCTGACCTATCTATGTATATTTCGGGGTCCTATTTCAAGTTTGCTTGTATTATTACAGTTCGCTTGTCAGCAAAATTAAACCTGAATCTGTTTTCTAGACTGCTTTTTAAGTACTGAACAAATAGTTTGTTCGAGTGGTCACATATAAAGTAGTCAGAAGTCTGTTTATTGATTGGGTAGTTACATTTAAGTGCTGAGGGTCTAGTTGATCCTTGATTATTGCTTCTTCTTGTGAGAGTGGGTTGCATTTTGGGAAGTTGCTTCAATAGTTAGCTTGACCTACTGTAAGTATAGTTCAGTATGTGCTGTTATCATGTGAGATGATTTAAATTGTGCTATGTTTAGTGTTTCTAGATCCAGTCCGGGTCTGGTTCAGTCTGGGTCCGGTCTGGAATCAGACCAGACTCAGACTCTAAATTTTACTAATTTTAGACTTCAGACCAAACTCAGACTCAACAATGAGTCCGGTCTGGGTCTGGTTTGAAGTCTGCAGACTGGTCTGAGTCCAAATATATTATTTGTATTTTTTGGTGCTGAACAAGTTTACTTAATGCATTTTGTTAAAATAAATTAGTAAAATTTTATGAATCATAAAATTTTATAGAATTTATTAATAAAATTTTATAAAATCTTATAATTCACAAATATTTATTAATAAATTCTAACAAAATGCACTAAGTAAACTTGTTCAGCACCTAAGCATGCATCAAAATGACTATTTTGTTTTTATTTTACTTGTAATTTAGAGATTTGATGCACAATTTTGTATTTTTGATCAAAAAAGACAAATTTTAATATCTTATCTTCAAATTTCAAGTAAAATAAAAACAACACTGTCAATTAATGTATTTTTAGGTGCTGAACAAGTTTACTTAGTGTATTAAGTTAGAAATAATTAGTAAAATTTTGTGAATTATAAGATTTTATAGAATTTTATTAGTAAAATTCTATAAAATTTTAAAATTTTAACAAATTGCACTAAGTAAACTTGTTCAGCACCTAAAAATATATTAAATCAGCAGGAATTTTTTTTATTTTACTTAAAATTTGGAGAAAAGATGCATAATTTGGATTTTTGATCAAAAAGTCAAATTTAAACATTATTTCTCCATATTTTAAGTAAAATAAAAACAACACTGCCAATTTAATGTATTTTTAGGTGCTGAACAAGTTTACTTAGTAAATTTGTTAGAATTAATTAGTAAAATTTTATAAATTATAAGATTTTATAGAATTTTATTAATAAAATTCTATAAAATCTTATGATTTGCAAATTTTTACTAATTGATTCTAACAAATTTACTAAGTAAACTTGTTCAACACCTAAAAATACATTAAATTGACAGGGTTGTTTTTATTTTACTTAAAATCTGGAGAAAAGATGCTTAAATTTGACTTTTTTGATCAAAAATCCAAAATTATGCATCTTTTTCCAAATTCAAGTAAAATAAAAAAAATTCTTGCTGATTTAATATATTTTTAGATGCTGAACAAGTTTACTTAGTGCATTTGTTAGAATTAATTAATAAAATTTTGTGAATTTTAAGAATTTATAGAATTTTACTAATAAAATTCTATAAAATCTTATGATTCACAAAATTTTACTAATTATTTCTAACTTAATGCACTAAGTAAACTTGTTCAGCACCTAAAAATACATTAATTAATAGTGTTGTTTTTATTTTACTTGAAATTTGGAGATAAGATATTAGAATTTGTCTTTTTTGATCAAAAATTTAAAATTGTGCATCAAATATCTAAATTTTATGTAAAATAAAAACAAAATAGCTGTTTTGATACATTTTTAGATGCTGAACAAGTTTACTTAGTGCATTGTGCTAGAATTAATTAATAAATATTTGTGAATTATAAGATTTTATAAAATTTTATTAATAAAATTCTATAAAATCTTATGATTTATAAAATTTTACTAATTTATTCTAACAAAATGCACTAAGTAAACTTGTTTAGCACCAAAAAATACATATAAATATATTCGAACTCTGCAAACTTTGAACCAGACCCAGACCAGACTCAGACTTGACTAAAAAGTCTGAATATAAAAGTCTGAGTCTGGTCCGAAAATCAGACCAGACTCAGACTTGACTAAAGTCTAGTTCGAGTCTGGTTTGTAGGAGCACTAGATATGTGCCTTATTGTTCTTTGCGATCAAGCTATAGTTTTTTTTTGTGCATATATTTGTATATATGCCCATACAAGTTTTTTTTTTTGTAGAAGGTTATTATATTAGTAATGCTTAGGGTTTCTCAAATTCAAATCAAATCAAATATTGGTTCAATTTGAATTTGATCAAATCAAATTGACTCTGAATTGAATTTGATTTGATTCAAATATTTGAATTTGAATTTGATTTGAATTTGAATTTTAATAGTAATTTTCAAATCAAATCAAATATTTGTCAAATCAAATCAAATTTGGTCATATTTAAATTTGATCAAATCAAATATAGTCAAATTTGAATTTGAATTTGATCAAATATTTGATTCAAATATTTGAAAATCAAATCAAATTGCAGAATCCTAGTAATGCTGTATTTGGTTTGTACATTTCTGTTTATATTTATTTGTTTCTTTATTTATTTATTTTAAAAAATTTTTTTTCTGTTTCCAAACATTCACATAACTCATCTTTACAGAATAATGTTCTTGTTTCTGCATTTTTATATTAATCTCTTTTTTTCTCTTTTTTTTTGTCCTTTTTTCTCTTTCTTGTTTCCTTCTTTTTTTTTATTTTTGTCTTTTAGGGTACTTCCAGAAGCAGGTTTTCTTGCTATGACTGATTTTCTTGTATATAATGCATGAGTGTACTCTGCTGTAATTCCTCTCTTCAGAGCACAATCATTGATTCCAGTTGATACAGATTTTTTTTCTGTTTTTCTATTCTGTGTTTAACTAGGTAGGGCAGTGCCACCCTACTTTTGATTTTTTAGCTATTGTCATATTAAAGCTTTTACCCTCTACTTAATATCCTTGTTAAGTGGTGTCGAGTCACAGTTCATTACCAAGGCAACTCTCTGCTCTTCATCATACCGCATAACTGCAGTGAAATCATACTTAACACATAGCTTGTTTATGTGATCTCTGTATGAGTTCAGCTCTTGCTTGCAATTTTCATATATTATCAATATAGTGTTTATATTTGCTTTGAATGCGAATAACTATTTTGATATGTTTTCAAATACTGTCTCACACTTCAGCTTCCTTATATATATTGCACTGCCTTCTGATATTTCTGTTTATATTTATTTGTTCCTTTATTTATTTATTTTAAAAAATTTTTTCTGTTTCCAAACATTCACATGACTCACCTTTACAGTATAATGATCTTGTCTCTATGTTTTTATATTAATTTCTTTTTTTCTCTTTTTTTTCGTCCTTTTCTCTCTTTTTTGTTTTTTTTTTTTTTATTCTTGTCTTTTAGGGTACTTTCTGAAGCAGTTTTTCTCACTATGACTGATTTTTCTGCATATCATACATGCATGTACTCTGGCGCAATTCCTTTCTTCAAAGCACAATTATCGATTCTAGTTGATACAGATTTCTTTCCTATTATTCTATTGTGTGTTTAACCAGTTAGAGCAGCGCCACCCTTCTTTTGATTTTTTATCTATTGCCATGTCAAAGCTTTTACTTTCTACTTCAATATCTCTATTAAGTGGTGTTGAGTCACGGTTCATTACCAAGGCAACTCTTTGCTCTTCGTCATACCACATAACTGCAGTAAAATCATACTTAACACATAGCTTGTTTATGTGATCTCTGTATGAGTTTAGCTCTTGCTTGCAATTTTTGTATATTATCAATATAGCGTCCATATATGCTTTGAACTCGAGTAACTATTCTGATATGTTTTCAAATACTGTCTTATACTTCTGCTTCCTTATATATATTGCACTGCTTTTTGATATTTCTAATGTCATGTTCTTGTTTATCTCTTTTAGGTTCTCTATAAGGCTTTTCTGTATAAATTCTTGAAGGTTTATGAATGCACCAAATGCTAATGCCTTCTATAGCTTGTTATACAGACTTGGATTTTGTAGTAATGTCTCGATTACTTTTTGACTTTTTGCTCAATTTATGACCCACAAAAGTTAGATTTGTTCTATTTCAGCTGCCTTTGGGTTTTGAAATCCCTGAATTGCTAGTATTTTCTTGATCGCTTTGTAATTTTTTGCTAGGTAATTTTTGGCTGTCATTTATATGTTATTACCACACTTTTACTTGCTCCCTCTAAACTAGCTTTTAATATCATATTATTGATTACTAGGGATAGAGCAATTACCTTGTGACGCTCTAATTTTTCTGTTAGTCTCCGTGTTGGTCTAATTATTCTCTATTGTGTTCTGACCGTTATTGTTGTTGTGGGAGCTATTGATATTTGTGCTCTGTATGTTTGTTTGCTCAAGACGTGGAACCTTTAGTTGATTGTTTCTATGTATTGTGAGGTCCATTGCCTCTAAGCTTCTAATTGGTAGTCCATTAGTTGCTTTATGTTTTGCATGATAGCAGCTACTGTTGACTGTATGACCATATCTATATATAACTTCGTTTATTGTTTATACTGCTATCTGAGTTTTGCATTTCTTGGTTTTGGCTAGCTGACATGGCTATAGTTTCTGTAGATTCAGTAGAGGTTAAGCTCTCATTTCTCATAATTGTAGTATTGTGTTTCTTGCTTATTTTTATTTTTTTTGAGTTGTGAATTTTTTAGTCCACTTTCTGGAGCTACTATTTTTCACCTTGGCACTGTTGCATTTTATACCTGTAGTTAATTTTTCTGCATTATTTAGTTCCTATGTGAAGCATCCCAATTAGGCAGTTAATTAAAATACTTATTTTTCGCCTGTGCCCTTGCTTAAATTGTATAGTGATTGTACCAGTTTTCCCTGCATGCATCCCAGTTTTTCTTGTGATTATTGGTGCACTGGACCTTTCTGCTTAGCCTTTCTTTTCAATCTATCAACCTTACTGTCAACTTGAAGCAATTAGTGCAAATAGCAAATGAATAGTGTTTACTTATTTAGATTGCAATTACAGCAAATCAAATTAGTTCGTGAAAATCAAAAAAGGAAAAGTATTAAACCATTTTTTGAAATAACAAATCGGATGCAACAAATACAAAATAGAAACTTTGATACAAGAATTTTATCTAAAATTGAGGATCAAATGAGACAACAATATAATATAAAAGATATTGTTACAATTGATGAGCTAGTTTTTATAGTAAATAATTCAAAATTTTGAATTACATACTAACCAAAAAATGAAGAAGAAATAAATCAAATAACTGCATTAATACAAGCAATAGATAATAATAGAATTTCAAGATCTTCATATTGAGCTTTAGCATTCATATGCCAAGATTTATCATGTAATAGGGTTCTTTCTGAAAGACTAAATCAAATAAACAAGATTATAAGGATGAATATTCGAATTTATCTAGTTGAATTGCATCAAACTAAAAACAAAGTAAATGCTAGCTTTGAAATACAAATTACAGATCCTGAAATTATTGATGAAGTTAAAAGCTTAGTAAGAAAAAGAGTAAGACATTCAATTAAAGACATTTTAAATTTTATTATACTATCTATAATTAGTAAGGGTATTCTTAATTATTCTTAATCAACATTACATATTCGTATATCTGAGGATGTTTGAAATGTTGGACACAAGTCAAACATATAATGGCCGCTTTAACAATTTTAAATAAAATGAATATATTTAAATCTAATTCGCATTTTGCACTACTTATTTACTCTATATTAAATGCTATAATATATTACAAATTGTATTATAGCAGAATTACACAAGACTAAACCTGGATTTATTGATCAAAAGGGATATAAATTATATATTTCAGCGGACTGGAAATTTCTTGGCATTTGTCAAGGGAATAAGTCTGTAAATAGAGCAAATTTTTGTTTTTGGTGCTCTAAAATTTCAAAATGGTATTTTAGAGTTACAACAAGACAATTGGATTATTAGCAAAAATATGGTCGATATTAATAAAAACTATCAAACTATGTCTGAATATAAATATCCTCCATTATTTTTAATGATTCCAATCTGTAATTGGGTTATTGATGAACTTCATCTACTGTTATGAATTTTTGATCGATTATAAAATCTTATTTTAAGTGAACTTCATAGTACACATTGCTTTAATGATCAAATATACCAAGTAATTGTTTCTAAAATGAAATGTATTCAAGTTTAATTTTACTTTTGGGAAGACCAAAATACCAAAATGTGGCTATTTACAATACTATCAGAAAATGATAGACTTAAAGTATTAAGAGACTTTGATTTAAATGTTATATTTACTCCTGAAAGAGCTGCTAAAATTAGAGAATTGTGGAATGGTTTTAATAATTTATATGATGATATATATAAATCAAATATATCTGGCAATCAATTTCGACAAAAAGTATACCAATAGTTAATACTTTTTTAACCAAATCTCAAGGCAATGTAAACTCTCCAGGATTTGTTTATGAACTTTATCGCCCAACAAATATAACTCCATATATTTATGCACTTGTATATCATGTGCTTGAATTTATAGATATATACAAAAATATTGAACTTCCAGCATTTTCTTGTTATGGAGTTGAGAAAAAGAATTACGATCATGTTTTACATTTTTTCAAAAATCTATGAAGGATGGCGGCATGCCTGAAAATCAAAAATCTGCAATCTTCGAAATTATAAAATATAAAAACCAATTTATTTACTTTTATACTTGTGATATACTGACTTATTTTATAAAAGATAGTATAGTTAACAGATATTTTATAAAATATGTCTTTTTATATATAAATTCATAATAAGTAGATATTTTATTTGTATTTGCAATTAAAGCTATAAGATAATATATTGATGTATTGTGTATATTTATAATTCTACATAAAATATTATTTTAATTATTATTTATATACTGTATTTTAAATAATTTTTATTATCATTATATAGCATTAATAAAATTGCCCACAAGAAATTTTAAAGTAACCCAACCAGCTTCAGAATTATTGCCATCCTTATTGTTAATTACTTTCTTTTTCCAAATCATAATCATTTCAGGTTTTTCAACATTTAATTGATAAAAATTATGTAATTTATTATTCAATCCAATAAAACAGTTGTTTCGAGTACTAGTACAACTTCAGATCTTTGTCCATATTTATAAATTCATCTTCCCCAATTTTCTTGATTAAAAATATTTGCAAGAGTATTATATGCATCATAGCCACCAAATCTACATGCATATTTATTTTGACAGATTGAATAACGATTAATATTATTTTGAAAAATTGAAACAAATACTGTTCAGTAAGTGGTGCCAAAATCCTTTATGATCTAGCAAATTTTGTGTTAAGTTTAAGGTGTGACTAATAAGATAGACTAATGTGTTTTTAACTTTTGCAGATGATAGATTATAATTAGAGTGTTTTAATATTTCGTGATGACTCCATACACACTTTCTCTTGAACATTAAGTTTGGGCAAAGTGGGTATGAAAAAAATTCATTTGAAGAAATATTTATAATCTTTTTGTTATAATGCACTCTTTGAAAATGTATTTTAAGACTACAATGACTTTTAAATTTTTTATTATCACATAAAAAACATAAAATACTATTAGTGTTACTATTGAACATTTTTTTCCAGAAATTGAAAATGGGCGATTGTAGGTAAATTGGTTTGATGCATTGTTATTATAAATTTAAAAATAGGTTGTAATAGTGGGAAAATGGGTTAGACACATTGTTATTATAAATTTAAGAGGCAAAAATTTGTTCAGAGTTTAATTTAATCAATTTAATAATAAATTGGTAACAAATTTTTAAATTTGGTGACCAAATATTTAAATTGGTTGCCAAATTTTTAGATTTGGTGACCAAAAATTGGCTAAATTTTGCAAACGCGCCGTAATGTATAACTATAAAACATATTTGTAAGTCTTGATCAAAATAATTTTTACAACTGTTCAATAAAAATATACTATAAAGGTACGGGTATAACTTGGGTTTTGCAACACTTTACTAGTCCAAATAACATGAGTTTTGGCACAAATAATTAATGTAAATTAATGTGCTATACCACTATGAAAAAAACACATACAAGTAGATTACATAAATTTATATTAACAATCAATACAATATGAACAATCTAACTGCACATGTATCAAAATTTTGTAAAGAATTTTTTTTGTTAAGATGCCCAGTAGTGTTATGATCAGACAAAAAATCATAATCGATTAGTTAGTTAAAAATTTTCAAAAAATCGATTAATAGTTGATTATGTTTAACTAATCAACTAATCAATTAATCAATTAATTAATTAATCAATTAATCGATTAATCAGTTAATTGATTGGTTGATTAGTTGATTAGAGCATTCCCAAGCATTTCTCTCAATGAATTTGTTAGAGAATCTGGTTGGTCAATTTGATCAGACCAACAAATCAGATTCATTGTTGAGTTCATTAGGTAAAGTGTTTGAGAAAGCCCTTAATCAACTAATTGATTAGCTAAATATCTAACATATACTGAACTGTATACATATATTTACAGCATTTATTGGTATATAGACAACTAATCAATTAACCAACTAATCAAATAATCGATTAATTAGTTAATCAAATAATTAATTAGTTGAAAATTGATTAATTAATTAATTTAATAGTTGGTTAATTGATTAAAATTGGGTTTGTAATAGTCAATCAATTAGTTGCAACTAGATCAACTAATTGATTAATTGATTTTTAATCCATATCACTAATACCCAGAGCAGTTTCATTAGCAAAATTTTGAGATATCACAATTTTTTAAAAAAAAATCATATATTAAACTTTTGGCTTTCACGAAATGAGCCAACATGTACCACTTTTGACATGTATTATTCTGTAAAATGAAGGTGTTATTATGTATGACATGACATAATATGCCACCTCCTGTCATAATTTCTATATCATTTTTTATCGTGACATTCTGTGCAATAGTCTGTACATATCACTCTGATCGTGCTATTTCGTGTATTCCTGACGCCAACCTGTTATCACATTCCAGACTACTTTTTTATAGGATTTATAGGATTATAGATCAAAAAAATTAAACCCTGAATGGCAAAGTTCATAAATGTTTGGCGATTTTTTTCTACTATGAGAAGTCAAGAATTTAATGTTTAAAGAAGAAATTAAAAATGCAGTTTAATAGAAGTCATCAGCAAATACATTTTTATTTATAAAATCTATATGGAACTACAACTTTATATAATTATTATTATATAGAATAAAACATATATATTAATTTTTATATACTAGTTAATATAAACATTTATATAAAAATAAACTTATTAAAAATAATTTTATAAAAAAAATTGGGTAAATGCTATATATTTATAAACTTTATTATATACTTAAGTAACTTTTATATGCTATAAATATCTAAATAAATTTTTTACATTAATTTTATACATTAATTATATAACTTTTATATACAATTAGACCTCTCTAGATGCATTGTAACCTTATGTAAAAATTGAGTTAACATTGCATTTAAAGAGGTATTGCATTTAGGGAGGTAAAATCTATAAGTGCAATCATTTACTAATTACTATTTGGAAATTTTTTATAAAATCTGAATTAACTGTAGATAATAGTAACTTTCAGTACTATTTTCTTTTGAACTTTATAACAATTTCTGATTTAATTTTTTTAAATGATAATATTAACTCACTTAGAATAGATATTTTGCAGTTTAGCCCATTTATGAATGTTAATTCTTTAACAAAATAAACAAGCTTTATTGATTTTAACAAACTATAAATCAATATAATTCATAAAACTAAGGATATTACCAAAAAGTGAGAGACAAAAGCTACAAATTAAAAAAATATGATATAAAAATTTTGTATTCTTTTCAAAAATCATATCTTCATAAGTCATATTAAGAAGTTATTACTATTATTAATTTATAATTCTGATATAACAATGCCATGAATATATACAAAGTTTAAGGATAGGGTGTACAAATTTTCAATTTCATATAAAATCGATTGTAGATCAACTTTGTGTAGCCAATTTATATGATATCATATAATTTACATGTAAACATCATATGGGGCGCAGGCAATAGAAACAGCCCATTTTTACAAATATTTTATTTTGAGATAATTGAGTTTAATCATTTGTTTTGATTTTCGGACTGATCCGGGATTAATCTAATTTCATGATTTTGATTGGTTAAATGTAATATGTATTGGGTAATATCGTGATGTGTTGGCCTCGTGTAATTTTTCTTTAACATTATTTTGATTTTTTATTATGCATATCGACTTTCATTTTTAATTGAAAAATGTCAACCACTCAAAATTTATATAAATCTAATAAAAACTCGATTTCAAAAATTTTGTAAAAATGGGCTGTTTCTATTGCCTGCGCCCCATATGATTTGACCAATTAATTCTTTGTACAACCTACAAAAATCATAGCATTCTACAAAAATTTAATTATATATAAAGTTAATTTTTTTAAAGCAATGGATATTGCGAAACTTCATTATTATAAACAAACTATTTAAAACTACCTATTATACAAATTTTATACAAATTGGTCAAAACCTTAAAAAAATTTATTAGAAGCATTTTTTTATTTACATATAAAAATCTAATATACCACATTGGTCATATGAAAAATGGTCTACGTTCACCTTACCCTTAAGCAATAGCAACATTTGAAAAATGCTTACAACCAATAACAATTTTCAAAAAAAATGAAAATGTTGCAAGTTAAGTAATAATAATAATGGTAAGATCATAGTAGCAAGTTTATTATCGAATATAGAAGTCAATAATGATATGATTATGTTGGCAAGCTCATTATCAAATATAGAAGTCAATAAGATAGTACTTTTGGTACTGTTTTCTTTTGAATACAACAATTTCTGGATTAATTTTTTAAAACATATTAACTTGCTTAGAATAATATGGAGCGTTCCAAGTTAAAAGGGCCTATTTTTACATATAGTTTATTTTGAGATAATTGAGTTTAATTATTTGTTTTGATTTTCAGACTGATCTGGGATTAATCAAATATCACGATTTTGATTGGTTAAAGGTAACAGGTGACTTTCAGGTAATCTCGTAATCAGTGTTTAAAATAGAAATTTTAATTTACTGGTACATGCACCTGTTATATAAAAAAATACTGGTTCAAAAAAAAAAACTTGCATTAGTAGAAAATGATCATCAGATTATTGGGGGCATATAGATGCACGCACCAGTTACTTTAAAAAATTCCGGATCATGTACCGTTTGTTGCACCGGCCCAATTTTAAAATACCAGTATATGCAATATAAAAAACGGTAGATCCAGATTTTTATCATGCTATTTTATACACTGCTCGTGATGTGTTTGCCCTACGCAACCTCGTGTAATTTTTCTTTTACATTATCTTAATTTTTTATTCTGCAAATCGACTTTTCTTTATAATTGAAAAATGTCAATTATATCAAAATTTATATAAATCTAATAAAAACTCATTTTTCAAAAAATTGTAAAAATGGGCCCTTTTAACTTGGAACACCCCATATAATCAAGCCATTTTTCAGTTTATCCTATTTATGAATAGTTAATTCTTTAACTAAGTAAATGATAAATTAAAAAAAAAAGATTTAAAAATTTTGTCCTTAACTCAAAAATTGTACCTTTGTAAGTTATATTAAAAAATTATTACTATTATCAATTTATAATTCTGATTTAACAATACTGTGAGTGAATACAAAGTTTAAGCAATAGTAGCATTTGAAAAATGTCCATAACCAACAAGAATTTTCAAAGCAATAATAATAATAGTATGACCACAGTAGCGAGTTTATTATTAAATATAGAAGGCAATAATAATATGGCAATATCATTATCAAATATGGAAGTCAATAGTATTAATATATCAGCAAGATTGTTATCAAATATAGAAGTTGATGGTATTGATATGTTAGCAAGTTCACAATTATCAAATATAAAAGTTAATATAAACAACAAAAATCAACAAACTTTTAGAGAATACAATTGACTCGCCAGATTCTATTCTAAAAACATTTATAAAAATAATTAAAAAAATTGCATAAAAGTAATTTCATCAATCACAATATTTAAAAATATGGAAGCTATTATTAAATATATTAATAAATATGGATAATAAGGAATTTTAGTTTTGACATATCCTTGTTAAAACTTTAAAATATATTAGGAAACCCAATACTAGCAAGATTTTTTTGAAGTATTTACAACAAAAAGCTTATAATTTTAATGAAAACTTATTATATCATCCAAGTAATAATTGTATTAAATGTAGAAAACCATCAACTCGAAAATTAATTGGTTAAAAAAAGAAATAAATATTTATATAATAGAATCAGAAAGTATAAACAAATGCAAAAAAATTTTTTACCCCATTCTGTAGCACATAAAACACTTACAATTACTAATAAGTAATTAAAATTAGCTATTCAAGATTAGCTTATAAAAAATAAAAAACAATATAGTACCAAGGCTGTTTAATAGCTACACAAATTAGAGAAATTAGAGAAATATCTTACCAATCTGCTGTAACTTGCACAAAGAAGGTAGTCAAATAGTTAATAAACAAAGAGCCATATGAGTGGTATTCTGCTAGCACACTTGTTGGATAGCATAAAAATGTTTCTAATATTTATTATCCAACAATGTGCTATTGTTAAAACTTTGAAATAGTTTACTTTTGGAATTATAGCTAATAAGTCAATATATAGTAATAACAAAATTTTGTTATATATTTAATATATTAAATACTAATGAACCAAAAGTTACCTTATTAGAGCTTGAAGATTTAGCTCAATGTTCAAGTAATGTTTTAATATAAACAAGTAATAACACAGTATATATGGGGTCATTTATTAAAACAGCCCATTTTTACAAATTTTTAAAAAATGAGTTTTTATTAAATTCATATAAATTTTGATATAATCAACATTTAATGAAAGTTGATTTGTATAATAAAAAATCAAGATAATGTAAAAGAAAAATTCCGTGAAGCTGCATAGGGCCAATATATCATGAGTCTACCTGATAGTCACCTGCTACCTTCAAACAATCAAAATTATGAAATTTGGTTAATCCCAGATTAGTTCAAAAATCAAAACAAATGGTTAAACCCAATTATTTCAAAAATAAGATTTAGCAAAAATGGGCCATTTTAATAGATGACACTCTATATATTAGGTCACAAAAACAATACTACTGTAAATATTTTTTAACAAAAAAAGTTACTCAAATTCATTTCAGATTTCTTGTGAACTTCATGCAGCTCATATAATAATGCCAAATTTTGAAAATGCTACTTTTAGAAAACTAAAAATTAGTGTTACAAATTGTTAGTTGACAAACCAGTTGCACAATCAATTAATTGTTAAATTGTAATTAATTAATTTTTTGATTATTGCACTTTGCAAAAGATGTGACCTCTGCAGATCACAATGTCATGTGAAAATCAGAAATTTTTTGAGATTTTAAGAATTAGACTGATTTCAAAGAAATACAATATAACCAATCAAAAATATAATATAACAAATAGTCTAGAATCTCAGTGATTCTTAGCCATCATCATTAAAAAAAATTACTAGATCTCATCTTTCTGCAAAGCACTATAATTGCAAGTTATAACTAATTGATTAATTGATTAATCAATTAG
Organism: Gigaspora rosea; assembly: GCA_003550325.1. Classification (NCBI taxonomy): domain Eukaryota; kingdom Fungi; phylum Glomeromycota; class Glomeromycetes; order Diversisporales; family Gigasporaceae; genus Gigaspora; species Gigaspora rosea. Next base: position 500,924 of record QKWP01000063.1, read on the forward strand.
TTGCAACTATGGTAATTAGAGAATTGATTATTGTAAGAAAAAATAGAAAAAATATTTATACCAGAACTTTTAGCTACAAAATATTTAAATATAGAATGATAATAAAAACAAGCAGTTTGTAAAATTATATAAAATTTGAAGATTATTAAAAAAATCCTGATTACTAATTTTCTTTTGCCTTTTAGCATTAAATTGAACAAAATTTGTGTATTTATAATTTTGTACAAATTTAATTATTTTTTATACAGAGCGAACAGCAAGAGGCACCAATTTTGGGTACTTATGTAATCATTTTTGGTTTAATGCAATTGACTCTAATTGGTTAAATAAATCTATATCTTTTTATTTTTTTATATTAAATGCCGATTTTTTAACTATTATAAACTTTAACCCCTTATAACTTTGTTAAATAAAAAATGAAAAAAAAATCATCAACAGAAATGTAGTTTAGCTAAAAATCTATCAATTTTTCAGAGGGTTTTTTGATTTAATCTTTTTTAAAAGCATTATAACAATTTAAAGTTTTTACTAATAATAAGTGGATGTCTCTTGCTGTTTTTATTGTATAAATAAATTTGTATATTCATTATAATCAAAATTTTTACAAAATGATAAATGTGCAAATTTCTTCAAATTTCATATACTTTCACAAACTGCAAGCAATTCTTTAATGATTATTGGTTTGTTTCATTTTTGTAATATCACTATAAAGAATATAAACAGTTATCATGCAAACTCATATAATCATGAAAAATTTCTTATTGGTATTTTTCTATATTATTACATAATCACAACAATTCCAAATTTAAAAACTCAGTTAGCCAATCACAACTTTTAAATCATGATCACAATTGCACAATAACATCGATATTGGATCATGTGATGAAAAATATCACAAAATTTGTTCTGTCAGAACAAATAATTGGTTGAAACATGCAACTACATGGCACGTATTAGCTAATCATTTGCTCTGACAAACAAATTTCATTATATTAATCATTGCATGACCAATATCTTATAAGCAGTGTTGGCAACTTTTGCGGCCAAACAATTTTTGAGGGCCGGCCAGATGGCCAACTGGCCAACGGCCAATGGCCAATGGCCAAATATTGGTCAAAAATTTATAATTTATATAATTTAGCCAATCATATTGCAAGCTAGACTATATAAATGTTTGGCCATTTCGGCCAAATAATTTTTTTGGCCATTTGGCCGCGGCCAGTGGCCGGCCAAATAGCCAAGTGACAACACTGCTTATAAGTATGCCCTTTCTGCTATTGGCTTCTCTTTTTTTTGATCAATTAATTATTATCTACTAATATACTATGAAATAATTATCTCATGCTTACTCAATTACTCATGCTTAATCAATTGACAATGCTAATTTACAATAATAATATTTATATTACAATTGAATACTGATTACTAATTACCCTATACTTATATTTGATTAAGTGATCAAAATATGGGCTAGGTGCTAGAAAAAGGACATTTAGTAAATTACGAGATAATCACTAATTTGTATTTTGAACATAAAAGAGATCATATGCATTTGGAGAATGTCTAAAGCAGAGCAGATTTTTATAATATATTTTATCAATTAACTTTAGGGTTAGGATCATTTTAAATTAGAGTTAAATAGGTTTTAGATAGTAATATATAAGCAAAATTGACTTCCTGACATTTTTAATTAACCTACCAAGATAGGTTTAGACTGCTATTTTTTGTATTTTTCAAGTTTTCGCTTCTCTTTCTTGTTTGCTTTGCCAACGATTATCAAAATTCTATAACTTAATTGGTCAAAAGTAATATGACTTTGCTCTACTTTAGATGATTCCAAGAAACCTTAAGTTAAAAAATTGTAAAACTGTATTGTCTTTGGTTTGGTAGTAGTACCTAATTAATACACCAATAAAGGGCAAGCCAAGCATAAAAAGACCTATAAATCTGTATAAACACATAGGTAGTTGCTAAACTACACAATATAAAGAACCTGAATAAGCGAATAGAAGTTTCGTTGAATTACTCAGTTAAGCTCTTGGATCAGTAGACTTGGAAATGCCAAGCAATAATTCGTAAATGTAAAATATAAGGAATAGTGAAACTCACAAACTTAGTAAAGTAAGACTAAAGTAAGCATTAAAGTTTTAAGACAAATATGTTTGAAAATAAAGTCTAAGGATCAAATGATAGTTCTCTTGCGATATATATATTTGTAAGTTAAGGATGACATTAGTAATGTGTGACAATATTATGAAATAACAAAGAACGATGTTATCTAAAGATGGCGAAGCAATAGCATAATGTGTTTGAAGTTTAATGATCTTGTGAAACCATTCTATGATTGTTATGTTATTGAAATAGTTGATTTTCTGTGGGACTTTGAAAGGTTTGCTGAATTGAAAAAGTGGAACAATAATGTAAAACAAAATAGAGTTGTATTACATGTGCTGAAGAATCAAAGGTTGTGGAAAGATAATCAAAATGTACAATACATAGTATAGTTGAAAAAGGCAATGATTAAAGAAATTGTAAAAGTTGATAAAAGAATTGATCATTGGTTTCAAATAAAACAAGAATAAGATAAATCTGTGTTAATGTATACTTACAATTATGAAAAGCAAGTTATACCAATAAAGCATACGATTCAAGACTATGAAGAAATATTTTAGTAAATATTTGGACTAAAAGAACAGTATCAAAGGAGAGTCGAAATAATGTGCCCAATATCATATAAAAAAACCAAGAGTTTGGCATTATGTATTGAAGCAGAAATTGATGATAAATGTATAGATAAAAAGGAATTAGATACTAATACATTAGACAATGGTGACTAAAATTGAAAAATCAAAAGTTAAAGAGAAAAATGTATCTGAAATTAGAGCTAAAAAGAATAATAAGGTATTCATTATCAACAGTCAGATAAGATGAGAGAATTGCAATGAATATTCTTGATCTTTGATGTCGAAATGAAATTGGTGTTGAGGATGATCAAGTTCTAAAATGAATATAATATGACCCTATAAAAAACTTGGGCCAAATTGGCATGGGTTGTGTTGAATAGGCATGGGTATTTGTGGCATGAACAAGATTGAGTTTGTATGGATATGGTCTGAATTGGTACAAATTCTGTAGAATATGTGGGACCATATGCCTATGCCTATTGGACCGTAAATGGCTCGAGTTTTGTAGCATTTACTAATTGAATTAGCATGGGATTTGTCATGGGTAATGAATATAAATTCACATGCCACTACCATAATGATGTGGAATAACTATTAAAATATAAATTTATATAAGTAATCAATATAAAATGAACAAGCTAACTAAATATAAAGCAAAATTTTGTAAGAAAATTTTTTTGTTAAGACACACAGGGAAGCTTCATTAGTAAAATCATAAGACATCGCTTTTTTTTAAAAAAAATCCTTTACTAATCTTTTGCTCTCCACATATTATGAGCCAACATGTGTATAATATACATATATATAACATTTGAATGTGCTATTTTATATGACGTAATATTAGGGCCGTGTCATTAATCACCTGATTATTTTTGTCAGAGGCCTAACCCTCACCCTCTTCTTTAATATATAAATAGTCAGGTTCTTTATAGATAATTTCACTTTTTTTTACCCTCTCCCCCTAAAAAATTAACTGATTTTTGTTACCCTCTTACATACTACTTTTTATCATAATGTCTGTACTATTTTTATTGTACTATTCTGTAAAATGTTCCTGTATGTGCAAAAAGATCCATGCTATTTTGAGCATTCCTAATACCAACTCATACTACAACCCATACTGCTTTTCTTATAGGGTGGCCTGTGATATAATAAATATGTATCTTGGTAATAATGAAAACTGGAAATATGAAGAAAATAATGTTAAATATCATAACTAACTTAATGAGGTTAAGTACAGAAAAAGGAAAGATGTAAGTTATAATGATGTGATCATTAAAGTCAATAATCGATAGTTAGATGACTTGAAAACCAAAATCGATCAATTGTTGCTGGTCATGAGGAACGATATAGATTATGGAAGTGGTACCAAAAAAGACAATTGTAAAGTACTAAATACCTGTAAATATAAAACATGTTAACAAAACTCGTAATATTGGAAATTGCAATCAAGATGGAATTAATATTGAAAAGCATGAATATAAGGCATCTATTGATTGTCAAAAATCAACAGATATGAGCTGGCTGATAATAAGTATAAGGTATTTGACTGTTTCCAAAAATCTGTTAATGTAAAATATATTGAAAGAACTGTAAAGAAATTAGAAAGAAAAAAACTGCTAAAATGATAAAAGTTAAATCCAAAGATGAGGATAAAATAGAAATGAATAATCAAAAATCCTGAAAAGATGATTGAAATGATTTGGATGAATGATATTGATAATAGTATTGATATTATAAACATCTAACTTACTTAACATATACCTGAGGCAAATTGTTAAACAACCAATTGAAGCAGGTAAATATATGAAGGAAGAAGGTGGTACTGGAACTTTGAAGATTAATAGTAAATTAAAAGAACCAAAGACTATAAGTGATGAAATGCCAGAAGTGGACTTGGTTATGAGATGATATACTAGAAGCTACAAAAAAGGACAAATTTGCAAATTTTTTAAAAGGTAATTTTTGACATAAATTAATTTAAAATAAGATTATTTTTCACTTACAAAAGTAGTTGTATTAACAAAAGTTTGATATATAGCTTCTAAAAGTTTGTATTTTCATATGATTTATTATAAGATTTACAATATAAAAATTGATTTTCATCAGAATGAACCTGTAAGAGCAAATGGAACTCACTAGCATGTAAATGTCAAGACCTAACAGGCTCTAGACATACCCATATGGGAGTCTTCGGATGCTAAGAAGTGCTAGAACTACCAATATAGGTATAGCTGGTACAAGTACATGTAGTGGTAACAGGTCCCCTTGAGGCTCATAATGCCATCCAACTTTATCTAGTACTGAAAGCATTTGCGAAACATGCCCGGTTACATCGTCACCATAAAGGAAAGTACAGTCGTTCGCACATTACCGAATTCAAAACATTAAATCCTGGGCCTCAAAGTTGCAGAAACCCAGCTAGTTGCAGCAGCATGCAGGCTTGAGATACTTACCCAATATGGTAGAGGTAGCAGCATGGCTTGAGATACGAACTCCTGAGAAGTATGCCATTAGGAGATCTCAGGTACACCAATCTGGAAGCACAAAGCGCCTACCTAGCAACATATACCAAATTGGAAGTGATGAATGATACTAGGTAGTGGGGTAAAGTGGCGGACATGTGGATACCAATTGTTAGTTAGAGAGGAGCGTACAAGCCAGTTCAGTCATATAAATAGAAATATGGAAGGCTCTGGTGGGTTTTAGCCGTGGATAAATGGTTGTATAACCTAAAATCCTAGTTCCAATACTTGTATATAATATGTATGTACTTCAGCAATATGTTAACTTACTTAGGGCAGTGTCATTAATCACCTGATTATTTTTTATCAGAGGCCTAGCCCCCTTCCTTTTTCTTAATATATAAATAGTCAGGTTCTTATATATAATTTCAACTTTTTTTACCCCCTCTCCCCCTAAAAAATCACCTGATTTTTGTTACTCCCCTTAAGTATTAATAAAAGTTTGGGGCAGGAGCTACACCTGGGGTTCCCCCTAATATAAAAAAAATTTACTTTTCAAAGATCTTTTTTTTTTTGTTAATTTTGTTTCTTTCTGCAGCATCTAGTCTATATTTAAGACTCTGACATTTGATAAGCCAGATAAAAGTGGAAAATATGCTAAAGATATTAAATTTTTATATAGCAAAAGCACAGATTATTCCCATACTAACTATCTTGCTATGTCTCGAGCTATTGTACATTCTACTATTGTGCTATATTCATTTTACTATGTTTATTCTAAAGAAAAAAAGAAATGTTAGTACTGTATATATATTTTAAAAAAAAAAGAAAACTATTGTAAACCAGATACTAACTATCATACTCCATCCATTCTATCTATTGTACTATGTTCTGCACTATATTAGTTTCATTCTAAAGAAAAAAAAACATTAGTACTATAATAAAAAAAAAGAATGCTATTGTATACTAGACATATGTTTATTCTTTTCAAATTCAATTCCATAACAATAACAATATCCAATATACATGATAGCACCTACGAACGAACCAAATGGTAATGTACTTATGCAACAATGTGGAACTACCTAAACAACAAAAAAAACAACTATATTCACAAGATAACTAAAATGGTGACAACACCTAAATCGACAAGTTACACCAAGGCTCCAATAACATAAAGACTATGAAACTGGCAACAACAATATTTTTTAATACAAGACACAACACTAATGACAGCTCCAATAATATATTTTCAGCTTCCAATTTCAGCACTCTAGCAAAGCACAAGCCAAAATAAAAGAAAAAAGTGAATAATAATAAATAAATAAATAAATAAATAAAACAATAAAACAGAAACTAAAACTTATCTTTAGTATATTTCTGGGCTCCAATAATGTTGATAACTTTTAAATATAACAAAAAAAATAAAAAATATATATTTATACAGTATAATCACTAATCTGAAAAATAATTAGCAAATTATACGTACTATATAAAAAATAAAAATATATTTTTAATAAAAAAAACTTAAATAAATAAATAATAAAAAAAGTAAAAATAATTAAATAAAAAATAAATAAAAAAATAATAAATAAAATTTAATTAAAAAAAATCAAAAAAAATCTAAAAATAAATTATTAAAAAAAATCAAAAAAAAATCAAAAAATAAATTATTAAAAAAAAGAAGTTTGCTATTTATCACTACCGGTGATCATAACCAGTGTTCAATTTACCAATTACAATTTAGGATCAGGCGTAACATATAGATCAATTTTTGTGTAACAAAAACAAAAATTTTTAAAAATTCCTAAAATTGCTTCTAACCTAGAATTTTGCCTATGAACCTACTTTTTTTTATGCAAAAAACAAATTCCTTGCTAAATTTTACTATATCCAAAGCCCTATCCTAATCTCAACCTTTACTCTTACTCTAATATTAAAGAGATTTAATTTTTATTTAGTTTGTTTTGTTTATTTTGGTTTATACATTGTAGATCACCGGTGATGATCACCAGTGGTGATTTGTAGTAATTTTCTAAAAAAAATATAAAAAAAAAGAAAATATAAATAATTAAACAAAAAAAAATATGCTAAAAAAATTTAAATAAAAAAAATAAAAAAATTTTAAAACAAATAAATTATTAAAAAAAAAGTTAAAAAAAAAGGTAAAAAAAATAAAATAAAATTCAAATTAATTCAAATTATAAAAAAAAATAATAATAATAAAATTTTAATTAATTCGAATTATAAAAAAAAAAAAATAAAAGA
>QKWP01000063.1:508822-553773 GCA_003550325.1 Gigaspora rosea
AGAGATAGAAAGAATTACTATAGTAATACTATATATACATGTGGGGATATTAAATATAATAAAACAATTAATATCTATAATCTAGAGCCAGAATTAAAATTTTTCAATTCCTGTCAAGTTAACATCTTTTGTATTGCTAACCAAACTGTAGAGACAAGTTTTCTCTTTCTAATGGTGGCAAAATCATCAAAATTTGTCTAACGTATCAAGAGATATTCTTATTTTTGTCTTTATGATCATATGAAATTTCTTTGCGGATCAGCAAAAAAATTTCATATAGCCACAAAGACAAAAATAAGAATACCTCTTAATATATTAGGCCAATTTTGATGATTTTACCAACATTAGAAAGAGAAAACTTGTCTCTACAGTTTGGTTAGCATTACAAAAGATGTTGGCTTGACAGGAATTGTGAAATTTTAATTCTGGCTCCAGATTATACGTATTAATTGTTTTTATTATTTAATATCCCCATTTCTATATATAGAAATTCTGTACATCTCTCGTGAATCACGAATTAAATAATAATAATAATAATAATAATAAAATGTTTAAATAATAATAATAAAAAATTAATATTCTAAAAATAAAAAAAATTAACATTATAAAAAAAAAATTAGGCATATTAAAATAAGTATGGTAATCCAGTTTTGGATTATCTGTTTATCTGAATAAAAAAATTTTAAAAAATAAAAAAAAGTAGTGTACACGTACATATGTGCATATGGGATAAAAGTAAATTTCAGTTATTTCTTATTATGGAAATAACTGGAATTTTACTTTTTATTCCCACTATCAGTTTTATTTGAATTTTAAAAAATAATAAAATTAAAAAAAATAAAATAAAAAAAAACAAAAAAAAATACACTTTTTTTATTTATTGGTTTGTTTTGTTATTGTTTTTCCTATTGTGTTCTTACTAGCAGATAAGTATAGTAGTTATAATTTTGAAGATTATTGCAGATTATAATAGGCGGTGCCTATTATAATCTGCAAAAATTATACTTTTAAAAATTTGTACAGATTTTTGTTAAAAAATCTGTAAAGAACTGCAAAAATCTAAATTTTAAAGATTTTTGCAATTTTTTAAACAAGATTTTGCACTTATTTGATAAATTTGAAGATCATTACAGATTATTAATGTTTTTAATTTTCTGATATAATTAGAAGTGATATTGACTTTGTGATCGAAGCACATGGAGGTCTAGCTCACATCACAGTAAATACCAATACCTATATAATTGGTTTATGTAATATTGGGTAGTCAGTCATTTAATAAAATCAAATACAGTATATGTCTAGTCTTATTTGTTTTATATAATAATAGATTTTTTAATCAAAATATTATTACTATTTCTATTACATATTTTTATATAAAAAAAATTATGACAATATTTTTCATTATATTTCACTTAATAATAATATTTCTTCCTAATTTTAAAATCTTTTATTTTTATTACATTTTAGCAACTTTATAGTTTCAAAATTTACATAACATATTAAGATTTTTAATTAAAAATAAATGTTTATTTTTACCCAAAATCCTAATATATCATGTAAATTTTGAATACATTAAGTTGTTAAAAATATAATATAGATTGGAAGATTTTAAAATTAGAAAAGAAAAATTATTATTAATTTGTAATCTAGCTAAAAAATAGTAAAATAAATAATGGGAAAATTTACTATTGTTTTTTGTTTTTTTTTTTAGAATCTGGAGTTTTAAAAGGACAAAATGATTTACTACTAAGTAAAAATCTCTTTTAAATTAAATAAAAATTGTAGAAGAGAAAATTGCGGTTATAATAGCAATTAAATCATTAAAATCAGCCTAGTAAATCACGAAATATGAGCATTTTTGTCTTTGTAACTATATAGTATAAACAAAAAAAGTAACCATATAATCATAAAGACAAAAATGCTAATATCTCATAACCTACTAGACTAATTTTAATAATTTAATTGCTATTATGACCAGAATTTTCTTTTCTACAACTTTTACTTAATGTAAAAAAGATCTTTAATTAGTAGAAAATTGGTTTGTTCTTTGGAAAACTCCAGATTTCAAAAAAGGCAAAAAATATATAGTAAAAATATCTATACTATTTACTATGTTTTTCACTAGTTCTTAGGCAGATTATAAATTAAGTAAAATATAACAAACAATATTTTTACTATACTTTTATTAATTATTAAAAAATGTACTTATGGTGTTTTATTACTATAGCAGCATAGGACATGTCTCTTTAAAATAGCCTTGAAATAAGTTTATAATAAAAATTATATGAATATACTATAAACTTTGGGTAAAAACCCTTCTTAGCTTAACTAAATAACATAAAATTAAATTTACAAACATATAGAACAAGAAAAGAAGAAAAATTTGAGCTTAAAAATGTATCGAAATTTTGTCAATTTCACATTTTTTCAAAATGTAACTTTGCTAAAAACAAAATTTACTAATTTTGAATTAGAAATTATGTCTAAAATTATGCTTTGAACAACTTTACTTAGATGACAAAAAAAGGTTACCTTGTAAGAAAAATGGTATTGCTATATGTTAAAATTAAAAATTTTTGGTTTGCAATATAAACCCCTTTTTTTATTAAGCTAACCTGCTTTGGGCCTCTAAGTAAACTTGTTCAGAGAGTATTTCTATTTGGTTCAAAGTTAAAATGTGTTTTTTCAAACCTTTTCTGGATGAAAAATTGGGTTAAAGTTAGAGAAAAAAAATTTTTTTTAAAATAAAAATTTTTTTCTCTAAATTTACTCCTATTTTTCACTCAAAAAAGGTCCAAAAAATGTGTTATGAACTTAGACCAAGTAGAAATACCCTTTGAACAAGTTTACTTAGAGGCCCAAAGCAAGTTATCTTGATAAAAAAAGGGTTTTATATTGCAAACCAAAAATTTTTAACTTAAGCATATAGCAAACCCATTTTTCTTACATGGCACCCTTATTTGGTCGGCTAGTAAAGTTGTTCAGTGCATGATTTTATATATAATTGCTAATTTAAAATTAGTAAATTTTTGTTTTGCTGAAGTTACATTTTGAAAAAGTACAAAATTGACAAAATTCGATATAGTATTTAAGCCCAAATTTTTCTTCTTTTCTTGTTCTATATGTTTGTAAAATTTAATTTTAGGTTAATTAGTTTAAGCTAAGAAGGATTTTTAGTCTAAAGTTTATAGTAAATTCATATATTTTTATTATAATTTTTATTATAAACTTATTTTAAAGAGACAGACTAATAGATAAATTAGATTTGCAAATCTGTATAAAAAAACAAAAAAATAAATTTTATAAAACAAAAATAAATTGTAATTACATTAGGGTTAGGATAAGGCCTAAAATTTTATCAGAGCTTTAGTATATATAAAATTTGCAAAAAATTTTTTTTATTAGAGCCCCAAAGGTGGTTTCATAAGCAAAATTTTGAGATATGATGCCTTTTTAAAAAAAATACAAAATTTTATATTACACCTAATCTTAAATTTTGATTGGCTATTCTAATAGTTTTATATAACATGGTGTAAACTACTATAGGTGCATTTTAGTAAAACTCTTCTTTTATTATAAAAATATATAATAGTAATAGTAATAATATTAAATCTATTATTATATAAAAACAAATGAGACTAGATATATGTTTGATTTTATTAGATAATTGACTACTGATGTAATATAATCCAATCTATAGTGTGGCCAGGTTTGTTTAATTAAAGAAATTAATTAAAGTCTAATTTATTTTTTTTTTATATTAGGGTGAACCCTAGGTATAGCTCCTGTCCCAAACTTTATTAATACTTAAGTAAAAGTTGACTTATTGCTAAAGTACATACATATTATATACAAGAATTGGAACTAGGACTTTAGGTTATACAACCATTTATCCATAGCTAAAACCCACCAGAGCCTTTTATATTCCCATTTATATGACTGACCTGGCTTGTACATCCCTCTCTAACCAACAATTGGTATTCACATGTCCGCCAATTTACCTACACTACCTAGTATCATCACTTCCAATTTGGTGTATGTTGCCAGGTAGGCTCTTTGTGCTTCCAAATTGGTGTACCTAAGATCCCCTACTGGCGTACTTCTCAGAAGTTCGTATCTTAAGCCATGCAGCTGCCTCTACCATATTGATTAAGTATCTCAAGCCTGCATGCTGCTGCAACTAGATGGGTTCCTGCAACTTTAGGGCCCAGAATTTAACGTTCCGAAAGTCTAATTTATGTAATCATAATACAATAATTATTAATATAAGTCATAATTCCCTAAAAGAATTAATCAGAAGTTTAGTTTTCTAAAGAACCCTTTAATTATAAAATGTAAAACTGTATTGCCTTTGCTTTCGTAATAGTACCTAAATGATATAGAAGTAAATGGGTAAGCCAAGTATAAGAAGAACTATAAATCTGAGCAAATATATAGATACTAACCTAATACCAATGATTTTAATATCACAGAATTAAGATAAGTGTACTATAAAGTGCTGTATATAGTACTTGTCTTTTACAAATAGATTAAATAATGCCCTGAATGTACTTATGAAAAGCAGGATACTATATTAGTACTAAAATACTTTTCAATAATGTGCAACTAAATAGTACTCTGATATTATTTAAAGAAGATAATTTTCAAAGAGTATTAGTACTGTATGGTAGTATTAAATTTGTAAAATTAATCAATATTTACATATTGGAAAAAATCAAGCTACTATCTAATATTCATAAATTTAGTGCGATAGAATAAAGACAAGTATGATTATAGCAGTTTCAAATGTTAAGAATATTAAATTTAGATAGATTATTTTGATATATACTTTTTTGATCAAATACCTACTATCACTATAGTATTTCAAAATGATTAATTTATATAATATGCATCCAAATAAACTTGAAATAATCATGATACCATAGGTTTCCAAAAATAAGCTACCTCCAAAAGAAGCTACCTTCCAGATTTTCAGAAAAATTTTTAAAGAAATCATTAACAGTTGCTATATATAAAACTTTTTTTTACTATATAAACTTCAAAAGGTTGATTAAGTAAAGTTGTTCAGTGCAACGAAACACACTTATAATAAAAATTTCATGGCACTTGGACAACTTTTTATTAGTACATTTTTTGATTTTTCGAAAAATTTAACAATCTGAAAATAAGCTACCCTATAATTTTTTGTATAACTATTTGGCCAAAAAGGGTAGCTTATTTTCAGACAAATACAGTATTGATTTAATACTAATAAACTTTAATACTATAAATTAAGTAAATATGATAACCCTGTTCAAAGTCTGGTTTTGACCCAAGAAATTATTGATTGTATGGTGCATATAGTCTAGAACCAACATCATGTGACCTCTAATAACTACATAAAATAAAACAATTATAACTAATAATAATATTATTATATTTAAAAAATAATTTTGTAAATTAATTATTTAAGCTTTGTATTATATTATTACATAAGCAAAAATTTTTTTAGTTTATTCAAACCAAAGTTATTAGCTAAAATATTTAATATATCTTAAAATTTTGCCAATAATATAAATTTTTTAATCATTTTTTATTATACTAAAATTTAATTAGCTAATTTTTTATGTTATACAAAATTTTTATAATAAAATTTTTTAAAGTTTTGGCCACTCTTGGTAACGTAATGTTGATTCTAGACTACATGCACTATACAAGATTGAATATTAATTTAGTCAAACAATATTAACTTTAATAATTTTCTAGATTACAAATTCTTTGACCACTTACTTAAAATTTATTATAATCAAAAAGAAATAAACTAGATATAAGGAAAGTAACTGTATATAATAAATATTAAAAGTTTAGAATAAAATAGGTTTTATTGTGATATAGTAATACAAGTTAAGCTTGTTACAGTAAAGCAATTTATCTTATTTATAAATTTTTAAGAAATTCACTGTATCAAGAGTTTAATAATAAATTTACTATAACTTGTAAATAGTGTTTTGACCCAGGTAGGTGTCACTTGGGTCACTCACATGTGGGTGGGTAATCTGGGCTAAGTTGTAACAGCCTAGGTGAGAATAGATGGGTCACCCACGGGCAGAAACTCAATACAAATTAATGCAAATTTGTGAAGTCAACAGAATCAAATTTGAAAAATATTTAATAGTAAATTATTTAAAAGAAACCATAATGCAGTACAGAATTTTAATAAACAGTATTATAGCAGATAGTATTTTTGCATAATAGCATTATGGCATTAAGGCATTATAGTATTATGGCTTTATAGCATTACAACTTTATGGCATTATGGCATTATAGCATTATGACTTTATGGCTTTACGGCTTATAGCAATTATAGCAAAAATTTAGCAATACCATAACTATATTAATTTGTAAAATTAATTCTACCACCAACTATAGGTTAACCAACCTGGGTCAAATTACTAGTTATATTAACTATCTGAGATTTTTTTTAATTGACCCAGGTGACCCTAGTAGTGCTTTTTTTAAACTATCCCATTTCCACTCAGGTGGCACATTGTCCACCCATTGGGTAACCCAGGTGAAGATTTTTTAGATAGGTCATATAAATAACAAATTTAAAGATAATGAGCAAATATTTACTTATTTAGTTTTTTTTTTAGAGTAGAGCACAAATAATAGTAAGCAAAATTCATTTTTTTTGTATATTACAAACATGGTCTCAAACTTGTTTATACAAATACTATGCCATTCTGGTAATAATTTTTTTGCTAAAAGATGTGCTAGAAGATTGTATAAAGAAAATAAGTTGATTTTATTTGGCTTTAGTAATGTTATTTCTGTTTAAGTTTCACAAATTGCTAATTTTATTTCTAATTTTCCAGGTTTTTCTGATGAAATAATAAAATGGAGCTGGTTTAAAATTTGTGAAACATTTTCAAACAAATTATTTAGCAATTTATTCTATTAAAAAATTTAACTTGTTGAATACTATTTGAGTTATAAATTGTTTGTGCAAAATTATGCCCCCAATAGTAGAATTTTGAACAACTTGAACCATATCTGTTAAGTTATCTACTTCAGAATTTTTAAGTTTTAATTTATTAAGTCCAAAAAATCTATTTGGTGAGAATTTGGTATGGCCAGCTACTATAAATAAATATATGATTTATTTAAATTAATTAAAACATACCACATTAAATATTTTATCATTATATTATTTTTATTTTTTCTGAGCAGTTGTTAGCATGGATAACAATAAACTTTTCTCAAAGACCATGGGTTTCAAAATAATAATGAACCATTAAAATAATAGTGTTTGCTCCTTTTTCAATATCTTCATTTTCTTTAATTTACTGTAATAATTTGTCTAAAATATAAATCGATTTCAATATTAAAAAATTCTAACTATTTGAAAAAATATTCATTTAAAAGTGAAAATAACTGCAATATGTTTTTAATTGTTATTATATAATCTATAAAAAATTCATTGCTAAATTTAAGATTAAAATAAACTTTAAAGTTAGAATTTAGGACTTAAAAAGATCAGAGTTTTTTAGAGTGTTGAATATTTTACTAAATGTTAATTTTTAAAGCCATTTTTGAAAAGCAATATATTCAGAAAATTTCACCTTTAGAAAGAGTTACAATCATCTTTTAAAAACATTTACTTGAATAATAAATACCTGCTATGAAAAAGCTTCTTCACATATTCCAAAGAGTGAAACTTTATATAGCAATTTGAATTAAATTGATCCTTCAAAAAATAAACCAAAATAAATTAATATGTAATTTAATTATTCTATTATAATATTGTACAGACTGCATATAGTAACTTCTTGAAAAAGTATTCTTTTAAATAGTATTAGAATACTATTTAATTGTAGGTACTAACATTTTTAAAAGTATTTTTGTACTAAACAAATAGTCCAAATTAATAGTCTTGCTACACAATTAACTTATATAATTAATACTTTTTCAATATAACTATTATAGTATTTCTTTTTTTATGCATTACCTATATATTAATTTATCTTAGCATTTTTAAAACAAGACTAAAAGTACTAAATGCATGCGGTATAGTAAGTACTGCTAACTTTTATTAAAATAGTTTAACTGATCTGACAAATTTCTCAAAATTAAGATTTTAAAATAATAATTACTTCTTGTTAAGAAGAATATGGAAAGTGTACAGCTTTAGCAAAATCCTATGAAATATGATTCTCAAATTCTAAAGAATTTGGTATACCTGGAAATGAGAGTATAGGTATATTATTAACAAATCTAAAAAATCTTAATTGTTGCTTTGTATTAAATATATATTGTCTAAAATTTTAACAAAATAATTGTTATATAAAAAATAAAATTATTATTATAAAAAATTAAGAAGTTTTTTTCTCAAATATTATTATATACTAATAATCTAGCCCATTCTAATATTGCTATAATTAAAGCTCTGAATCACTTTGATATATTTATAATAATTTTTTATTAAGTACTTAATAGCAATAAATAAAAATATCCTTAATTATACTTTTATAACTTTATACTGTATTTATATTAGCATCTTAAAATATAGCAAATTATATTAAGAATAGTTACTAAATGTTTTAACCAAGTTTAATATCTTATTATATAATTATCTGCTATATACTGGCTATATTTTTTGGTACTAAAAATAGCTCTTTATCATTACTGTACTTTCAAGCTTTAATTATAATATAAACCACATTTTTTATAAACAATACTAGAACTAGAGATATACCTTGTGCAAAATAATAAAGCTTTATACTTGTAATTTTGTATAATTGATTAAGAAAATTTTATTAAAACTTTAGTATATATTTTGAAATAAATTCTTATTATGTAGTACCAGTACTTGTAAATTTGCACAATAAAATTATAAACAAGATGTGTAAAATATATACTAGGTTTTCTTGCAGAAGATACATCTTTAACTAGAGCAGCTCAAGTTATTAAAATAATTATATATTATAGTCTAGTGCAAAAATATAAATACAAAATAATTATTATTATAAAAAATTTTTTTTTAAAGTTTATATAAGTAACTAGTGTGACAGGTAGCGCATTCGTGCCACCTATCTTATTTAGTTTTTTTAATCATATTAATGAGTTACATATAAAAAATCTTCTATTTACAGAACTTAATAACTATTGTTGTACACACAATATGTGGCTAAGATTGATTAGCTTGCATTGAATTTATTATAATTTCATTCGTGATAACTATTTTAATTTACAAAAATATCATTGATTTATGATTAAATATATGTATTTATTGAGACAGCATAAAATCAAATTAGTAAATCTAAAACTCAAGGTCAAATCATTATTCTAATATTAACGATCTTAATAAAATACTAATATACAAATTAAAAAAAAACTAAAAGGATGAAAAATGGATAATTATTTATTTTTTTAAAAGACTATATAAATAAATTTTTAATTGATATAAGTAATTCTAAATTAATAACCTTAGACTTTAGTATTATTTTAATGGTATTGCATGTCTATCTTTGGAAGAATAAATATTATAAATTTAGTCTTTTTGAAATGAGCATTGTATTATTAAGTATAATATATTAAATTATTTTGGCTAAACCAAAATGCCTTAACATACCTTCATCTAACTTCTGAATTATTTTATCAACTGTTAAATTACTTTATTATATTATAGTTCCAAAGTATAGTTACTAAATTATATATTGTAATCTTCTAGACATCGTACTCATAGTCCTGAATCGATTTTGAGCATTTTTGTAAGCAAATTATTAATAAAATATTATAATACAATTTACTTTTGAATTATCTTAACTTCTATCATGAATTAGAGTCAAAATTCTTTTATAATTTACTCACTATTCTAGTGACAACAATTGTTAAATTGGTTTGCATTTGAAATTATCATAGTTTCTATCATAAAATACTTAAAAAATCTGTTATAGAACTTACCATTCCATGACTGCTGTAAACTATGTAGCTGAATAATTTTGCATCATAATTTCAATTGTGATTTCTATTATAAGTTGCTTAATTCTGTTACTGTTCTGGTCACAGACATAGTTAAGTTTGCATTAGAATTATCATAATTTTCTTATGAGTTATTGTAAACAATTCTGTTACAATATTCACTTATTGCACAAAATATTTTTTACAGAACTACTCACTAACCCCATTATACATGTAGAGTTAATTTGCATCAGAATTATAATTTCTATAAATAAATTATTATAAAAACTCTAATTTCTATTTGGAATTACTATAAAATTTTGTTACTTTCTATTCCAGTAACCATATTACTACATATGACTAAGGTTTAGTCAGTTTGAATTAGAATTATAATAAGATCTAACATAGAACTTACTTGCTATATTGATAAGTCAGTTTGCATTGAGTTATTATGATCTTCATGTAATTGAGATTGATTTATTCAGTGTTGGCATTTGGACTATGTTCAATAAAAATTTTATTTGAACATGGACAAATATGAACATGGACTAATCCAAATTGTGTCCATGTCCATATCTTTTCTATATTGAAATTTTCAGAATATTCTGGACTTTCACCAAATTTTAGCCTTAATTTTGTTTTATATTCAGAATATTTCAGAGCTGTACTATGTGTTTTATTTGGACTAAGTGTTTTATGTCCAATAAAATAATATGGAGAATATGGATATAGTTTATAAATGTCCATGTCCATGTCCATATTTTGCCAACACTGGATTTATTTGTATTAGAAAATTCTATTACAAATTATTATTATTTTTATGCAGTTAAGATCGTTAGAATTATGATAATTCTTATTGCATAAAAATCTTGTTACAAAACTTACTATTCTGGTGACTGCCATGTATAGAGTTAGTTTGCATAGGAATTATTATGCAATTAAGGTTGAGTTAGTTGTATTTAAATTATTATGCGTTTTACTATAAAAAAATTCTGTTATAGAACTTAAAAAAAGAACCTAAAATTCTATTAACTACAGTATATAGTTAATGTCAAGTTGTTTACATTAGAATTTTTATAATTTCTACTATAAAAAATTTCTACTACAGTACAGTACTTGCCACTATATAGATAAGATTGAGTGATTTCTATACAATTAAGGCACTAATATTTATTAGATAATATTTAGGGGTGGAGGGTCAAAAAAATCTTACCTTAGTAAATTTGATTGGCTAAAATTCTATTTATAGATTTTACCTGGGGTGGGGGTAAGCCCCTATAGTAAATAGATATTAGGTAATAAATGTTAGTGCTCTTAAAGTTAGTTTGTATTAAAATTATTGTGATTTCTAGAAAAAATTTAAATAGTGCACCCTATAAATTTACATTTTTAGTAGCTCTAATAGTATAATAAAAATTAATGATTAAATTAAAATTAGGATTATAGTTAAAGTTAAAATTAGAATTAGGATTGAATTTAGGGTAAAATTGCAAAAGGAGCATTTTTGCTTAGTAACGCAACAGGAGTTACTCTAGTAAAATTGCGAGATGAGTATTTTGCTTAGTAGCATGACAGGGATTACCCTAGTAAAATGTTAGGATATTGAAGGGGTGCACTGAGTGCATAGTGCACTATATAAAGAATTCCAATTTTTATTATAAAAAATTTTATCACAGGACTTACTTGCTATACTTGCTATTCAGATGACCACAATATACAATATATGATTAAGATTGAATTTTGCATTGAAATTGTAAATTTATAGTAAAAAACTGTTATAGTACTTACCTATAGTACTTACTATTCAATAACCAAATTTAGAATTATCAGTTATTGAAATTATGTAATTTTTATCATGAATTACTAAAAATTTGTTACAAAACTTACTATTCTGGTAACCATAGTGGTGGTTAGAATTATTAATTTCTATTATACAAAATTTTGTTACAGAACTTATTCATCATTTCAGCAACCATACAGTATGTGTTACTTTGCACTAGAATTATCATGATTTCTATCATAACTATGAATTTTGTTACAAAACTTACTCTTTATCCTTGTAGCCAAAGTATTTAAAGATGAGTTACTTTATACCAGAATTACTGTGATTCCTAAAAGATTCAGTTACAGAACTCATTTGCTATTTTGGTAATCATGATATTAGTTTGCAAGAATTACAGTATTATGAGTTACTGTAAAAAAGTTTACTCATTATTCAGTAATACATAGGAGTTGGTCCTATTAATGAACGTCGATAAAGTGAACAGAAAACTATTTATGGATCAAGAATATTGTAATAACCACCTATTATATTTCTAATAATCAAAGAATGTTGTAATGCACAGTTAACCAATCAAAAATGTTTAAACAGACAAACTCTGAATTAGATAGTTAGATAGATAGATAATTTCAATCAATCAATCAAAAATATAAGGACTTTTGGAAGCAATTTTACACCTTTTCAGAAGGATTAAATATTACAGAATAAATTGGCATAAATAATTTAACTCTTTAAAGTTATTTTTTTTCATTTGTTCTCAAAGAATTCTTATCATAAATAAGGCTATAAATGACATTTAAGCAACATGCATTTGATTTTTTTTATTAAATAAAAAGCTTCAATTAGTTTGTTTTACATTGTTACCCGTCAATTATTCCATCTAAGCCTTCAATGATCTCGTATCAAAATCGATCAACAATATGTATGATGTAATTAGGATGTACATGACATATAAGCAACAAATATTTGATTTGACTTTATTTTTTTTAACCAATGAAATTTCTGATTAGTTTATTCTACATAGTTACTTGCCGTTTTTTTAATTGATGATCTTCCACCAGTACAAATAAACAAACACGTACTTACATAAAATATAGTTGGTGGCTGTAAGCTGTAAAGCTGTAAAGTCGTAATGCTTGTATGGTAAATAACAACATAATTATCAGTTTCCGGTTTGGAGTGACTGGGTGTTGCGCACATAGTTACTTAATTACATTATTATACTGTTATAGTATCGCATTATTACAAAATTGCGGCATTACGGCATTACAGAATTGCGGCATTATGACATTACAGCATTATGGCATATTATTTTTACAGCTATGCCAATTAATTCTACCACTGGTAAAACACCGTAATTACTGTAATTCAGTAATTCTACCACCAACTATAACATAAGATGAGCCTGAAGATTTTACTTATTTCACCAGTTAATACAAACCAAAAAAGGAAAGCAAATTTTATAAATAAAGCTGAAGTATGTGGGATAAAAATTTAGGGTTAGAGCCTTAACGTTAGAGGCTATATAATTAGATCAACGCTTACTATATATAAAAATTACATTCTTGCTATTTTTAATTAGCGTACCAAGATCGATTAGACATCAATTTTTGAGTATTTCAATTTTTCTTCTTTTACACATGTTTAGATTCTTTGTGGAATAGTCTAAATATGCACTATCTGATTGGCTTCATGAGTTTGTATTACCCGTGCAAATGGAACAATGCAAATAAAGAAATTATAAAGAATGATCAACTGATTAATTGACAGTGAAATGACTTATAAAAGAAAGATCTATGAGTTGATGAGTCAACGTTGAAGTTGTATTATAGAGATATAAAAGAAAAATCTATGGGTTGATGAGTCGATGTTGAAGTTGTATTATAGATAACATTATTTACCAAAACCACGTATATACTTATCTCTGAATTCCTAATTTTTGTTTACTATCTTTTGTGGATCAATGATACAAATTAATAATCATATCCACTTCAGTAGTTATACTATTCAATTATCGCTTATATGAAATTATCACACTGCTCAAATTTTCCTTGAGATATTTCTTAAATACACGTTTGTTTATTTCCATTGATTACAATCATATTATATCAACAATCATACAAGTTTTCGATGATCATAAATAATAATAATTAATGCTGATCGAACTGATCAAAAAAAAAAAGAGAAGATCTCTTACTTCAAACTAGCCACATGTATAAATATGATCAGATCTACATAATAGTAATGAATAAGAAAGGACAAAAAAGATCAACAGTACGCAAATGCCAAATGATGAAATGATCTATGCGTTGAAGGGTCGAAGTGAAAAATTGTATTATTGGATTAACTTCATTATTTTATCAATCTGGGTTTAAAATTTATTTGTATAAAATTTTTATTTAAAATTTAAATAGCAAAAAAAAAATTTATTAAAGATTAATTTCATTGATTTCAAATTCTTCACTATCACTTTCAGACAAAGCTATTTGATCATCTAAATTTCTATATTCTAGCTCATGAGTAAGTGATTTTTTTCAAAATCCTATGATAGTTCTAAAGTTGATCTTTTTTTTAAATGTGTCTAGTAGTTTGTTTCTAATAACTAAAAAGTTAGGATGCAGACCAGTTTCAGCAATCTCACCCTTTATAATAGCCCAAACACCTTCTATTAGTTGAAGTTTGCAATGGTATGGAGGTATAAAAAATAAATTATGTCCATACTTTTTAGCAATTTCAATACATGTTAAAGGCACTTTTTTCTTATATAGCTTTATAAGTTCATAAAGTTCTGCTTTACTAGCACCTTCTGGAATCTTAATACTGATTGATACTAGGATTTGATGAGAATACCAAATTGACTCAATGTTTATAGTAATGAGCTTCATCTAGTGATCCTGGCCAAAATTGAAAAAATTGGCTAAGCTGATTTTTCGACCCAGTCAGTTGATTTTTTCTAAAATCAGCTAGCTGATTTTATAAGTAAAAAAATTTTTCTTGTAGGTTTTTTTTAGAATGTAATCATCGTTGAACCCATCGTTTTCATGGTAATGGAAGTTGTCACTTTTAGAATTGTCGTAGGAAGTATTGCACTTTGGAGACATCGAAGTGTCACCCTGGTATGAATATTTTTTTTACATTGTTAGGTTTTTGGTACTAGTCTAATCACTATATTGCCTTGAAGTTTTTACATGTTGAAGTTGCAACCTCAGTTGCACTAAAAGAAGCTGAAATGTATTGATTAGCATTTTAAGCAGTGCAACTTCAGGCACTTGAAGTTGCAACTTCAAGCGCAAAGTCCCCTATGTCAGCTAATTTTTGATAATAAATGAAGGCCATACACTCATCCTTTTCGACTATATTGATAACAATATGTTTCATTAGCAGAAACTGTATTGGCTGATTTTTGATAATATCTGAAAGCTTTTGTCCTTTTTCAACACCAATCCCGATAGCTAATGTCATATTTTCTATTAGCAGCCTGCATATGAAACAACAGATTTTATTACTTATTGAATAATATCTCATCTGATTAATTTATTCGATTTCTGCCTGATTGCAATTTTATCATCGATCTATTGGAAGAAGCATCCTTAGGGACTTTTATATTGTTGGGTCAGAGTTAGTATCGAATAGATTGGATTATAATTAGTATCAAATAGGTATTAGTATCGAATAGGTTAGAGTTGGGTTAGAGGTATATTGGATAGGTTTGGGTTGGGTTTAGAGATGTGCCCAGTACATATTTTAACTTAGATAATTAGTCATGTAACAATGCACTGATAAGTGTGCGATAGTACATCTCTAGTTGTGTTAGGGATAGATAAATTGGTATTTATTGTGTGGTTTTTTTTTTGATATATATAAATAAATATATAAAGTTTATTATTTCGTATATAATAAATAACTATTCACGTGAAAGGGTGGTGATGCTATGGTGGTAAATTATAAAATCCCTAATTTAATAAATTTCAAATATTCATAATTTAAATAAGTTCATAAACTATATCATTTAGAAAACTGATGTACGTACATACGTACAGTACATATGCATCTAAATACAAAGCAAATGCTAATTTAAAATATATTCAAGCCACCTTAATTTACATGCTTGAATTTTTTGACAATTACTCATTGGTGCGTACATGCTGATATATTTATATTTATTTAATACTTATGTGTAGAATAAAATCTGCTTTTAATGTAATACGTATCAAAAACGTAACTTTTAATGGTACTTGGTACACAATGCTAATAAAAAATATAAGATTTTACTAAATTCAGCAATTAAAATCAAACCAGGTTTTATTGGCAGTTTTAATTTGAATCATATAATTATTTATAAAAATCGTGTTTTATTCACGATAGTACAAGTTGCTTTGATCAAATTGCGATTTATTTGAAATTTTTTGGCTAAGCTAACTAAGCCGATAAAATTTTATCAGCTTGGCCGGTCGAAAAATTTTGATCAACCAGGATCACTAGCTTCATCTATAAGAATGCTCATATTGACCTTTAATATTTATACAGAGCTTTTCAAAAAGATTCTCAAAAATTTTTCCTGTTAAGTTGCTGTGATAGTTATTTTGATCAGCTACAATATTAGAATTGTAAATTACTTTGGGATATTTTTTTATTTATCTGCCTCAATTATTTTTTTCTCTTGAAGATAGTGGCTTAATTGTTGGATTCCAAATCAATAAAGAATTTGGCACAATTTCTCTACATATTTTATTTGTATTACTATTGCACATTATAGTAATTGCTGGTTTGAATTAAGTTGAAGTTGTTAAAATAAAACTTTTTTATTTTATTATAAAGAAAATTCTATTTAAAATCAGTATATAATATTAAGTAAATTTTATATAAAAATAGTAACATAAAAAATTGTATTAGACAGTAATAACTAATTTTATACATTGTATTATAAAGTCAAAATTTAAGAGGAGTGGAAGTATTGTAATAAGTTAAAGATATCTTGAACACAGTTGTTAGAATCAAATGGTAATAAAATTATTTAATTCTAATTATTGAATTACAAAATATAACCAAATATATTCTATACAAATAAAAGTTTAAAAAATTTTAACAAAGACAAAGTTGGTTATATCTTGTGATCTAGTGATTAGAATTAAATAATTTAACCACCAATTAGTTTATCAAATCAAGTAATATAAAATTGTTTGATTCAGATCATTTTTCTATAAAATAATCAAATTTATCACAAAACCATCTTCATAAAAAAAATTTTTTTGACGATGTTTATTATTTGGGTAGTTTTTTTTAAATATTTATAAAAATTTTTATATATTTTCTACATATAAAATTTTTTAAAAATAAAATTAAAAGCCAGGTTGCTGGGTCTTTTTTTCAAATTTTATGTTATGAGAACTAAAGAATTATAGCCTTATATATTAAAATTTAAATTTGGCCACTTTATATATAAATATTAGCTAAATTTTCAATTTGGCCTCTTTATTTATATAAAAAATAAAATCAGACTTTGGCTACTAAAAATTTTGTTGGTTGGAACTAGATTGTTTGCACTTTTTTTCTTACTATAATACCAATTCAAGCACTTAATAAATTCTGCTTAATTAATTGAATTAATGCTTTTTGTTATAAGAGGCCATTAAAACTATTGTGGTTTTTTATATCAATATATATATCATAAAATAAAAAAATTTCTAATTTACGAAATCCAAAACAAAACAGAATTTTATATGAAAATTTATCTAAAGTTTTTAGAACTGTAAATTTGGTAAATAAAAAAAAAGAATCTCCAACCAATTTAAAACCAGAAATTCTAATACATCAAGATATACAAGAGTAAAAGATGAAAAGAATGATTGTATTAAAGATACTGATTTATATAATAAGTATATAAATAAAATTATGAAGAAGATATAAATTAGAACTATAAATATAAAAAATTACTAATTATAATAATAACAAATCTTTGCTTAATGTATTTACATGAAATAATATGCACTTGTGCATTATTTTGAGGAGATGCATGTTATTTCAAGTACATGCATGGGCATTATTTCAGGGTAACAGTCTATTTTCTAAAAAATTGTGTGTTATATATGTGTAGTGCATAAAAAACCTGTATTTCTTAATTTTATATATAGCCTTTCTGATCTAAGTCAGATTTTTTGACTAAAAAAATTCTTGTTATTTGAATTCATTATTTCAGCAGATTATTGGTTCAGCATTTGGAGTGTGTATTATATTGGGACGCACATGGGCATTATTTTGAAACCAATATGCTATTTTAAGAAAATGCTATTTTAAGAAAATGCAATTTTCAAAATAATGCTTATGTGCATTATTTTGCATTAATTGGTAAGAATAACAAGTCAAGCAAAGGAAAGGAAAAAATGGCCCAACCCATAATTCATAATACTAAAAAATAATTGAATTATTCAAAAACACAAATTATAATAAAAAAAATAATAAATTTATTAAACATAATTTACATTTTAAATATGCTTATATTAATGGCTATCTGTTTGCTGTACTAAATTTAGTACAAAATACTAGGGTTCCTCAAATTCAAATCAAATCAAATATTGAGTCAATTTGAATTTGATCAAATCAAATTGACCTGATTTGAATTTGATTTGATTCAAATATTTGGATTTGAATTTGATTTGAATTTTTAATAGTAATTTTCAAATCAGATCAAATATTTGTCAAATCAAATCAAATTTGGCCAGATTTGAATTTGATCAAATCAAATATAGTCAAATTTGAATTTGAATTTGATCAAATATTTGATTCAAATATTTGAAGATCAAATCAAATTGTGGAACCCTACAAAATACTGAATTTAGTACAGTTAAAAATTTAAATTTTGAAAAATTTTTCTTATTAACTTTAAATTAAATTTATAATATATAAATATATATTTATACTTTGTTTTGGTATATTTAAAAGTTAGCTAATTCAACAAAAGTTATATTTTGCAAGTTTAAAAAAATTTTGTATATTGATCATTTTATTAAACATAATATACAATTTTATATATTTTAATTAAATACAATAACTCAAAATTTTACATATTAATAAAAAATCAAAAAAATATATATAATAACTGAGTATATATAAAACTCTTTTTAAAAAAATGCATTATAATTTTTTGATTTAATATTTTTTTTAAAAAATTCAAATTTGTTTAATTTTTTAAAAAAATTAATAAATATCTAAATTTTTTAGTTTTTGTAAAAGTTAACTAATTAAAATCACTTGTTGCTTTGTGTTATTGAATAAGTAACTTGGTATAACAATTACAAAAAAGTCTGTAAAATTTTATTTAAAGTTATTATATAAAAAAAAGAGTTATAGTACTGAATAAAGTACTAATATGTTCTTGTATAAAATTACAATTTTAATAATAAAAGGCCTATAACTTTTGATCCACTGATCCAATTTAAATAATTAACTATCAAAATGATTATCTCATTGAGAGAATTATTTTGATAGTTAAATTCTCCAAATTGGATTAGTGGATTAAAAGTTATAGATTTTTAAAGATTTATATAATAATTCAATATAAAATTCAATAATTAAGTTTTAAAAAAATTTAACTAAAATATATTTTATTTATTTTTTATTTATTTTTATTATTTAAACTATAGTATATTTAATCCTAAAACTTAGTTTTAATTAAATAAATTATTAATTATAAAATTTTTAATATATTATATTAATATAAAATATATTAGAAATAATAAAATTATTTAGATATTTTTTTAATATTAAAGTTTTAGTCAAATTTTTTAAAAAAATATAAATAGTAAAATTTTTGATTAAATTTCTTCAAATTTTAATATGTTGTAGTGCTAGCTTTTCTGATTTTAATAGTAGTAAAATCATTAAAATTGGATCAGTAGATAAAAAGTTATAAGAAATTTATGTTTAGCAATTTTTTATAAAATTTATTAATAAAAACATATGTTTTACTATACAAATATAGAAATAGACTAACTATATTTAGACTTGTATTACTATAAAACAGGCTTATATAAATATTTTAAAAAATTATTTTTAAATAAAATAATTTTTTTACAATTAAATTAGAACCAATATAATCTAAAAATTTTATATTTTTACAATTTTATCAAAAATTTTAGCAAAATTAATTTTTATTACTGTACTAAATTAAGTACGGAAAATTTTCAAAAAAACAATAGTTTTAAAACTAATTTATAAAAAATTTTTATTAATAAATATTATTCAAATTGTACACAAATTTTAATCTAATATCAAAATTTATTTGAGTAAAGTTGAATAAAATTTATTAAATAGATAGCTCAAAAAATATTTTTTATATTGTACTAAATTTAGTACAAATGTGAAACGGATAGCCATTAACATTTATATTTTATTTATAATTTTTTAGAAATTCTATTTGATAAACATTTTTAGTGTAAATGCTCTTAATTTTCTTCAATCTGTTGATTTTTCTTTTATATAAATATGATATAAAATATATAATAAATATGAAATTGCAAAGATGTAAAGAAAATTTTCTTATAAAATTATAAAAAACAAGACCAATATACATATTGCTTGAAAATCACCTTGCGACATTTCCTATCAAGCTAATTTGGACAAAAACGTACCAAAATACCATTTATATTTATATGCAATTCTTCTTTTGGCTTTATTAATTCAATAGTTTATTTAATAAACTTATGAATAAACAAAGCCAAAAGGTGAATTACATATAAATATGAATAGGTATTTTGTCTGAATTAGCTCAATCAAAATCAATGAAAATTTCAACCAATAGTACAAATTTAAATGTAGTAAGGTGATTTTCAAGACAAAGACCCCATATACATTTGTCATATGGGTGGATTTGTTTGACTGATCTGCAAACATGATGATACAGAATGAGATATGTAAATCAACGTTTTTTATTCATTTTATAGAAATAAAAACTAACTGAATATACATGATAAATTTAATTGTTTATACTGCGTTTGTTTATCAGAATAGTACAACATAATATAGATCTGTAGATCAATTTTAGTTATCACCTGGAAATCGTTACATATGAATAGTCAATTTGGGTATAACCACTAATCTGATTTTTAAACATCAACATAGTCAATTCAATAAATTTAAGTGATTATAAACAATTTCGACTGTGTCATATGCCATCTACAAATCTAATTATTTGTTAAAATTTGGCTGCACAACTGCTACATGATCATGTGCTAGTTACAAATTTAAAATTGTCACAACTGATTATCTTATATCAAGGTTTACCAACATTCAGATTATAATTTTTGGATATGGACAATCAAAAATGGCAAGTTCAATTAAGTTTTTTTTATTCTCATTATAAGAACATATTCAGCAACATCAGTTATATAGTCGGTACACTAATATCAAATATTAACAAACATATAGATTAAATTCATAGACACTCATACTTGCCAATTAAACATTCACAATCTATAGCTATTACACTAATATCAAATATTAACAAACATATAGATTAAATTCATAGACACTCATACTTGCCAATTAAACATTCACAATCTATAGCTATTACACTAATATCAAATATTACGAACACATACCTTTAAATGGTTAAATTTATATACACACTCATGCTTGCCAAGCAAGTGATTAAACATTCATAATACATATTCTCACAGTCTGTAATTTGAAAATAGCGACGATTTAAAAAATGTATGCATCATTTTCTCATCACATAAACAGGACACCTGTGACGAACTATAATTTTATAATAATAAGGTAGCTGCGTGATGCTGTCATGCAAAACCAGGAATGTAAATTTATGAATTAACTCGATTAGATAATATGGGCATGGTGCAAAATAACTAAAACATCCAAACTAGTGATACAGGGACCTTGGGCCGACCTTGATTAAGGACATTCAATTCTCAGGTTGAATATATTAACTGAAAAATTGCACTGAATAAAGATCCATATCAAATAAATAAATAAATAAAAAATAAACAAATTAATTGAATAACTAAATTATCAGTTAATATTAGATATTAATAAGTTAATTAATTATCGCACAATACGTAAAAGATGACGTCGAAGGAAAATATTATTTGGGTCTTTGCCATAAAAATCACATTATGAGCATATGCTTCATAATGTGATTTTCAAGGCATTAACCTTTTTTCATTCATATTTCCATGGGAAATTTGGAATTCAGAATAATTATGGAAATAGATTCTAATGTTTACTATTCAATCTCTGATTTCTATGTGTATATGGAAATCATCGTTTACACTTTTTGAAAAAGATGTAAACCAAAATATTTCTGCACCGAATATAAATTAAGAAACCTTAGCATCAAAAATCATCGAAACAAACCCAAACAACAAAAAAATCTCACATTTATATTCGTCTTATTCCTTTATGCATTTCTTTTGGCCAAAGAAAACATAACCATACATCAGCCTGGGTCAGCCTGTATCACTAATCCAAACTTGCTACTCATATATTATTTCGCAAATCAATACTGCACATAAGATTTATCTAGTTAATTATTATTTTACGAAATTTACAATATTTGCTAAGTAGTTGCAATTTTAGAAACATCACAATTTCAAATACATTTCTATATTAATAATCGGCTAGATAATATTTGATTGATTCAATTAGCTACAATTAATAAGTTTAATAGGTAAGATTTGATTTAATACAGTAGTGGTCATACCCTAAGATTATAATTAGAGATGGGTTTCATGTGTGCGCATGATTCCTTAATCATGCACATGAATGCGCATTAATGCGCATGTTTCCAAATCATGCGCATTTTATCCCATCAAAATTTTATATAGAAAAATTAAATATAAAATAAGTATAATTAACTTTCTAATCTATCTATATACTTCAATTCTGGGTCTGTTCGCTTTAACATTTTTGATTGGTCGTATTCGAAAAATGTGACCTAAATGTAGCAAAACTAACAGAAATACGTAAGATAATTATGACTATTATCATAGAGAGTAATTACAACATTCGAGTAATTATTATGTCATTTTTTAATGTCCTTATTAATGCGTTTAAACAGCACAAGATGTGAACGTGAATTTTCCAAATTTACTTTTGTTGTTTAATTGCCTAATATTTACAAACTATTTTGGGCTAAAAAATTTCCGAATTTGGTATAATGGTCTCAAGTTCAAGAATAAGTGCAAGTGCAAGAACAAGTGCAAGAACAAGACAAATGCTCCGCTATAGATAAAATATATGATTAATAAAAAAATAGTGAATACATTAGCGAATATCAAAAAAGTTACATTCGATCAAATATTTAATGATTGATTTCTAGAATTTTTGGTCAGAATTTTTGCCGACCAGATTATCTGATAATCAACTAATTTTCTCAGTGACTCGTAGTTTTTGCGATTACTAACAATAAAATTACGGTTATGTTCAAAGGTGATCAATGAGCTAAAATTCTCTTTGCAACACTTATTTTAAAAATTGGCATTCACCAATAAAACTAAGCTGCATACTATTTGTTATTGGGGTAATGAGCTTTGTAAAAACTTTTTATAGTTAGCTTATACTGATTCAAACTAACCCACAATATATTGCAATTACTGGTATAGCGAACAAATTTTGTAATAGAATTTTTTTATAAAACTCATGATAAAAATCAAAATAATTCTAATAAAAACTGGCTCAACAATATTGAAATAGAATGTGAATTCTGTGGCAGAATTTTATAATAACATAATTTTAATACAAAAAAACTCAATCTTAACCATATACTGTAGTTAATAGAATAGTATGTTCAGTAACAAAATTTATTGTGACGATTCAATGCAAACCAACTCAGCATATTTATAAATATTATATGCAAAGTTGACTTTTCGTTTTGCATCATGGATTTTAAAATTCTGGACGTACGGCAGATTTTTTCTTCTTTTTCTGCAAATAGAATGATGTTCACATTTAAGTTATACAAGGTTAAATTTTCATTTTGTACAACAAGGAATCAAAAAATTGGGCCAGCTTTATATGTTTCCTGTCAGTTCTATCGTACAATTACGGGAAATTAAAGTCCCTATCGGATGAAAATAGCGGGAAAAAATAAGTGTTGAAAATCGATCAATTGGCACAATTAGAAACTAAAAAAAAAAAATTGAAAAAAATTGAAAAAGTAGGGACGGCGGGTAATGCAAAACGAAAAATCAACTTTGCGTGTCCTAATGCGAATTTACAGATTTTAACTAAGATTCTAAAATTTTATACAAAGCTCATGTGGCAAGCCACGGGTCAGGTGTCAAATTATATAAGATAGCAACGATGAGTTTACAATTAGCAAATTTGTAAAAATTTATATAAATATATAGGCAAAATCTGATTAAGAATCAATATATACTATCTTTATTTAGATATATTTTCAATAATAAAGATAAAAATTAAAAAATATTTTTATTATACGGTATCATGCGCATTTTATATATCATGCGCATTAATGTGCATTTATGCGCATTTTATTATAAAATGTGCATTTTACCCATCTCTAATTATAATGCCTTGAAAACCACATTATGAAGCATATGTCCCATAACGTGATTTTCATGGCAAAGACCCAAATAATATTCTCTTTCTTTTCGATGATTAATTAACTTATAAATATCTAATATTAACTGATAACTTAGTTATTCAATTATTTATTTATTCGATACGGATCTTTATTCAATGCAATGTTTTCAGTTAATATATTCAACCTGAGAATTGAATATTCTTAATCAAGGTCAGCCAAAGGTTCCTGTATCACTAGTTTGGATGTTTTAGGTATTTTGCACCATGCCCATATTATCTAATAGAGTTGATTCATAAATTTACATTCCTGGTTTCGCATGACATCATCGTGCAGCTACCTTATTTATACATATACCAGGAATGTAGTATGAAGTACGAAGTGGATGGTTCAGTTCGAGTTTTGCATTCGTCAGCAAAATCTGGAATCTGATTGGACACCTAATAATTTACGAATTTCAGCTGATCAAATATGGCTAAGCCAGGATACCTGTAGCAATCCAGTCAAATCCGGTTATGAAGCTGTAAATCCCAACTGATATCGATATAGCAAGCTAATACCTCGTATGAATATTGTAATCATCATATGGGAAAACTTGGTACTCTCATGCCAAGTTTAACTCCGATAGTTTACTTTAGAAAGGTCACATGAATTAGGATAAGACACGGATATTAATAATTTATTAGCCATTAATTTAAGGAGAGTATACATAAGACAAGATGATAAACAAAGGGTCGGACCAACCATTTATATAAATTCTAAATCTCAGATAAGTTTACACTCCAACAACTATGACTACACCACTACTACTACGTTTTTACACCATTACTACTACATTTTATGCTTTTTGAGTAACGTTTGTATAATTAAGCCACTAAGAATACATAATAATGCCTAATACTAGAAAGGTAAGATTAACATAGCTATGGCGATACAATTATGGAAGGTATGTGACAACTTTACGAATTTTACCAATGCGGAAGTGAGAGGCAAAGGAAAAAATTATTTGTTACAGTATAATGATTCTTATATTATAATCGCTTTCATATTTTAGCTATAATAACATTTCTAACTGCTCAGTTGCTGGATTCATGCATAGAAACACGTTACGGTAAACAAATTCAGTACTAAAAATCAGCATTTGTACCTAAACTCCACCTATACAAGAACTTGTTATTTTGTGGCAACAAGGAAACATTCAAATTTTGCATTCGTCCACAAAATCTGATTCTAATTAGATGCTCTAATTTTGTATGCATTATGCAAAAAGGTGCAATATCTAAATTCTTACTAGGAACGCAATCAAAATCTTGGTTCTGATTGTATGTAGTATAACTATTATTTCAGGAGAGATGAGTATTTAACCGATTTAACTCTAATAGTTACGAAGAATTATATGACTTTAGTTTGTAACAGTACGGGGTTTAATGGGACAGATAACAACAAGATTGGGAAAAGAATCTCGGGACAAATTTTATATTAACATGAAAAATAAACTACACCAGGGAAAACTTTCGATTTTAAAAAAAATACGTAAAAGGACTCTTCAGCACAACTTAAGCTTACTTTCTTTATTTTTATTAAAAATCGAGAAGAAGATTCTGCTTTATTAAACTCAAAAAAAATGGGTGCTTATATACATTTAGGTTAATTATACTACACATTGGATGCGTTAGCACGTTAAACATGCAACCCGCCACCTAATGTGTTACAAAAATAATAATTTTAAGCCCATCACGTTGAACGTGTTTCCACATAATCTCAAAGCCACAAAATTCTCCGCTACTGCACGTTTGATGTGATAGCACGTTAAGCATGCTATAATGCTTAGGAAAACAGCATAAACAGAAAAAATAGGGAAAACGATCTCTATAAAAATTTTCAAAAATAAAAAATAATTGAATTTTTCTAATGTCAGAAATTGTGATTTGTGACATACTCCTTCGCCTAACTTCCAACCCCTACTATAAGGTAACTTAGTATGAAGCAAAACAAAAATCTCCTCCGGGATCAAAGATTTGAGTGAATAGCCAATTCATTGGTAAGTATCCGAACCCTTGATTTATCTGGTACATTTTACTATTTATACCTATTCTCTTACCCTTTCCTATTTCCTTTTCTTTATTGCTATCTATTCTATGTGCGACAACTATACTTTTATTTACACTCTCTTTAATCTTTACCATTGATCCATCAAATTGATTCTCAAACCACATATTATTATTTTCAAATTTAATCTCAATTACTGACTTTATATGATCAAGAAACCCACTTTTGATTGGTTTCAACTCCAATTCATTACCTATACAATTCTGATAGCAGAACTTAAGATCATATTGTCCATCCCGATATCTTCCATTAAGATAACAATTTCTAACCATAAACGTTCCAGTCATGTTATCTAATTCACCAGACTTGTGACAACAACTAGATTCCTTATTCTTATCTATTTTAACTTCTATTCTGTTGTGAGAACAGTCTTTAACCATTTCTTTGGTAAGTTTCTTTTTGGTAGGTCCATTTATTCCACTAGTAACTTTTTGAAATTCATTAACTTTTTCTATCCATTTGTTAACTTTTTCTATCCATTCTTCACAGACAAAATTCAAAGCATCTCCTTCTAGAGGTAATTCAAATTTATTATCATTATTCCCTTCATTCATCCCATCATTATCCTCAACTAATGTCTTGCAATCACTTTCATCCAGAGCATTGCTGTCCATAATTTTCTCTTTTGGGTTCATTTTCTCCAATTTTTCCATCTTCCTTTTCCTATCCATTTCAGCAGTCTTTTGATAATTCCATGTGGTTTCTTTTTCAACATCAATGTCATTTTTAAGACTGGATTCAAAAGGTTTGTTTACATGATCCATCTTAGAAGTTTTTTCAACAACTTTGATTTCACCTATAATTTTGTTATCCTTGGTGGTATTATTTTTTTCAACTTTCTTAGCTTTAATTTCTGCTTCACAATTTTTTAAATTCATCCTTGACTCCATTTCTATTTTGGTACCAACGACTAACATTACTCATTTCGGTGACATCTTCCCTATCATCTAATTTACCGTAATGGACAAATGCTTCATGATTGTCCTTTTTATTTCTTGTTTCATTTTGATAACAGTATCCAAGGTTGCTTATTTCATAGGTATGACCTAAGTCATTTTCTCCATTGATAATTTTTAGGGGACTGTTACTTTCAGGTTTGGGGTTTTCAAATCCAGGTAGCCACTTCAAGGCTTCAAGACAAATGGTAAGTAATTTGTCCAAGACTACTTCAGGATTTAATTCAATGCCCTTTTCTTCTAGGTCTTCATTATTGTTTACTAAAATTTCACTATTGCCTTTTTCTTGTAACTCAGGGATGCAATACAATTCAAAACCTTGAGTTCCAGCTGGTTTTCCTTTGGAAAAGGGGTTTACTGTCTGAGCCCTTTATTGGGTATCTTAATGTGCAAAGGTGGGTATATGATTTTTTCTGCTTCTTTATTGCTATCGACTTTTATTATATTCTCTATTACTTTTAGCATAAACTCTAGGACTTCGGGAACCTGATTATTATTGAGGCCATCTGGGAAAGTTTCCTTTATTATTTCTTGGAAGTCGTCAAGTTGTTCTGAGCTAAGTGTTTGAAGTAGTGTACTACACTTTTGACCTAAAAGTATTATATTTGGACATTCGAGAATAGGATGGCTTGTTTTTTGACAATTGAAACATAATTTCCTATGGTAGGTTGAGATCTACTATATTGTTGCGGATCTTGGAAGAGCTGTTGCAGGCAGAGGCTGGGGATGGATATTAGGATTTGGGAAAGAAGTTTCACAGTATACTTCATTTTGGTATTGGATGTTTTTCTTTAGAGATTGGTGAGGCACAAATGGATTCGAGTAAGATGCTGTTTGCAATTGTTGACTACATTGTGCAAGTTGATAAATCAGGTCGGATAAAAAGGTAGGTAGATTGGGGTCAAACATTATAAGAACTATGGAAACACTACGGGTAAGTATGAGATGACTAAGGGATTTTTACTCTATATATTCGACATGAAATTCTACTAATAATGGGATATTCTAAAATATAACTTTAATACAGTATAACTAAAAAGAAATTACAGAATAACAACCGAATATTAAGGGAAAATCTTGAGATACTAAAAACAATAGGATTACTACACTATGTGATCCACACAATCGGCACCAAATGTAACTATTATTTCAGGAGAGATGAGTATTTAACCGATTTAACTCTAATAGTTACGAAGAATTATACGACTTTAGTTTGTAACAGTATGGGGTTTAACGGGACTGATAACAATGAGATTGGGAAAAGAATCTCGGGACAAATTTTATATTAACACGAAAAATAAACTACAACGGGAAAAACCTTCGATTTTAAAAAAAATACGTAAAAGGACTCTTCAGCACAACTTAAGCTTACTTCCTTTTATTTTTATTAAAAATCGAGGAGAAGATTCTGCTTTATTAAACTCAAAAAAATGGGTGCTTATATACATTTAGGTTAATTATACTACACGTTGGACGCGTTAGCACGTTAAACGTGCAACCCGCCACCTAATGTGATACAAAAATAATAATTTTAAGCCCGTCACGTTGAACGTGTTTCCATATAATCTCAAAGCCACAAAATTCTCCGCCACTGCACGTTTGACGGATAGCACGTTAAGCGTGCTATAATGCTTAGGAAAACAGCATAAACAGGAAAAATAGGGAAAACGATCTCTATAAAAATTTTCAAAAATAAAAAATAATTGAATTTTTCTAATGTCACAAATTGTGATTTGTGACAGTAGTGCTTAGGGATTAACAATTATCTCATAATTGCTGAATACGATGTTAATAGGAAGTCATAAGGTGGATTAGTGGCAGAAACGTCCTCGGTCCTGTGATTTCCGAGCAATTTAGAGCTCCATAGATCATTCACGTAAAAAATTTAATGATCATGTGATTTATAATCTGGGTTTTCTTGGATGCATTTTGCTTGGAAATCACTGGACTGAGGATCGTTTTTGTTACCACTAATCCACCTGGAAGTCATACTTGAACCTTAAGGTTAATTGCACTTCCCTCTGATGCTGCTCTCGTTGCATTGCCCGAATGTTTCTTCGATCGGTGGTGTTCAATCAGTATTCAACGTTGTATGCATGTTCGAAAAAAGCATTCGCATCACTGTTCAGCCCGATTTCGGTCACATTTGAGAACCCATGACAAAATCGATACAATAGCTAGGATTTTTTTTACTCATATGCTCGTTATCAATAATTGGATAAATCATGCACGAATATTATCTGAATCACATACAAATATTAAAAATGTAATGGTTTTATTATTGCTCAGATTCTAACCGGTCAATTAGGAGCTTCTGACTGGTATCGGTCACGGTTATGACCAGTCATGACCGGTCATAACCTTTTACTACTTCTAAATATAATGCTCTTTTATTTGGTAACAACATACTGTATGTAAAAATTTATTTGCTTTTTTCCAAATTAATTCAATTACTACATATGATTACCGTGTTGTTGCATAATAACGCTCCGCTCATGACATTATTTAAAATTATTCCTTAATTAAGCTTAATCTAGGCTGGTGGTCGTACCCTAGGGTACAATAACCGGTTAACTGTTAGGCTATTCGGATACCCGAATTATAAAACTGATAAACAGATAAATTATTGAGGTATCTGGTTAACTTAAGATATAATATAGGATAATATAGGGTAAAATACAATTATAATAAAAATTTTAATTTGCGTATTATTTATATACTAGCATCACTCCAGCACTCGGTGTAAAACTTGTCTACATCATAAATTTAATGTATTTTAATAAGAACATGATTTTAATATTTCGTTTGTTTATTATATTTATTTAATAGGTGATATAAATCAATTACACTTTAAACTTATACTGGCTTTCAGTTTTTTGTAAGTACTGTATAATAATAATAATTATTATATATATGAATACAGTAAGTACTTACTTTATGTTTTTATTACATACTTTACACAGTACAGAATACTATTATTGTTCCACCATTTCTGAATTTACGTAAATCCTGAATTGACGTGTGTTCTTTGATTTTCATCTTGTATGCAGATCATGTAATAAATTACTGATAATAATTACTTTGTTCCACATCATTTCTGAATTTAATTCT
Organism: Gigaspora rosea; assembly: GCA_003550325.1. Lineage (NCBI taxonomy): Eukaryota > Fungi > Glomeromycota > Glomeromycetes > Diversisporales > Gigasporaceae > Gigaspora > Gigaspora rosea. Next base: position 539,274 of record QKWP01000063.1, read on the forward strand.
GAATGAACATTCGTTCTTTCTCGATTTTCATCGATTGTGAAATGCACAGCAATGTAATAAATTACAGATAATAATTATTTATTAATAATTACATTGATTTTTTTTCATTAATATATATAAAGATTATTCTTTTATTGTTTCGTCATTATTTTTTTGTATTGGCGTAACAGAAGAACTTCTCATGCCTAAACAAAATAGGAATAACTTGGGGATGCAAGTTTTTTATGTCGAAAAAGATATATTTTTGTTTTAGTAATTATCTTATAGACATGACACCCGACCAGATTCCTGCCGTTGCCGAAAAACAAATGTGGATGTGTTCTTTGCAGGGAATGTAAAAATTATTAATTACATTGTTAAATATATATGAATATTAGAACTATTCTTTTAATGTATGAAAAGTTAGCATTTAATATTTAGGCGAGCATATAGTGATTCATTTTTATTCGTTTTTATTTATTTATTTATTTATTTTTCTAATTTTTTTTTACTTTATTATTGTAGAGTTACTTTATTTGATTTATGCATTAATACTGTATATATAAATCAACAATCATATAAATATCTTATCCGGATATAACCGTTATCCTTTTATTTGAATAGGATATAAAACCGGTTATTTAATTTTGTTAAAGGTTATCCGGGTACGAGCACTAATCTAGGCAAAATTTGAAATTATATCCCTTGTGCATTTTGTGAAATACAGTAAAAGTTATTACAAAAATCGTTATTTACGTTCCTGGTTTTAGCGCGACTGCGTCGCGCAGCTACCTTATTGTTTATCAGGACAGTACAATATAATGTAGATCTGTAGATCAATTTTTAGTCAATTTGGGTATAATAGTCAATTCAATAAATTTAAGTGACTATAATATAAACAACACGACTGTGTCATATGCCATCTACAAATCTAATTATTTGGTTAAAATTTGGCTGCACAACTGCCACATGATCATGTGCTAGTTACAAATTTAAAATTGTCACAACTGATCATCTTATATCATATAATTTCTGGATATGGAAATCAAAAATGGCAAACTGACGATTTAAAAAAAGTATGCATCATTTTCTCATCACATGAACAGGACACCTGTGATGAACTATAATTTTATAATAATACGAGTTATCTTTTCTTTACTCGGCAGGTCTCAAATTAAATTTTCACAAATATTACGCATATCACTGTAATTGAAATTCCAGAATAGTTTTCTCGAAAGAATAAAACTTGCTAAAGTTAGTATTGACTTCAGCAATCGGGACTATAACTCTTTAAAAAAAGTTCTTTGGGAAAATAATGCGTAACATTTAACTAATCAGAATTCATAATGGATACATTTGATAAACACAATCGTTTTATATTATCAGGGTTAGGAAGGAAAATATATAAAAAATAATAAAATAAGAGTAATAAAATTATTTTTTATCACAGTAACTCGCTCGTGAAAATTTATAAGATCGGCTGATTGACCGGAGCCAGCCCATATTTTTAGTAAGGACATTCATTACAATTTTGAAAAAAGTTTCCAATTTCGTTTATCCGAGATACACAATTCATTAAAAAAAAAGACATAGACATTACGAAAGCACACAAAAATTTATAGAACCGATCAGTAATAAAGTATATAAAGAAAGTAGAACCACAATCTCCATGAAAAAGCAAAAACATAAAAACATAATATTTATAAAAATACAATAATTCTTACACTAATCGATAACTCTTTACTACATCACTATGCAATATTCTAGTGCCTCTCATAACCTTACGTTCATCATTTTCATCATTTTTTTATTTACTCATGGGGTTCAGTGTAAGCTCTTAATTTTGATTATTTGTAAAAATATTTAGTAATGATTTTTACTATTTAATAACTTCATTTATGTAAACAACGTGTAGCATATTTCACTGCAGTGAGTACTAAACAAAAAGACCATTGGTGCTCAGGGATTTTTCATATTTATATAACAGATTGCAATGGGAATGTGTTACGTGATCCGGGATTCAAGAGTTGTGATTCTAAAAATATGCTTTATTCGTGGAACGAGGCCCCAAGCCTTTATTGTGTTCATGCATATCCACAAATACATCCTCAAAGAAATCGCTACCAAGAGGTATACAACAGTGATTCGTGCTTCGGGATTTATGGAGGCGAAGAAGACTGGTCTTTTGATCCTCAAGATATGAAATATTGTCAATCCTAAAATATTTATTTGTTGCTTATTGTTAGCAAAGTGCTTTCCTGTATTATAATTACTGTATGTTCGTTATTACCTTGTCTTACTGATCGACCGTTGTAACGGTTCCGAGTACTCTTCTGATCTGGTTCTCCGCTGAGCCTTACATTTTTCTTTATTTTTTTATTTTAATATTTTATATTTTATTTTTATTACTACAGTATTATTATTATTTTCTTTATTATATATAAGTTAGCTATTTATGTTCAAATAAATAAAACAAGCAAACGTTAGGACCAAACTGACAGTTCGTACATTTGTAACATGTTACTTTCTTGACCTTTAGGATATACAGTATGTCACATTCATGACATCTAGTCAATAGAAAAATATGAGAAACAAGCTAAAGAAGTGCTATATATTAAATAAATACCTCTTAGTCACTTAGTACATTTATTCCTGATGTATTTACTTATATTATAGAAACTATAAAAAAAATCTTTTTTTTTTCAATAAACTTAACTTTCAAGTTCAACACTTGAAATTAGTAACAAATAAAAGTGTTCTACGCCTTATTATATTATATTTTCTTTAAGTCGAATAATCATATTAATAAAAAAATCTTGTCCTTATGAAAAGTGTGAACCACAAATTGTAATTGAAGAGAAAAGTAGAGTAAAAGTTATTTTATTTCTAATTTGATCCTTACATGCTTGTAATTAGTAATTAACTTGAAATAAAATATGTACTTATTAGTTTAATCACTTATTTTTAATAAGTTAATCTCTGTGAACCTATAATACTTGATATTATGAACTTGGTTCATAGCTTGAGTAATATTATTGAGACCCCGTTATCAGATTAATTTTTTTGCCATATTTACCAAATAAGAAGCCGTTGAATAAAATAACGATACAAAATAGAACGCTTAGAATCAGTTTTAGCAACCGAAAGATTAATAAAAATAGGGCCTAAACTTATGCCATGATGTATGGCATGAGCTTCATATTGATAAATAATCAATTTCGCTCTCTGAATCAAAATTGCTTGAGCAATCACGTTCAGATGCTATTATTTTCGTGCCTACTTTAGCGGTTATTTATCTGGAATACTAGATAACCTAAGTAACGGATCTCAGAATGAATGATATAAATTTATATTGAGAGTTAAATGTTTTGGTGAGTCCTATACTCTTTACCAGTATATTCTGAGCATTCACTACACGTGCGGCTGATCTAATGTAAAAAAAATGAAATAACTCTAAATCATTACCTTTTAACGCAAGCTCTTGTTCGTTAAAAGGTTTGAAATCTCAATGACCAAATATGGAAAGCTGGAAGTTCGATTATTTTTTTATTGAAATCGCTGAATTCTTTTAGCAACAGTCTGACTCATGCATCTTATGCTCTGAGTTTATTAACATATACAAGTGCATACACAATCGTTATGCAAAATATCGGGAAAATAACCACCCGTGGTAAGTATGGATTGAATAGCGAAAATATTTATGAAGATTGGCCAGCATAACTGCATGAAAGAGTGAAGGTGTATTTCCTTAATGTAAAGTATCCATACTTTCTCACTTGTGATAATTTTTAGATATAGTATTTTTCCTATCATAATAAAATTATCGTCCGTCACGAGTGTCATTTATAATATGAATTTTTTTAAACAATTACAGTAGCACATCACAATACTACAATATTTTTTTAAGACCTGATTTTTACGCAAAAGTAACAGATCGTCATCTATGTGAAATCCAGTTATAATTAAATCTTTCGGATTTTTCAACAATCATAAAACTTTTGATCTCATTGACCATGGGAAAAATGAGTGTCAAATTAAGTTAGAGATTCGGTTAGCTATGTGGATCATAGCGTGATTATGATTGTCATGAGTCACTATTTGCGACACAGGCAGATTATTACCAAAAATCATGATCTAGACTTTCATGGCATGTAACAATGTCCAATTGGTTTCAATTTTTTTTGGACATATGTCCAATTGAAATGGACATATGTCCAAAAAATATTGAAACCAATTGGACATAGTGACATGCCATCCCTGATCATCAATATTGGAATAAGTAGTAATCAATTTACAATTTATTTATGCATTAGTGTGGGAGTGTAAAAAAAACATTCATAATCTGAGAGTTTAAAATAAGCTCGAGTTCATGAATATTTACTACATTCTAAAGAACATTTATTATTTGAAATACAGTCCTACTCCCTTATAATCACCTAAATAATAAAACTTCTATATAATCACCTTAAATCTTGAATTATTAATAATAAATTTATAAAAACATTTCTATATAAACACACCATAATAAAATTTTTATAATACATTTTTTGCATAAATTAAACAGTGATTATAAAGGAGTACGACTATAATCAAGTTCATGAACGTTTACTAGATTTTATTTAATTCGCATTAGTTTAGTAAGTATATATAATATTTATTAATCATAAGTTATGTATACTATTTAATTATATCAGATATTTAATCGCATTAATTTATAATGAGTATAAATATTTATTACATGAATATGAAAGAACAATTATTGTCTTAGTTGAAGTTGGTAACGGCTGAAGCTGGAAATTTTAATTATTTTAATATGAAATTTTCAAAAAATTTTTTGTGTACAATTTCTCAACTATTTTTTTTTAACAGTTAGGTTAGAGTTTAGGGTTAGATTTGATAATTAAAGAGTATAAGTGAATTTTGGCAGGGTTTATATTTTTAAATCGAGGTACCAAATTTCCTTAAAATAAATTACTCAACATTCACGTAATGAGCATTTATAATTATTCAAAATAAGCTTTTTATCATAAAAATATTTATTATTCATAACGTTATTTTGACTACAAGTATAAAGAATAATTACTAAATACTTGTTTTATATCTAAATTCATTTATTCGTGATAATGTAATCTTAAATATATATGTTATGCGGGGATTGACGTATGTTATTTACTGATCCATCAATAACCCGAGTTATTCTCCCGTTTTATTAATTTACGGACGGAGGCTATTTCCCTATTGAGTTTGAATTAAATTGTGCCCAAAAATAATAGCGAAAACCCGTAATGAACAATTAGTAAAAACGGGGAATAATGTTCATATAATTACTTTCATAAATCTTTTCTTTTCTTTATTGATATTATGGAGCCGCAAACATATAGTTTTCTGTCTCGTAAATCCTTCGATAGAACATCAGAAAAGCATGAAAACCAAAAAAAAATTAATCGAAACTTAATGTGTATTAATCGTTATAATGAATGTTTAAATATATTAAAAAATTCAAGCCTTTAGTACGATTAAAAGCTAAAACACTGGATTACTAATACTTTTAAGATACTTCGTATCTGTATGAAAGAAGAGCTTCATTTACAAAAATGAGATGAAAATAATTTGAGAACACAAGTTTGCCTAATAGAGAATTTTTATTAAGTGATCTGTGATGCGCATCAGGCAACAGAACATGAAGGGTAAACAAAAATTAATTGGAAAAAATATTATTTTTGTTGTTATCGATATTAAATTTAATTTTTTGCTTAATAATGTTAATAGATTTTTTTTTTTAGTGTTCCAAATCTTAAATCCTCCATACAAAAAATTAAACCCAAAGAAAATTATAACGGTCACTGCCTGTCAAAAAACCAGTTGTGAAACAAAATCATGCACTTGCCGAAAAAAATAATTCAAAATGCGGCTATGTTTTCCGTGGCCAATGCAAGGATAAAAAACAATACGAATGAAGTTTTATTTAAATATGATATATATATTTTTATATTGGTAAACTTCATACCAATACCAATTTCAAAGTATAACATACGTTATTCTTGGATTCGCAAAGATTTCATGTCAATCCTTGAATGACAGGAATCAATAAACGACGCATAACATATATAATACTTATTATTAATCAAGATATTTATAATAAGCTATTCAATTTCATGGATTTAATTATTTATTCCCACAATAAGCATAATATTTAAATATTAAGTGCCGAATAAATGAAGCGAAAATAACTAATGTGAAGACCTAATTCAACTAACGAAGATCACTGATTCAGAGATTTACTGTAACTAATTCAGACATAGCAATCAAAATGATGAATCAAAGAAGACATATTATGCGTAAGGATTTCAACTTATGATTTATAATTATGAAATTAAGGTCTAATTGAAATCATTTTGGTAGACTATTAAATGAACAGGAATTATCATAAGTGGTACAACGGGGCAACAGCGGTGCACAATCATCATAATTGTAACTTATAAAAAATTAAAATTTTAATTTTAAACTAAACTAAAGAACATTGTTGGTCAAAAAGGAATGAATAATCTCGGATTTTGATTTCATTTTGGAGTTGTAAAATATGAATATAATGCATTCATTGGGCATCAAAAATCTGCTGAGATGGGACATGCAAATGAAACATTTAATCTTGGCAATTGTTATCAACATTGAATTGGAGTTAAAAAGGATGAACATAAAGCATTTATTTGTTGTCAAAAATCTTCTAATATGACTATGTTCACGCGACGACACAGCTTGGAACTTGTTATATTTCTGAAATTGGGATTGAAAAAATAAATACAAGGCATTCGATAATTATAAGCAGGCGGATAAAAAATGTGACATTCTACCGCGATGGAACACATTGGACATTGTTATCGAAATGGGATTGGAATAATGAGAGATATACAAAAAGCTAACCATTGTATCAAAAGTAAATTACTATTTTTTTTTTAAATTGATTTTATGATTTCTTAATACATAATATTAATTTTTTTATATTGATTTTATGATTTTTTAATACATAATATTAATTTTTTTATAATAAATTAGAGGAAAGACAAATAAAATGGCTGAAAAGACAAGATATATGGCAGGTAATTTTAGTTATAACCGTATTATATAACGTTATTTAAATTAAAGTCATATCATGAATAAGCACTGTATGGTGCTGTTGCGGGTCATGTTGGAGATGTTGAAGTGGATGGTGCTGAAATTTGAACAGATTTTAATAATTTTAAAATTTTTGTAATACATTCTTTACCTTTTTTAAGGCCAGAATTTAAGTTAAATTTTGGACAACAAATAAATAGATTTTATTTGATTTATGTTTATATAAAGACCACAAATATCAGCATCGCCAGCGACGTTATTTGGTTATTTAAATTGATTCAAATTAATATAAATTTTCTAGAATTGGTGAACAAATTCTTGCAAATACTAATATTGATGATCATTTAAAAAATTATTGACTGGAAATAATTAGCCATTAAGATATTTTCCTTACGAAGAATTTTGAAGATATTAAAAAGATAGGACAAGGAGGATTTACAACAGTATTTAGTGATAAATGGTTGGACAAAAAATTATGGGTAATATATAACATTGCACTTAAGTCATTATATGGATCAAGGGAAAATCATCAGCATTCAATAAAGAGGTAGTTTTAATTTTGTTGCTTTTTTTTTCATTTTTATAGTAATCTATTATTTGCTAAATTATTGAATACTAAAAGTTAAATGCATACTGTGACATTGGTTTTGAAATCCCTTTATTTTTAAGATGCCATGGAATCTAATTTCTAAAGATTATATTCTTATTTTGGATTACACGTGTATGAGCTCAATACGTCAAAACCTTAGTAAAATCGCACAAGTTGAGTTTAAAAATAATTAAATTTGCTACTTTGCATCGCAACTGACCTTCAAATAATTCATTCTAGAGGATTTATCCATCGAAATTTGTATAGTAGTAATGTTTTACAAAACTTTATAGAAAGTGCATATATAGCAGATTTAACATAATGAGGCATCGAAGACACAACCTGAAGGAATTTATGGAATTTTGCCATGCATAGCACCAGAAATTTTAGAATGAAATCCGAATACAAGAGCATCTGACGTTTATTCATTTGGTATAATTATGTGGGAAATATTGTATGGAAATTCAGTGTTTTATAATCGAGAATGCTCGTAAATGTTGATTTCGCAAATCCGTATTTACTGTTTGATCATCAATTATCTACAAACTATTTTGAGCTAAACAAGTAATCGAATTAAAAATCGATTAATCGATTAGATAATCGATTTGACAACTAATCGATTGTTAACGATTAATCGATTGGTTAATTATGATAAACGATTAGTTGACTAATCAACTAGTTGTTTTATACGGTATCATATTTGATTTTGCAATTAGTAGTTACGCAATATATTCAAGCCATTTTGACATATCAACTTATCGATTATTGCGATTTGCAAAATGATTTATTTTTGATCAAAAATGTGTAGATCGTCGCTCACCTATACGATCACCTGATTGTTGTCCCATTGTGTGATTGTTAAGTGATTTCTAAGTCAAAAATTCAATATAAACACGTTATTTCATAATAGATCGCGCAATCGGACTACAATCATGCGATTGTAATGGTGTAAACGATCTACAAATTTGATCAAAAGTAAATAATTTTGCAAATCGCAATTAACTGAACTGACTTATCGATTAATCGATTAATCGATTAGTTGGCCATAATCGATTTTTATAGAAAATTTTTGGCTACTAACCGATTGCATTTTTTGGTTCGATTTGTAACACTAGTTTCACGATTTTGAAAACGTTGTACGTATTTGAACTGTTTTTTTTGGGCTATTTACCCACTATTTTTGGATATGGAAATTCAACAATGGCAAAGTTCAATTAAATTTTTTTTATTCTCATTGTAAGACCAAATTCAGCAACATCAATTATATAGTCGTTACTCTAATACGTACCAAATATTAACAAACACATAGGTTAAATTCATACACTCACTCATGCTTGCTAAACAAACGATTAAACGTTCACAATAGAAAATCAAAAATGGCAAAGTTAAATTAAAATTTTTTTTACTCTCATTGTAAGACCAAATCCAGCAACTTCAATAATATAGTCGTTACGCTAATATCACTGTTAAGCTACTCCCACGTTTTTGTGTAACCTTTTGGCCAAAAAGGGTAACATATTTTCGGAAACATGCGGTACTACATTCCAATCATTCCGTTATTCTTATAAGGTAGCTGTGCAGCGCGTGACGTGGCGTAGGACCAGTACAATCAGCCATGTGGTGACAATTAGATTCAGAGATGCACTGTTATTTAACACAAACAAAATGAACTTCAGAATAATAGAACAAATAGCTCTCTTTTACCACAAAAATTTTATTAAGTAAATACCCAATTTTATTTTCACAAATATTACAATAGTGTATTATGTTTTAAAAGAAAAGGATATTTGATCATTTAATATCTTTGTCACTTGTATTAGTGGATAGATCCTTGACAATAATAATGGAAACACATAACTGATACTGGTCAGCTACTTAGCAACCAATCAGTATTAGTCATATATTTCTGTTATTACTGTAAAGGATCAATCCACTAATGCCCAATGACCCAAGACATTATTATTATGAATTTTTTTGATATCTAAGTTTATTAAGATTGAATTAGTTTGCTTTTGTTAAATTATCACAATTGTAGGTGTTACAGAACTTATTTGCTACTCTAGTATAAGGTTAAGGTAGTTTGTATTCAAATTATTGTGATTATTATTGTGAGTTACTGTAAAAATTCTGGTTTGGAACTTACTCTTTTAATTACTCACTATCAGTTAAGGTTGAATCAATTTGTATTTGAATTATCGGAACTTCTATGCTAAATTTGAAATCAAAATTATTCTAATTTATATTGAGTTATTGTAAAAAGCAGAAATAGACTTACTATTGTAGTGACCGGAGTTTGTGTGTGATTTAGTTTGCATCAAATTAATATGATTATAATTGTTTCAGTGTTTTGTTTAAACTAACTTTCAAATCTGAAACATTTTGCACCAAAGAAGTTTAGTTTCGCCCTCTAAGTCTGAAATACTCCAAACTACTTTGCCTAATTTGATTTGCAAATTTGAGTTTCATCTGAAATACTGATAGTATTAAGGTTTTTATATGCATTTCAGTATGTAATTAAGGTTGAATTTTGTGACAAAATAAGAGTAGAAGTGTTAGCTGTAAGAAAGTTTCCCTTTAACCCAAAATAGTTGTAATAAATCACTTATTTAACTTACCTTTTATCTGTAAAATATTTGTAACTCTAAGTTGTATCATTAGTTGTGACTTTTAACCTGCACTTTGAATTCTGTTTAGTATAATCCAGTTAAAGAAAAAAATCAAATTAATCCCCTTTTATATAAAATCATAAATCAATTAAACCTTAATTATCTGATTTATTAATCAATTAATCTATTCCATTGTTTATTGTTAGATTAATCGCCCACATCATCTAATTTGCCCTTGTTCATATAATGATCATTAATAATTTTTAACTATTGCGACTAGAATAAAGAATTATATAAGACCACGCAAAGTTGATTTTTTTGTTTTGTATTACCCACAGTCCCATTTTTTCAATTTTTTCAATCTTTTTTTTTTTAGATTCCAATTGTGCCAATTGTTTGATTTTTGGGCTGCTATTTCATTGAGTATCACCCAATGGAGACCTTAATTTCCCGTAATTGTTTAATAGGACTGACAGAAAAACTATGACTGCTAGCCAATTTTTTGATTTCTTGTTGTGCTAAATAAAAAATTATTCTTGTATAACCTTAAAGTGATATTATCTATTTCGATCTATTTAGAGTAAGTTTGAACTATCAACAGAAGACTATTCACAAGAAATCCCAAAAATACTTATCCTTGTTTGATTACACCATAGCAAGACTCTAAAAGAACCTCGAGGTCCATATCTCAATCTAGTTTAAAAGATACAAAGTGTGCATAATGAACGGTGTGCAACTAATGAAAGTCGATTTTTTTTTAAAAAATATATATATATATAAATGCATGACAACTGATTATTAATTTATCCAATTACGAATTATAAGAATATATTACAACATTTAACAAACAAATGATCATATTCTCAATGATTAAAGATTTAGATAAATCGTCATAACTTAAAATTTTCTCATGGTCTGATTACAGTTTTTGGAGGACGTCTAAAGCGGAGCAATTTCTTATAATATATATTTTAGTGAATTAACTTTTAGGGTTACGGTCATTATAAATTAAAGTTAGGTAGGTTTTAAGTAGTTATATAAGCAAAATTGCCTGCCTGACATTTTTAATTAATATACCAAGGTAAGTTTATACTACTGTTTTGTTTTTTGTATTTTCAGGTTTTTAGCTTTCTGCTTCACCAAAAGATTATCAAATTTCTATAGTTTGATTGGTCACATGTCACATGATTCTACTCCACTTTAGACGATCCCAGTTTTTGGACATAGCAAATCAAAAATGGCAAAGTGCCAAAACATCGATTACGTAACACCCTTATTAGGAGTAAAGGACTTAATGTAATGTAATAAAAGTAAGTATGTTATTATTACTCAATATTATCTTGTATTGATCAATTTAATAAGATTTCATTCAAAATCAAATACTAAACAGGCATAATTTCTAAAAAAGAATCCGTAATATTAGTCCATTACAACATAAAATGTTATTTTTAACACAAATATATTTCTCGCACTATTGTTCAATATACATTAGACATGCATGTATTGTGATCCTGTGCTGTGAGAATTACCATAACCTCTGCCTGAATTGGAAAATGAAAATCACTACTCCTACTAAAAAAGGTTTTTTCAAAAAACAGGATAAGCGACATCAAAAAAGTTAAAGAAAACCATCCCTATACATATTTTATATTACACAATAAACGTGATTGTACTGGTATACAAATTTGTTTAGGTATTAATAGAGCCTTTATCACACTAGTAGAATTTAGTCCCTAATATGAATTATCTGTAAATACTTGACCAAAGAATTTTAACAAATCAAACCAATTAGCTAATTAATCAATTAGTCGACAATATAAACCATTTTTGATATTCAATATATTATTGGCTGACTATAATGTTTTTGTGATCCAAAATTATTTTTCGAATCCTAAATTACATTATATGCAAAATAATTACAGTTGATTGTGAAACCCATATTTTAATAAAAAGTGATTCATCTCGTTAAAACTGAGATTGTGAGAAGATAATTAATTTGGTATAAAAGACAAACTATTGTGAAAGTAACATTATACAAAAATCAATTACCGGTACTTCGACAACAAAAAATAATAAATTTTTTTACTTGTATAATTGCCAAGTTAGAAATAGGTCTAAAAGACAATTAATTGTTAACAAATTTTTGGGACTTAGGTAGAGAAACTAAGAAAAAAAATCTACAAATTGCTAAAATTTTGATATTATAAAGATAAAACAATCAAATAATTTGGTATAAAAGACAAACTATTGTGAAAGTAACTATACAAAAATCAATTACCGGCACTTCGACAACAAAAAATAATAAATTTTTTTACTTGTATAATTGCCAAGTCAGAAATAGGTCTAAAAGACAATTAATTGTTAACAAATTTTTGGGACTTAGGTAGAGGAACTAAGAAAAAAAATCTACAAATTGCTAAAATTTCGATATTATGAAGATAAAACAATCAAATATTTATTTTTTTAAAGTTTATTTGGTTTTGTGTCAGGAGAAAAGTCAATTTTTGCAGGATTCCCAATAACTTTTCGGAATAATGAAAATTGCACAGCTGCTTTTATAGGAATAAAGGTGTATAGTACAGTGTATTGTTGGCCATGCAAAAAATGAAGAACAAATACGCAGGTTCGTGCATGGGTACTAATATGGCATATGCTTGCGTATGTTTATGCATATGTATAGATGAGACTAGTGTAGGTACCTGACACTGCCCAGATTAAGCTAAGGCTTGGCAGGATGTCGCGTGATAGAGGTTGAGAAGTAGCTGTGTATTGTATAGAGGTATGATTAGTTTCTTGTATATGTTGTAGCCCAGATGACAATTCTGCCCAATTGTCAATTGGGCCAGCCCAGTTGACAATTTTTACAGCCAAAAATAAAAATTGCCCTAAACTGATCTCTAACTCTACTTTAATTTTACCATAACCCTAATTTAATTTGACCCGATTGTCATCTGGGCAGAATTGTTATCTGGGCTACAACCAGTGTATAAAATAGCATGATAAAAATCCGGATCTACCGTTTTTTATATTGCATATACCGGTATTTTAAAATTGGGCCGGTGCAACAAACGGTGCATGATCCGGAATTTTTTGAAGTAACCGGTGCATATATACTAGGAACGTAGTATAACGTAGTATATGATTTCATAAAGAGTGAAGTGTCAGGATACTATTGAATTTAATAACTGATGCATGACGATAGTCATGCTTAGGTTCGTGTGATTCGAGACTCGATGCTTACGTATCGAGCTGTTTTTTTTACTTAGCTTCATAAAGCTTCACAAAACATGATCTATCGTCATAGCGTTAAATTAATTGAGTCATTCTGAATCATTCCTTTTTTACGTATAATACGTCTCCTTACATTAATTAAAGCTATATATATTTTCAGGGTTAATCAGCATGTGGGAATAATCGCACACTAAAATTGGACTAAATTCACGCATATTTAATCTAACTCTGAGACCAACTCTAAAAAATATACTGTACTCCAAATATCATTGTTGATTTCATGAAAAATCAAGTTAATTCCTATCAACCCCCAAATGCAATAAAAAAATCCTTAGTGATCAGCAATCCGTTACCCATTTCTTCTTTATAAATACTTATCAAGATCAACGTATAAGAAACCTCATTTTCCTCAAACACAAACTTATTACGAATTTATTAAAAATCAAAAAATATTAGGATATTTTAAAAAAACTATTTTCTTACTTACTCTTGGCATTTTGCCATATTTCCATTTTTAATAAATAAGTCTCTTGGATCCGATAATTTGATTAAACGTGATTTGTCACTGAACAGAAATAATGTACCAAAGAATATACTCATCACTTCCATGTTCGGAAGTAATTATATAATTTTAATTATTTTAACTATTTTAACATCTTATTTTATTTTAACAATTACAGAAACTCATCTTCGTCATACGTTAGAAATTTGCATGATTTTAATGGATCGAGGATATAATGTAAGATTTTATTTATACAATTAGGGTAGCTATGCGACGCGCTAAAACCAGGAACGTACTAAGTATGATACTACAGATCGTTTTTGAAAATTAATATATTTTTATTTTAATTATTGCAGTTGATGCTGACTTGAGGCCATTATAAAATAAGTATGATCATATGAAATTCTAGTTTGGTAGGAATAATAATTTTTTTATTAATTCATTTTAAGAAAGTCTCAAAAATGTAGTAATAATCTATGA
>QKWP01000063.1:565872-603705 GCA_003550325.1 Gigaspora rosea
ATATGCCTATATGCTGCATAAATCGCATTCTTGATATCTATATACAGAAGACCTTCTAACTGTATCAAAAAGGCGACCCTAACCCAACCCTAACCCTAACCACGAACTATACTAGATTTAACTAACTAAATTTTTTTTTATTAGTGGTTTTATAGACGCTTTTTGCTTCGTGGTTAGGGTTAGGGTTAGGGTCGCCTTTTTGATACAGTTAGAAGGTCTTCTGTATATAGGTATCAAGAATGCGATTTATGCAGCATATAGGCATACCAACCGGTTATAGCGTTCGATTACGTAGCTAGATCGATTGTTTACATGATTTTTCGGAAATTGTAGGAGATCCGATGATACATAGATCACGTGGATTTCAGCATCATCTAATTTCAGCATCATCCCCGACATTTAATATATAGCACTTCTTTAGCTTGTTTCTCATATTTTTCTATTGACTAGATGTCATGAATGTGACATACTGTATATCCTCAAGGCCAAGAAAGTAACATGTTACAAATGTACGAACTGTCAGTTTGATCCTAACGTTTGCTTGTTTTATTTATTTAAACATAAACAGCTAACTTATATATAATAAAGAAAATAATAATAATACTGTAGTAATAAAAATAAAATATAAAATACAAAAATAAAAAAAAAATAAAGAAAAATGTAAGGCTCAGCGGAGAACCAGATCAGAAGAGTACTCGGAACCGTTACAACGGTCGATCAGTAAGACAAGGTAATAACGAACATACAGTAATTAGAATACAGAAAAGCACTTTGCTAACAATAAGCAACAAATAAATATTTTAGGTTTATTGACAATATTTCATATCTTGAGGATCAAAAGACCAGTCTTCATAGCCTCCATACAGCCCGAAGCACGAATTACTGTCGTGTACCTCTTGGTAGCGATTTCTTTGAGGATGTGTTTGTGGATATGCATGAACACAATAATGGCTTGGGGCCTCGTTCCACCAAAGAAGCACATCTGGAAAATCACAACTCTTAAATCCCGGATCAAGTATCACAGTCCCATAACAATCTGTTACATACAAATGAAAAAACCCTGAGCACCAATGGCCGGCCTGTGTAGTACTCACTCCAGTGACATATGCTGCACGTTATTTACATAAATGAAGTTATTAAATAGTAAAAATCAGTACTAAATATTTTTACAAATAATCAAAATTAAGAGCTTACACTGAACCCCATGAGTAAATAAAAAAATGATGAAAATGATGAACGTAAGGTTATGAGAGGCACTAGAATATTGCATAGTGATGTAGTAATTAGTTATCGATTAGTGAAAGAATTATTGTATTCTTATAAGTATTATGTTTTTATGTTTTTGCTTTTTCATGGAGATTGTTGACCTACTTTCTTTATATACTTTATTACTGATCGGCTCTATAAAATTTTTGTGTGCTTTCGTAATGTCAATGTCTTTTTTTTTTAATGAATTATGTATCTCGGATTTTAAACGAAATTGGAAACTTTTTTCAAAATTGTAATGAACGTCCTTACTAAAAATATGGGCCGGCACCGGTCAATCAGCCGATCTTATAAATTTTCATGAGCGAGTTACTGTGATAAAAAATAATTTTATTACTCCTATTTTATTATTTTTTATATATTTTCCTTCCTAACCTGATAATATAAAACGATAGTGTTTATCAAATGTATCCATTATGAATTCTGATTAATTAAATGTTACGCTTTATTTTCCCAAAGAACTTTTTTTAGTTATAGTCCAGGTTGCTGAAGTCATTACTAACTTTAGCAAGTTTTATTCTTTCGAGAAAACTATTCTGGAATTTCAATTACAGTGATATGTGTAATATTTGTGAAAATTTAATTTGAGACTTGCCGAGTAAAGAAAAGATAATTCATATTATTATAAAATTATAGTTCATCACAGGTGTCCTGTTCATGTGATGAGAAAATGATGCATACTGTTTTAAATCGTCGCTATTAACTAGCACATGATCATGGGGCAGTTGTGCAGCCAAATTTTAACCAAATAATTAGATTCGTAGATGGCATATGACACAGTCGAGATTATTTATAGTCACTTAAATTTATTGAATTGACTAAATTGATGTTTAAAAATCAGATTAGCGGTTATACCCAAATTGACTATTCATATGTAACGATTTCCAGGAGATAACTAAGAATTGATCTACAGTTCTACATTATATTGTACTGTCCTGATAAACAAACGTAGTATAAACAATTAAATTTATCATGTTATATTTAGTTAGATTAGTTTAGTTTTTATTACTATAAAATGAAATTTGACAATTTGTTATCCAGTAAAAAACGTTGATTTACATATCTCAAACAAATCCGCAAATGTATATGGGTCTTTGCCTTGAAAATTACCTTACGACATTTAAATTTGTGCTTATTGGTCGAAATTTTCATTGATCTGATTGAGCTAATTCAGACAAAAACAGACCAAAATACCTATTCATATTTATATGTAATTCACCTTTTGGCTTTATTTATTCATAAGATTATTGAATAAACTATTGAATCAATAAAGCCAAAAGGAAAATTACATATAAATATGAATTGGTATTTTGGTCCGTTTTGCCCAAATTAGCTTGATCAGGAAATGTCGCAAGGTGATTTTCAAGCAATATGTATATTGGTCTTGTTTTTTATAATTTTGTAAGAAAATTTTCTTTACATCTTTGCAACATTTCATATTTATTATATATTTTATATAAAATATTTATCATATTTATATAAAAGAAAAACCAACAGATTGAAGAAAATTAAGAGCATTTACACTAAAAATGTTTATCAAATGGAATTTCTAAAAAATCATAAATAAAATATAAATGTTAATATAAGCATATTTAAAATGTAAATTATATTTAATAAATTTATTATTTTTTTATTATAATATAAAATATAAATGTTAATATAAGCATATTTAAAATGTAAATTATGTTTAATAAATTTATTATTTTTTTATTATAATTTGTGTTTTTGGTAATTCAATTATCTTTTAGTATTATGAATCATGGGTTGGGCCATTTTTTCCTTTCCTTTGCTTGACTTGTTATTATTAAGCAAAGATTTGTTATTATTATAATTAGTAATTTTTTATATTTACTAGTAGTTAGGCACGTCCTTACGTCCGTGCTATAGTAATTATACAAAAAAAAATTATAGACATAAAAATCTTAACTATTAACGTTGATTTATTAATTATGAACATTTGATCCAATCTGAAACGCAGTAAATGGTGGTGCAGTTTGTAGGAACGTGGTAAGATTAGATTGTTCGTACTATCATGGGTACACATGTATCACATGATGGTCATGAACACGAAGAGGACTTGATTGTGTAGTTGGTGACATATATATTATTACTAATCGAAGTATATAACAATAGAAGCAGGGACGGCGCATGTAGATCACCTGATGTAGATCAACTGATGATCCTGATAACGGTACCCAAATTCGACCAATCAAATTGTTTAAACGTGACAGACAGAAAAACTTTAGTAGTACTACGTGCTTAAATTAATTTTTTTAAAAGTTTTTATTTAATTTTAATTATATATATATATTACAATTAAAAATTGAAACCGCCTAGAAAAAAAAGTTTTTTTTAACAATTAATCGTTTAATGCGCCTAACAATTTAACCCACTTGGATTTAATACCATTTAGCTTAAACTAACAGTATAAAGAAATTTTATGCTGCTAAATAATTTTAACTCTTAACAACAATCTGCTAATCTATGATATTTCTTAATTATATTGGCCAAATTGTTTCATCTCCATAGTAATTTGATATGCCATGAACACATGGCAAAATGATTGTAAAATTATCAATGACGATATTGATAAATAGTTAATTGGAATAAAAATAAAATGAATAAGAAAAGGTTAATTTGAGTGCTGCAAAGAGAAAATGAGGTTGTGGACTTTCAAGTCTATCTTTTAAATAATTAGCGAATAATAGATTAAATTAAAATCTTGTAAGAAACTTTTCTTGGCATATTTCTTTTTAGGAGTTCAAAATGAGAACGATTGGCACAAAGTTATAGTCTGTTTCCTTTTTAGGAGTTCAAAATGAGAACGATTGGCACAAAGTTATAGTCTGTTTCCTTTTTAGGAGTTCAAAATGAGAACGATTGGCACAAAGTTATAGTCTGTTTCCTTTTTAGGAGTTCAAAATGAGAACGATTGGCACAAAGTTATAGTTTGTTTCCTTTTTAGGGGGATCGCTAAAGCCTTGTACCCACGTGACTTTTGAAATTTTAGTTATAATTAGGGTTAGGGTTAGTTTACCGTTAGGAGAGGGTATAAATATAGGTAAAATTACCTTCTCTACATTTTTTATTAATGCACCAAAACGGGTTTAGACTATCGTTTTTATATTTTTGCGGTTTTTTTGATTTTTGACTTCTCCGTGTAAACAAAACTTCATGATTCTGATTTAGGGTGTCCAGGATTATGCGATGCTATGCTATGCGCATAATTGACCATTTTTTCGCATCGCATATGCTTCGCATAATTAAGCAAAAAAAGCATTCAAGGCACGTGCCTCAAATATGATTGGTAGATACGATTTTTTGAGATTTTTGGAGCTACGATAGCTAATGTCATAGCTAATGCGGGAAAGAATTCCGAAATTCCGAAAAGTTCCGATGTAGAAAATGAACGAACTGAAAATACGAGCAAGGTCGAGGCAAATTTAATTTTTTTGTCAATATCCGAATAATTCCGAGAATAGTATATGTAGCATAAAACTATAAAGATCGCATAATTGTCCGAAGCATAGCGGAGGACACTCTACTTCTACGCAGGGACAATGATTTTATGCAAATCACATAAAACCGCATAATTTGCATAATATACTTGATAATGCATAATTGGTTAAAATTGCCGCATAATACTGCATAATATTGTTGCTATTATATAATTATCGCATAATTAATAAATTATTCAATAAAGTCTATAATGCTACATATTAATCTTTAATAAACATTTAAATAGTAGTTTATTTATTTAATCCTTAACTCATAAAATTTTGGCTTGAATTTATTAAATAAGGTATATGCGTATGTGTTTAAAAAATTTACTTTCTGATTTACTCTAAATCAAAAAGTAAAAATTAAAAACCAAACATATACAGGTTTTTTCTTGATAAGTTTTAAATTAGTTTAATTATCGAATTCAGAATTTTTATAAACTTGCTAATCGTTATATACGTAAATTTATAATGATAATAAAATTTACTTGTTTTTACCTGATACGTAATACTTAGCGTTAGTGCAAAATAAAAACAATTAATTATTTAAAATAAATTTTATATACCGATATCAATATGCATTTAATATATATATATAGATAAATATGGTAAGCTATTAAAGCCAATTACAGAATAGAAGATAAAATTTAAATTCTCCGAATCATAAGATTATGAATAAAAGAATTACTTAAAAAGATAAAATTAAACACTTTAATATGTATAAAATAGCAAATGAATAAATTTACTTTTTATCGTAATATTAAAGTTTTTTTTTTTTTTTTTTTTATACACAAATTGGCATTCAATATTAAAGTTTTAAAAATATATATTAAATAAGAATTCGTAAAATTATTTTTTATTAACTTGAAAATATGAAAAAAGTAACAGTACATACTCAACAAAAAGAACATCCTAATGAGCTTAGAGTTGATAATGGCATACTTTTTTGCATTTATTGTAATCATTCTATTGACTGGAATCGTAAATCAACAGTAGATAACCATTGTAATAGTAAAGCTCATTTAGCAAATAAAAAACTTTATGAAAGTCAAACTCATACTACTCACCAACAAACACTTCAGGCTTCAATTTCAGCAAATGAAACAAAAAAAGCTGTAATAGAAGATTTAATTGAATCATTTGCTAGTGCAAATATTCCTTCAGAAAAAATTAATAGCTTATTACCATTTTTTAAAAAATATTTACGTGGAGGTGGTGCTATTCCACAAGCTGCAACATTACGGCAGCTTTATTTACCACGAGTCTTTACACGGCATTATGAAACCTTATTTTCAATTTTTACAAATAAACCTGTTGCAATTATAATGGATGAAACCACTGATGACTGTTCTAGAAGCATGGTTAATACTATTTTTTCATATAAAATCAATACCAAATTAACTTCTGTTGAATTTTTACTTCAAGTTAATAATACAACAATTGGTCAAAACTGTGTTAGTGTTATTACAGCTTTTCAAATTCCTTTATCTTTAATTTTGGTTACTGACTCTGCATCATATATGAAGAAGTCATATCGAGAAGTTTTAAAACCATTAATGCCCCAACTTATACATATTCTATGTTGTGCTCACATTATAAATTTAATCAGGTAAATAAAATTAAGTATAAATTATGTATTATTTATATGTATTATATATATATTTTTTTATTAAATATTTTTTTATTTTTTTTTAGTGATACGTGGAGAATATTTCCTCATTTTAAATTAGTTAATACTTTGCTTCAAAAGGTTAAAGATTATTTTATATTTCCACTTGCACGTAAAATTGATATTTGAACCATTTATGGTTAAATGGAATTGCATCACCTAAAAAAATTCCTCTCCCAGTAAAAACCTGCTGGAATACTTGGTTTGAAATGGTTTTTTACACAAATGAGCATATTCATTACTGGAAAGAATTTTTTAATGATGAATTATCTTTAGATTCACAATGTGAAACTTTTATATTAATTACCTCTTTTTTTAATTCTCAGAATAATTATAGTCTTATTAAAATTTATACTTCTTTTATTACAATTTTTGCCAAACAATTTGTTCAAGATCTTAATTTTTTTTAAATACAAAACAAACCTGTTTTTCCATATGGGAGGACCCACAGCAAAAGGTGGCTTCAGGAAAATCACATAATTTTGAGAAAATCATAACTTAGTATGTTATTATCAATTATATAGTAGTATTAAAATGATTAAACTAAATTTATATATTTTTTATTAATATTATTGAAAATTAAAAACTGATTTTACAAAGATAATAATTAGTTAAATAGTTATAATATAAAATCTTAAAATCTGATTGGTTGGCCTGAAGCCACCTTTTGCTATGGGCTCCCCCATATGTTGAAACTAGACTCACTAACTTGACAGCTTATATTC
The DNA here is from genome assembly GCA_003550325.1 of Gigaspora rosea. Taxonomy (NCBI): domain Eukaryota; kingdom Fungi; phylum Glomeromycota; class Glomeromycetes; order Diversisporales; family Gigasporaceae; genus Gigaspora; species Gigaspora rosea. The sequence continues at coordinate 573,033 of QKWP01000063.1, forward strand.
AAAATAATTGTACTGCTGATTTTTTTGGTAGTGAATTAGAAGATCAAATTAAATTACTTGGTTTTGATCCAAATGATTTTTACCCAATTTTTCAAAATGCTTTTGAAGTTGCTTATAACAAATTTTCTGTTCATATTCCTCAACACCCTGGACAAGAACTTTTTAGAGCATGCCAAATTTTTAACCCTTTTTTGTTTTAATTTCAAACACATTGCGTAAAGATATTTGTCATTACAGTATAATTACTGAACTACAAACTCCAAATAATGAATTAATTATTGAATAGAGTATTTACTGTGGTTTTGAATGCCCATTATTGGAGGAATTTGATTTAAATGAATATTGGCTGGGTTTAACACAACAATTACCATTACTTTCTAAAATTGCTTTAAACTAAATATGGCTTCCGATTTCAAGTTGTTCTGTAGAACGAAGTTTTTCAATGTACAATACTCTTTTAGATAGTGATCGTCAAAATTTATCACTTGATTCATTAAAAAGACTAACTATACTATATTACAATAGCGATAGTTCTTAATTTTATAGATTTTATCTTTTTTTTTATATCATTAGTTAAAAAGAAATAAACTTAGCTAATAAGGGGTTTCAAATTAAAAAAATAGTGTATTTCAAAAATAAGCAAGAGTTTAAAAAATCCCCTTGTGTATCAAAATTTTGAAATTGGAAAATGAAATGGGAGTGTTTACAGACTCCTATTTGATGAAATAAGTAAAATTTTTTTATTATGCAGATCAACGAACTATTTAATGATAACTCAAATTACTTACTAAACTTTCGTTTAAATTACTTATTAAACTTTCATTCAAGTCATTTTTTTATATAACTTATTGAACCTTCATTCAAATTACTTACTGAACCTTAGTTGTTGAGGAAATTTTCTTCTCTCATAAGGGTTTTTAAGCCTTTTATTTTGACAATTTTACGACCAAAAAAATTAGCTAAAAATGCTAATAAATTCGCTTGTCAATTCGTATCCAGAAAACAGGATGGAAAGTTTTGAAGAATTTTGGCAAAAATGGTGAACAAGTTGGATTTTTTTGGTGAAAATTTGTTCGGTTAGTCAAAAAAATTGCTTACTATATGTAAATGGTAAAAAATACAAGAATAATCTTACCTTCACTTAAATTTTATAAACCTTTACTCAAATTATTTTTTTATATAACTTACTGAGCCTTTACTCAAATTACTTACTGAACCTTCTCTCAAATTACTTACCGAACCTTCGCTCAATTTATTTATTAAACCTTCGCTCAAATTTTTATATAACTTACTGAACCTTTGCTCAAATTATTTTTTTATAATTTATTTTTTATATAATTTATTGAACTTTCACTTAAATTATTTCTTATATAACTTATTGAACTATCGCTTATTCATATATTCAAGCACAGTGCTAATTTTAAGCCAACAGTCTAACAAATCGTCCTATAGAAGCACCATTTTGAATACAATCTAAGCATTCTAAAGTTACTAATAAGACCTATTCATATTTTTGAAATTTGTTATATGAAAAGCGTAAGCATGGTTAAAAAATTCGAATTGCTGATAAAAATTAACAACGATAGTAAAATAAAAAGGATAAGTGTAAGGGATTTGCGCATTATTAATTATCATCTAATATTCCAAGTTTGTCCTTGTTACCACAGAAATTAGAAGTAAATTGGATGTGTATAGGGCATTGATTTATTATTAGAAGTCTGCTGCTAATAAACACAAAGTGTTTGAATGCAAAATTTTAATTAGTTAGAAAACCAAATTTAGATAAATGAAATATAGAAATAAAGGCTATATTTTTTCAGTTAATTACTTTAGCTAAAATTTAATTTCGCAAAATAAATTTTTAGCATATTGTTACAAGAAAAATTTATTTAATAACACTAACAGTGTTGGTAACCAGTTTTTTCATTGGTAATTGCCATATCCTTGTATTATATTATTTATTACATAACGTGATAATGATATAACAAAAGAATGTGATAATTACCAATGAACAAACCATTTGCCAACACTACTAACAAATGCAATTTTATAACACATTGAAGAAGTTATTTGAGAATATTTCTAGCATCATTGAATATTAATCAGCATTATTTTAATTCTAATTAGCATTATAACTTTTCTAGATATCATGAATAACTCATTTTACTAATATCTTCAAGTATTGGTAATTAAATAGCAACAAAGCAACATAAACTTAACACAACAGTTGAACGCAGAATTAACTTTGGTTACCGCATAATTGTGCATAATTATAATTTTTTTGTGCACAATATGTGCATAATTATAAAAAATATATGTGCATTAAAGTGCATAATTTACTTTTAGTGCATGTATAATTGACGATTTATTGCCACATAAAATCATCGTTCCTGCTTCTACGCCAAACCATGCAATGTCTGTTAGCAACGTCCAATCAAAGTACATACACTGGTTACACGACATATGCACTATGTTACACAAAGGCCCGGTGCATTGTTTTTGCAAAAATAATTTTTGGTTACATGCCACTAATGCTGTGTAATATTATACAAGCCTTATTTTGGTAACCTAACCTAATCTTTGGGTTTTTTGAACTAAAATCGGGTTTTTTGAACCAAGATTGGGTTAGTCTATATACGGTATATACAGTATATATTATTGCTTCGAACATCTAATAGCTCCTGATAACCTAGTTTTAAATTTATTTCGCATTCTTCGCATAATTGACTTCGGTCTAATCGCATAATTTACCTCATCGCATAATCCTGGACACTCTATTCTGATTGGCTGATCTATATACAAAAAGTCACGTGGGTACAAGGCTTTAGTGGACCCCCTTTTTAGGAGTTTAATAAGATAATATTTTAATACTATATATGATGTATATTCTGATTTTGCGTGACATAGTGATATAGATAACTTATTTATACTTATTTTAACTTCAACTATAGTTTATTTGTAATTGCCTAAAAAAATTATCCGTTCATTTAACGGTTTAACCTAACTGGTTTTAATACCATTCCGAAAAGATCAACATCATTCAAACATAATAGCATCACTCCTTAAAAATTTTCACTATCTGGTCAAATCAAATTTAAGTTATGTAACATAAAATCAAACAAAAATACATTCAAACCCTAACACTAACATTATTATACCTAAGCAAAAGCAAAATTTATACAATTAAATTTTTTTAACCCTTTGTTATCTATGGTATATCTTGATTTTAGTATACCAATTTTTTAAATATTTTTAGCAACTTTCAGATTATAATGTAAATAACTTGATACATTGTAATCCTATAATTAACCTGACCTATCTATGTATATTTTGGGGTCCTATTTTAGTCACGTAAAGTTTAAAAACCTGATATAACTGCTTGAGATACTTTGGGCATAATTCAGGCATAACAAAGGCATCAGAATTATACTGCAAAAATTCAGATTCTCCAATCCATATACATGTTATTTTTAAACGCCAATTATAAATACGTATGCAATTATCTTATATAATTGTTAATTTCGTGAAGTACTTTTGGAAGTATGTATATACAAAGCTATTAACAAATTGGAATAAAATAAGTTTCCAATTTGTAAATGTTAAATAAAATATAAAACTTAATATATAAAGTGTGCATGTCTTTTTATATATAAATATTTATCTTCGTGAGTTATCAGACTTAAATATATACTATAAAACTTGCTATTGCTATAAAACTTCAATTCCTATTCTCTGTCAAGATCCATTTTCATTCAAATGAAGGCATTAATTCATTTTCCTTTCCTGTCAAAGCTAAAAATCTATTTTTAAAAATTAAACTAAATTTCGATCCTATTTTTTGGCAAGATCCATTTTTGTTCAAATAGCATATAAGCAAATGCAAACCTTTTTAAGTACCCCACGTTATAATAAAAAATATATATTCAAAAATCTCACAAACCTTTATGAAAAGTTTTGCAATGCATATGTATACAAGTTAGCAGTATCAACAGGCAATCCATCTCCAAATGCCCAAACCGTATTTGCTGATGCACAAAATAAATAGAAGTAAGTGCAAAAAAAGAAAAAGAAGACCTTGAGCAAATTATAAATACTTACTTCACTACTCCTATTCAACTGCCTTTGTATACATCTTTTTTATCTACTTCAAGGAATAAAATATTAAGTACTGTAAACTGCCGTATAAACAGCCTCCACATAACAGACCCCTCCATTTTTACTAATAATTTTCTTTTTTTACTAATTAGTTTTTTTGGTGGAATGTACCAGACCCGGGCTGTTTATACGGCAGTTTACGTTAATCAGAAAGATTATAAATCTGATTTAGAAGAAAGTGATAAGTTGCCTAGTACCATTACAGAAGAGTCATAGTCTAATGCATTAGCACAAAAATTGTCATTTGAAAAACAAAAAGCTACTGAAAAAAGCTTGCAGAATCAAATGAGCTTTATCATATTACACAAGATCCACAACTTTGTCGTGATTTTCTTGTTCAAAATACAGAAAATAAACAAATAATTGAAGAAGAAAAAAAAAGAAAAAATTAAATAATCATTTGGCTGTGCAAGCAAGATGTTGAGCAAAAATCTTAAAGCTTTAAAAGACAACAGTGAAGTTATTCATTATGATTCCCTAGGCAATCTTCTTTTTTTTAACAAAATTCTAATCTTCCTATGCAACTTAATTCATGTGTAGAATTCGATAGCCTGCACAAAAAAGAAGAAAAGAGATAATTAAAGTGCACACTACCCTTCACCTTAAAACTAAAATAGAAGAAAGATATAAAATTTATATGTCACATTCCTGTCTTTGATACATATCTCTGGCCTTAGCGCATTAATTCTCTAAGTGCAAAACAACATCATTATTCTGTAGCAATCCAGGTAATGTCTGTTTCAAGAAATGAAATGAAAGACCATATTGATGAACATTATTGTTTTTATTAGTTAAAAGTGTGTGACAATTCATAACCTCTTTTGCACTTCACATTCTGTGATCATATTACAGGATGATAAAGGAAAGTTCTCTTAGGTGTTCTAGCAGTAGGACGGACCTTTAAAACTATTCAATCAGATAACAAACCCATTGCCATTCCTGATTATGACTTTCCTAAAGGTAGTATGCAAAAATTAATTCCATCTATGTATTATATTATTGATTCTAAAGATTCAAGCAATTTGTTATGAAAAGGCCAACTTTCAATCTTTATATGTCCCAACAGATAGGTATGTTGTACTTGTATTGGAACCAGCCTAATATAACAATCCAGATAAAAATTTTTTTTATTTAACACTAATCATACTAAAATTATTTTTTTTCCTAATTTTAATTGACTTTAAAATTAAATAATTTGCAAAATTCTCATCTGGAACTAAACTATGAACATTCTAATCCATGTGATATGATAGGTACATTGTCGTCAATATATATGGCAGATATTTTGTCTTTGTTTGAAAATCCAGACCTTGATCAAGCTTTAAAAATAGAAAATAAATTCAAACTGATTTTGGTCTTGCTAGTTGATGGTGGACCTGATAAAAATCCAAGATATCCGAAAAATATTGAAGAATACTATAAATTGTTTAAACTATTAAATATCAGTTATTTTACTATTCGAACTTATGCTCCAGAACAGTCAGTCTACAACCTGGTGAAAAGGAGTATGTTTACTCTTTAGAAAAGTTAGGAGGAATCGTTTTACCTGTTGATTCTTTTGGAACCTATCTCGATACCATAGGGAATATTACAGATAGTAATCTTGAACTTTACAATTTTAATTATGCTAGTGAAAAACTTTGTGATTTATAGCAAAGAGACAATATACACAGACACAAAGTTGTTGTAAACTATATTGATTATAAAATCAATCCTTTTGATGAAACTTTTGATATTTTATGGAACTGGATTAATAAATACTATCAAATATATTGCTATTCCCTTGATATACGAAGGTGTGATGATATTATGCTATTCTCTATAGAGAAATGAAGATGTAGAAGCTTTGCTTGCAGAAAATAATAGATTCTTACCACTACTTACTAAGGACTGGGATAGCTACTTTCTTAGCCCTATCCATATACTTTAGTATATAGATAAAATAAATTATCAGACTATGATCAAAACTGCCCTCTGTTTCCCAGGGAATGTATTTACAATTAACTTGTTCTACTTGCAAACAATACTTTTCTACCTTAGCATTTCTTACCCAATATAAAAAAGCTTCTCACTTTTCAACTAATAGAAAGTTTAAAATTAATGCTATAATAAGGACATTGAAATATAAGGGTGTGTTAGAATAGAAAACTTATGAAAAAAAATCAATGTAGTAAATAAAAATTACTTACATCACATGCAGTTATTTCTTTATATTTATATAGTGCAGGACACCTAAAGGCTTTTCAAACTTTAATAGCTAATAGCATTTAATATAAAAATAAGGATAAATATATGCAATGCACCCTGCGATATACTAATTCATCATACACAATATATAAATATAATTTGTAGATCATTTTCTATATAACAAAAATTTAAATTAATATAAGGTTAAGGTAAGGGTAAGGGGTAAGGTTTAGTATTAGAAATTAGAGTAGATGATGATATACATCAGCAAATTTATAATAGCATAATCTTATTTAAGGTCTTACGAACTGTAATATAAGCAAAATATTACATAATATATTTCAAAATATTTCGAATACCAAATTTTCGAAATATTACGAAAGTAATTTCGAAATATTTTGAACCCTTTCAAAATATTTTAGGACTAGGAAACCAAACTGAATTAGTAGATTTGTAATTTGGATCGCACATTAGACTGATTTTTTGAAATAGTTTAAAATAGTTCAACGATGTTCAAATTCTGTACTACAAGATCAGATTAGATTGTTTGTTTATAATTAGATCTTCTATTTTGTTTTTTTTTCACTTTTTAATTAACAAATCTTTAACGATTACACAGTGTTTTAACCGCATCAAAAAATTTCAACCTGGATCACTAGGTAAAAAAAAAAAGTTCAAAATCTCTTAAGCCCATTTGATCCGTAAGCTACCAATGATCATAAAAATATATTCCACAAAATGTGCCAAAAAACTTAAAAAAAAAAAAAAGCCACTTTGAACAATTTTTACCCTCCCTCCCTTTTACTCTCTCTTCCTTTTACCCCCCTTTCTTTTTTTCTCTCTTTTATTTTTTATCTTTCTTTTTTTTTCTCTTTCTTTTTTTCTCTTTCTCTTTTTTTTTCTCTCTTTTTTTTTTCTCTTTTTTCTCTTTCTATTTTTTTAATATTTTGAATACTTTTGAAATATTTTAGGATGATATGTAACCTGGATTTTATCAAGGACGCGTTTAACTAATATTTTCGAAATGTTTCGATGATTTTTGATGATTGTACTACAAATTAGATTAGATCTTTGTTTATTTTTTTGTTTATAATAGATTTTCTATCAATTTTATATTGTTTCTTCGTTTTCCTTTTGTTTTTTTTTGGTTTTGTTTTATTTTTTTAGGTTCAGTTTGTTTTTTTCGCCTGCCAAATCAAGGAACTAGGAGTTTTGGAATTCCAGAGTTCTAGTAGCAACACTGTTTTTTTATTTTTAATTTTTTTTATTTTTAATTTTTAAATTTTTTTATTTTATTTTTATACTTTACCACTGGTACTTTGCAAGAAATTCAATGACTTTTTGATACTTTGTGCAAGCCAACTCAGCCTTTCGACACTTTGAAAGAACACACTTCAGCAATTTCTAAATTTCAAAAACACAAGATTTTGCAAGTTTTTGCAAGTTTTTGCAAGGTTTCACTTTATTTATTTTTTCGTTTTATGTTTTTTGTTTTGTTTTTTTTTATTTTTATTAATTTATTTTATTCTGGCACTTTGCGAAAACCTTCAACGATTTCTAATTGCAAAATCACGAACTTTTACTTCAGAGAATGGAGATTTGGGGCTTCATTTATTTTTTTATTTAGTTTGCTTACATTTTTGTTTTTTTGTTTGGTTTCTTTTTTTTTTACTTATTTTTTTAATTTTATTTTACTTTATTTATCGTTTACTTCTTTCAGAACTTTGCAAAAAAATGACTTGACTTTCCAGCACTTTACAAGAACACAATTCTAACGTCTCTGGCACTTTGCAAGAATTTATGAATATGAACAATATAATCTATATAAGTGAATATAGGTAAATATAAGCAAATATAATTTATTTTTTTAGTTTTTGATTTTTTTGTTATTTTTTCGGGTTTGTTTTTTGTTTGTTTTTTACTTATTTTTTTATTTTATTTTATTTATTCCTTACTTTTTTCAGAACTTTACAAGAAAACGACCTAACTTTTCCAGCACTTTACAAGAACACTAATTCTAACTTTTCCGGCACTTTGCAAGAAGTAGCAAATATGAGCAAATATAAGCGAATATAAGTGAATGAGCGAATATAAGGAATATAATAGTTTATTTTTTTATAGCTAACTGTAGAGTAAGCGAAAATAAGTATTTAGGTCTAGTTTTTTGTATATAGTAATAGAATTAAATGCGACGAAGTGTGGAAGTAGTTTAAAATATTTGTAATAATGTAAAAGAATACATAATATATAATAAAGTATAATATTTAAAAACGTATATTTAATAAATGTAAAATATAATGTATAATAATAATAAATAAAAAAATATAAAATTTTATATTAAATTGCAAAACTGTGCGAAATATTGCGAAAACCTGTAAAAAAGCATGATTATATCAATATGTATATCGTTTATTTATTTTTTAAAAATTTTTAAAAATTTGTGAAAATTTGCAAAATATTGTGAAACAATGCAAAAATATTAAACTAATACCTTCTGCGCGCTTTAGTTTATTGATCTGTATACCCCTGTAGGGGAGGTAATTTGCATTTTTTTTATTTGCAAAATATTTTGAAATATTTCGAAATAATAACCGTAATATTACCGTAATATAGCGTAATATATTGTAGCAAATCTTTATAAAGCTTTTAAGCTTTGAGAATAATTGCAAACAAATTTATTTAGCAATTTAACTGATATTACAAAGAATATCTTCTTTTAAATTAAGATAAAATAGAAGCTTATTTATTGCACCCTAATACTCAACGACCTTTTCTTCTTTGCTGCAAAACTGAAGAGCCACATGATTGTAAAGCTCGCATTGCTAGTAACAACCAAATATTATTTGCGATAATCTACTGCATCAATCGTAAGATTTTCGTAATATTACAGGCCATAATATCTTACGTAAGATTACATATATATAATTTGCTAATATACCAAAATTTTACAAGAAATTTTTTTTGTTAGAGCGTGAAAGGTGGTTAAGTAGATAAAATTTTTTGATATTATAAATTTTAGAAAAATTTCTTTATTTTGTTACACAAAGAAAATTTTCACATTACACCTGATCTTCAAATTTAATTGGTAGATTGTTGGAGTGTGATATACAAGCACATCACAGTGTGCGATACCTAATTAAGTCTATTAATATCAAAATAAATAGGCTGCTATTTGTAGTTTAACTAATTTACTACAACTTAGTGGCTCTTATTTTTAAAAACTTACTATAGATTTTTAATATATATGAGTTTAAAAGTGAGCTATTTTTATATGATACATAAAAAAATACCTCAAAATTGGACAAATCACGTGTTTTGGCTCACTGTTATTAGTTAATTTTAAAATATTTTAAAACTAATTAAAAATTAATTTTAACCAATCAAAATGCAGGATTTCAAAAAATATTAAATTTGATTATAAATTTTTGAAAATAGGACAAGCCATGTGACTTTTGCCTTTAGGCGTCCTGCACTATAATAAATTTTTTTTATTTTTTTTTAAATTTAACAACCATGCTCTACTTTATTAGCAGTTTAGGGGCTTCCAGAAATTACGTGATTTTTTGGTGGGTGAGTGGGGTCCCGAAAATATCAGGTTAAAATTATAATTCTAGTCAAATTTTTATAATTCTGGCCAAAAGTATAAAATTATAAAATTATTAATAACTATTGATCTACTGGACCAATTTAGATAATTTAACTACCAAAATGTTTGTCTCACAGAGACGATTCTAACAAGCCCAAAATCGTTAAAATCTATGCACAGAGTCCCAAAATCATTCAACTTTTGTATAATTTTAATAGTAATTTTTTAGAATCACTAAGTAAATTTCTTTAATATTAAATAACTTTTGATCTATTGCCCGTTTTGGATAATTTAACTACCAAAATGTTTGTTTCAGTAAGATGATTCTAACAAGCCCAAATTGCTAAATTCCAATCACAGTGTTACAGTACTGGAAGCCTTCTTTAATTCCGATAGAGTAACAATCACACGGCTCCTGAGATCCCTTACTTTGGGCGTGAAGCGGTGTGCAAGAGGGAAGTATAGTTTCTTTTATATCTGTAAGAAACTACACACTTCTCTGAGGCAGTTCGGTATAAAACAACAAGAGATAATACACAGTTTATTAATTGAACAAGAGGGCTATTCCAAGGTGTCTGTTCCTTAGAAATCCCAAGAGTTTATTAATAATAAGAGAGGAGGATAAATAATATAAAGGTAAAGATAAAATACAATGTCTGGATCTGTCTAAAACTAAGGGAAATAAGGTGGGTTTATATATTTATTGAGCTAAGCGTCGCTAAGCGTCGTTAAGCGTCGCTAAGCGTCATTAAGCGTCACTAAGCGTCGTTAAGCGTCGCTAAGCGTCATTGAGTGTCATTGCACATCAATTTCGCATATCACTATTACTAAATACAGTTATTACAAAATTTCCTTATTAAGTTCTAATTTTCAAACTAATTTCTACCAAAATTAAAACCTATTCTATAACATTACTCTCCCCTTTAAGAACGAACTCCGTGAGTTCTAATTTGGGGAAGGACTTGAGAAAGTTCGGCATCAGTTAACCTCGTAATCATTGTATAAGTAATATAGGTTGTTCGAGAGATATTTTCTAGAGGTCGATTAGAGAAAAGCAATTTCATCCGTCTGGCACACTTCCATGTGTCTCGGGCTCTTCTTTCTCCTTGAGTCTTCTCAATTATTGATTGAATATCTTCATGAGCATCAGGGTACTTGTCTATAAGGTTACCAAGATAATAATAAGCTTCGAGCAGCTTAGTCTGGTCTTGTCTGTTTCTAGTTCGAGTTTTAATTCGTTTGAGAATTTTCTGCAATTTCTCTTGATACGTTATTCCAGTATATAGAGGAATAGATGTCTGAGTTAGAGGTCCACAAGGTTGAATAATATCTTGTATAATTTTGGTTAATTTCCCAGGTAATGGAGCAGGAGTGTCTTCTTGGGGATTAGTAGTTGGAACAGTTAATGTTTCTTCCTGTATGTCTTCCAGTTCCAAGTTTGGGTTTATTTCTTCTGTGTCATTTACTCCTGGTGAATTAATTTCTAACTGCTCTGTGTCTTCTAGAGTGTTCAGAAAATTATTTGAGTCTGGCTCAAGAAAAGAAGTAATTACATTAGTAAGGTCAATAGTCTGAGTGGTATCATTATTATCACATAACCATACACATTGTGATGTAATCCACAATGCATAATTTTGGGCGGCATTATCTTGTTTCCATGTCTGAAAAAGGTATTGGAGGGCTAACAAGGTTTGAGGTTGCAATGTAGGGGTAGTCATTTTTGGGAAAATTCCAAAAGGGGTAGTTGTATAAATACATTTTGAGGTTTTACGAATTAAATTGTGTGTTTCATCCCCTTGTAGATCAAATTTCTTCTAGAAATTTCTAGGGGAATCAATAACAACTACTGGTTCCCAAGTTTGTGGCTCGTGATATTTAGCAAGACGATCACTATTATAGTATTTTTGTAAAATTTTTCCTTCTATTGTCCGTAATTTATAAGCACCATTGTCTAATTTCTCATGGATAAGAAAAGGTCCAAATCTTTTATCTTCAAATTTGGCTGAGCGAGAGGCTTCTAGTTCCTTTCTTTGTATCCACACTTTATCACCAATTTCAAATGTCTCTGTTCGAATATTGGCATCAAAACGGACTTTTTGTTTTTGCTGTGATCGTTCAGTATTTTGTCTGGCCTGATTCTGGTAGTTTGGTAATTTCTCTATTAAATCATAAGCACGTTGGAGAATACTTCCTTGTAAGTCTATTTCATCATCAATTTCTATAGGTTCTACTGGGAAAAGTGCTTCGATTGGTAAGATAGCATATCTCCCATATATAAGTTGAAAGGGGGTATATCCTGTGGTAGCATGTCTTTTTGTTCTATATGCTAAGAGAACAGCAGGTATATACAAATCCCAATCATCATCTCCTTTCACTTTTGCAAGTGATTCACACAATGTTCTATTAAATCTTTCCACCATCCCATTTGTCTGAGGGTGGTAGGGAGAAGAGAATTTGTGCTTGATAAGAAATTTCTCGCAGAGAATTCTAATAGTTTCGCTAATAAAATTGCGACCTTGGTCTGATAAGATAATTTTTGGAGTTCCATGTCTACAGATTATCTCTTCAAAGATAAACTGAGCGAGTGTATTAGCACTAGCATCTGGAACAGCACGAGCTTCTGGCCATCGTGTCAGGTATTCGGTAGCGACAATAATATATCGATTGTTTTGTTTAGTTATAGGCAAAGGGCCTACAAGGTCAATTCCAACACGTTCGAAAGCTCTTCCTATTTGTATAGGGTGTAAAGGTTCTTTCCTATGACCTTTTTGTCTTCTTTGGCATTCCTCACAAGTCTTCACATATTCTTGTATATCTCTATACATTTGATCCCAATAATAGCGGTCAGATATTTTATAATACATAGCGTCAGTTCCCAAATGTCCAGCAGTGGGGTGCTTATGCATCATATATAATACTGGTTCAACTTCTGTCCATTTTATAACTCTAAGTGGCCTGTCTGGGTTCCTTTTATTCTTTTTATAGAGAAGGTGATGTCTAACTTCAAAGTATTTAGCCTGGGTCATTAGTCGTTTTTGTTCTTGGTCAGTAAATCCATCTGGAAATTGGTCTGTGTCCAAATAGTGGTAAAGATTATGATATTGGTCAAGATTCATATAATTTATTAGGTACAATGGTCTGAGTCGGTAACCGAGAGAGGGCATCAACATTCGAATGAATTCGGCCTGGTTTATGAATAATTCCAAAATTGTATGGTTGGAGCTTCAAGATCCATCTTCCAATTCTTCCTTTGGGTTCAGCAGTACGTAACCATTTCAATGCTGAGTGGTCTGTAACTAAGATGAATTTTGTAGCGCCTAAATATTTGTGAAAATGTTCTATGGCCCATACAACTGCAGCACATTCAAGTTCAGTTGCTGCATAATTCATTTCTTCTTTTCGCAAACTTTTACTAGCATAGGCAATCGGGTGTTCTTTTCCATTCCTATCTAGTTGGCTTAGTGTGGCACCAAAGCCATTATAAGAAGCATCGGTAGCAAGTATAAATGTCTCTTTAAAATTGGGGTAGGCTAATATAGGAGCAGTAATGAGTCTAGATTTTAATTCTTCAAAAGCTTTTTGTTGTTTGTCTTGCCAGTGATAGGGTTCATTCTTTTGTAGAAGAGAATTCAAAGGGCGAGCGATTGATGAAAAGTTTTGAATAAATTGGCGATAGTATCCCGCAAGTCCAAGGAAAGATCGAAGGGCTGTAAGGTTTTTAGGAGGTTGAATCCGTTGGACAGCTTCTACTTTTTGAGGGTCAGGGGCGATACCGTTAGCAGAGATTAAGTGTCCAAGAAATGGTAGTTGGTGCATCCAGAAAGTACACTTTTCTATATTAAGTCTGAGTCCTGCTTGTTTAATTCTATTAAATACTCTTTTTAAATGGGTTAAATGTTCATCAAATGTTCTCGAATAAACAATTGTATCGTCTAAGTACACAACTACAAATTTCCATGCAATTCCTTTATATACACGATCCATCAGCCTTTGAAAAGTTGCAGGAGCATTGCAAAGACCAAAAGGCATTACATTAAATTCATAAATTCCGTATCGTGTAGTAAAGGCAGTTTTCTCTTTGTCACGGGGGTCCATGGCAACTTGCCAATATCCACTCGCAAGATCGAGAGTAGAGAACCAAGAGCATCCTGTAAGGGCATTAAGCATTTCATCAATACGAGGCAGAGGGTAAGCATCCTTTTTGGTAACAGCATTTACTTTTCTGTAGTCTACACAGAATCGTAATTTGCCATTTTTCTTTCGTACTAGAACAACAGGTGAGGTCCAAGGGCTATCAGAGGGTTGAATGAGTTTATGTTCTAACATTCTTTGGATTTCTTCTTGTATAAATTCTTGTTCATTAGGAGGTACAGAATAAGGCCGGGAACGAATAGGGTGTACATCCTCAGTATAGATTCGGTGAGTAACCAAGTTGGTTCGTCCTAGCTCAGTTATATCATTTGCAAAGAGGTCTGCAAATTCTTCTAATAATTTCCGAAAAGCTAGGCCTTGTTCTTTATTAAGTGGTCCAATATTTAAAGAAGTCTGGGTCGATAGGGTATATTCTTCATGTTCAAGAGTAATAATATTTACAAATTTGGGTATAAGGTTCTGGTCTGGGTCGACAGGTAGTTTATGATCCTGCCTAGGATTCTCTAAAAATTTTGACAAAGTGTATCCAAGGCATTAGCTCGATGGTGGGCATTTTGGGCTTCTTCTTGGAAAAAGCATAATAAAGCAGCATTGGTAGTTTCCAAGGTTTCAATTCTTGCTTGTAATTGTTTTATCAATTGATCCTGTTGTTGTACTTGTTGTTGAAGCTGATAAAACTGTGAACCATCATCGATTTCCTTAACTGTTTCTTCAGCAGGTGGAGAGTAAATTTCTGGGTCTGGAAGTTTGCAATCATCACAATACCCTTGATTTGCATTCAATTCCTCTTGGTGTTTAACATGTAAACATTCCTGACAGAGGTCAACAGGAACTGTAAAGTTTCTTCGAAGTACAGCGAGGGCATACTTCTGGTCATAGTCTGGGTGGCTAGTGTCGAAGGATTCATCTAAAATTGCTTGTAGCGGGTCAATATCATTTTCTGATAGTAAGTCTGATTCAGCTTGCAATATAAGTTGCATTTCCTCATAGCTCCAGGGTTGAGTTATGCGGTCAGAGGTTAGAGGTTCTAGGGCCTGGGCAATGGTCTGGTCATTTTCATCCAAGAGAATCTTCGCAAGTCGGTAAATTCTGGTCTGGTTCATTTCATATTGGTGTCCGGCATTCTTTGTTGATTCAGTATAACGTTTGATTCGAGTCCAGAGGTTATAATTAGGATTATACTGGATATCCTGGCTAGCCTTGTATGCGTAAAGGTGTTCTAATTCACAAAACCATAATTCTTCCCGAAGACTGTCTAATTGACACATTCTAGGTCTTGTATCTGCTTTATTACATACTTTGCAATTAACAAGCATCCCACGTCCTTCACCTTGGGTGAAGAAATGGATACTCCTAGGGTCTTCTCGGTCTAGAGCACAGTGAAAATCAGAATAGCATCCAGGGCAAACAAGTTTTTCTTCAAGAAGTCTAAGGTCTTCAGGTCCGTTAGGAACTCTACATTGGCAACAATAGTGGGTACGGCGAGTGCTATGGTTAGATAGGCGATTACTGTCAACTTGATCAAGAGTACACCCACACTGGTAAACCAAATTTTGTCTTTTCCAAGTGGCAAGAGGACAGTAGGCTTCAATATGTTCTAATGTACTGCATCCTCTGCAGACATTATTGGGGCAGTCCATATATAGGTGGTTGGAGTCATGACAAGTAGGGCAGGTGGTACGTCTTGGGGCTTGTTTAGGGCATTTAACAGCGATGTGGCCAAATTCCTGGCATCCATTACATTGGTTGGTAGGGCAATTTGCAAAGAGGTGGTTAGGAGAACCACAATTTCCACAGACACGCTGTTTAGGAGCTTTTCTGTTTCTACGGCGAGAATGATAAGTGGTCCATTTATTTTCTTCTAGTGACAGAGATTGGTCTGAGTCTTCTCGATCGAAAGTATAAGCTTCTCGAGGGTATAAGTATTCTGGTTCATAAAGGTCTAATTCATCTGGTGCAGTCACAGTGGGTTGACTGGGTAGAGGTTGGTTACTTTCATAAGTAGTAGGGATAGTATGTTTCTTGTTTTCCCATTTAAAAGTATAACAACCATTTTTTCAATTATAATTTGCTTCCACTTTTTGATTCCAGTCATTGCCTAATAGAAGAGAGTAAGAAGTGTGTCAACTACTTCTACAGTAAGAGGGATAGTAATATGATCAATTTCAATTGGCAGGTCTTTTATAATCCCTAAAGGCCGAGTGGAAGTTCCAACTGCAGGAACAATAAGTCTGTTAGAGACCTTTTCAATAGTCAAACCAAGTTCCTTGACTGCCTTGTAAGCAATCATGCTGATTGAAGCACCACTATCAATAATAGCTTAGTAAGGTTTATTCTGAAGAGAGACATTACATTTGACAGGTGTAGTATACGCAGGGGTTTGAACAAGGTTGGCATTTTTGGCTTCCTCATACAGGTGAATAGCCAAGGCACCTCGGATAGATGGATTATTGAGTAGCGTTTTCCATTTGTTAGCAGTAAGAGAGGGTGTCTGAGTCTGATTTTGTGTAAGATAATTAACACTTCGATGATAAGGCGAAGGAGATCAATTAGAGGAGTTTTGGTAAGAGTGATAGTTATCATTATTTCGGCTTCTATAATTATTATCTCTAGATTGGCTTCTAGGACGAGAATTATTGCGACTGCGAGAACGGTCTCTGTTATTGGAATAGCGATCAGAAGAGCGACCATTTCGGTCCCTATTTTGGTTGTTATTTCTGTTCCGGTTATTGTTATTATTATTACGACGAGAATTGGATCCTTGTCGTTGGTCCTGTTTTCTACTATTGCAATCACGAATAAAATGTCCAGTGCGTCCACAATAATAGCAGATAGGAGGCTCTTTCATTCGAGGGGTTTGGGCACGGTTGTCAGCATAATTAACAGAAGAGGTAGGTGTGGTCTGTGTCTGGGCTAAATTAATACTAAGCTTAGCAATTTGGTCTGTAAGTTGTTGAATAGCTTGGTCGGTATTGGTAGTAGGGGTAGTCATTAATTTTCCAGTTTCCCAGCGGAGGGCTACTTCAATAGCATCGGTCAGGGTATTAGGTATAGCAGCTTGAACATTAACTGCATACTCAGAACGTAAGCCTTGGATAAAAAGTTGTTTAACAAAATCAGCGGGAAAAACACCGGTTGGGTCCACTTTCGTTTGCAATGTACGAAATCGGTTGACATATCCATCCACCGTTTCTGTGGGTCCTTGCTTAATTTCGAAAAGTTGTTTTTGCCAAAGGGCCTTTTGCTTAGTAGTATAGAAACGTGTCTTAAAAAGATGCTGGAAACTTCGGTTCTGGTGGTTGTTATCATTAAAAACATTGGGTACCGGGTTTAAAGCAGTATACCAGTCTAGAGCAACACCTTTAAGGTACACAGGAGCAAGCTGAAGTTTCCGTTCAGCACTCCATCGGTTGGCAGTAGCGGCTCTTCGAAATTCCTTCAGCCAGTCAGCAGGGTCTTGGGTTCCGTCACCGTAAAAATCTGCAACAGTAATAAGAGTTTTCTCAGAGCCTTGTCCAAGGGCATTGGCAAGATCAGTTATTGCTTGCGCAGCATCTTGTAAAGCTTGATCACCCATTAGGTTTTCTGGTTGGTTAGGAGGTAAGATAGGGTTTAATTCTTCAACAAGAGGTTGTAAATTTATTTCCTCGAATTGTGGAGGAGAGTCAGCTCTAACAATAGTAGCGTCTTGGTTTTGAATATAATGGTCGAGAGGGTCAATTAAATTTTGGTCGTTAAGAGGAGGAGTATTAAGTAATGGAGGTGTATGGCGTGGGGTAACGTTTATATCTAAATTAACAGTTGGGTAATATTCAGTTACAAGAGGAGATGGAGGAACAGTTGTGCGAGCAGGAGAAAAGGTTTGTTGTAAATAGCGAAAGAGGCGATTTCGTGGAGGAGGAGTAGTTTCTCGAGTATAATGATATGGAATTTCTGAGATAGGTGAAGAAGGAAGTGCAAGGCTTGGAGGGATTGGTATATAAGTATTAGTGGAAGAACCAACACCAGTATCAGCTAATTGTTCAGGTCCTAAGGTGAATATAGATCTGGGTGGAGAAACGTCAAAATTTAATTCAGTTCTTCCTAGTTGATTTTGAAAATCGAATAGAAGGTTTTCAGTCCTTGGTCGAGTTGAAGCAGGTGTAGAAGGTAAGAGGTCCTCAATGTGAAGGTCAAGTAGAGTAGCTTCAAAATTAAGAGGTAAGGTAGGTGCAAGAGTATAGGGGGTATGTGCAAGGAGTAGACCAGCAATAACTTCTTTTGGGTCTAATAGGTCGTTGTTATAGCGGCAACTAAAAACAATATCTCGAGCAGCAGCTCTAGCAGTATTATAATCAGTAGCAGCAACTAAAATACAGTAAGAGTCGTTTGTCTTTTGTGAGTATTGGGTAGCAAAATAATTGTCTCGATACGTTCCCCAGAATCGGCGAAAGGGACGGTATAAATTAGCAACAGGGTAACAGATAGTACAGGATAAATCAGGATGGTAGGCTTGCAAAACGTCTACCGCAAGTGAGGAAGGATGACTTGTTTCGTGTACTTCAATTTGTTCTAAGTATAGTTCATACGCTCTATTCATATAGAAAAGGCAGTTCCCAAGTCTTAAGGAAACTAATAAAAGAATAATAAAATACCTCCAAAATAAAAGGTTAGTAGTAAGTTGTTAACAAAATTTTAATCTCCTAAATATAGTAAATAGTTAGTATCCAACAAAAAGAAAATTCCAAGTAAGTTGTAAGAGAATAATAAGAGTGCAATCAACAGCAAGAGGGTTAGTAACAGCCAAAAAAAAAATAATTAAATTTCTGCCAAAAGTAATAATAAGATTTCCAAATTCTTTAATAATATTCAATAATTTAAATAGGTTTCCGCCAGAAGGCACCTAATGTTACAGTACCGGAAGCCTTCTTTAATTCCGATAGAGTAACAATCACACGGCTCCTGAGATCCCTTACTTTGGGCGTGAAGCGGTGTGCAAGAGGGAAGTATAGTTTCTTTTATGTCTGTAAGAAACTACACACTTCTCTGAGGCAGTTCGGTATAAAACAACAAGAGATAATACACAGTTTATTAATTTAACAAGAGGGCTATTCCAAGGTGTCTGTTCCTTAGAAATCCCAAGAGTTTATTAATAATAAGAGAGGAGGATAAATAATATAAAGGTAAAGATAAAATACAATGTCTGGATCTGTCTAAAACTAAGGGAAATAAGGTGGGTTTATATATCTATTGAGCTAAGCATCGCTAAGCGTCGTTAAGCGTCGCTAAGCGTCATTAAGCGTCACTAAGCGTCACTAAGCGTCGTTAAGCGTCGCTAAGCGTCATTAAGCGTCGCTAAGCGTCGTTAAGCGTCGCTAAGCGTCATTGAGTATCATTGCACATCAATTTCGCATATCACTATTACTAAATACAGTTATTACAAAATTTCCTTATTAAGTTCTAATTTTCAAACTAATTTCTACCAAATTAAAACCTATTCTATAACAACAGGATTCCAAGATTGATAAAGATTTTATTGCTTGTCTAACAATACAAAACTTTATTGATTTTGTGATCCTGTGATCAGAATTTAGCGATTTTTGGCTTGTTAAAATCATCTTACTGAGATAAACATTTTGGTAGTTAAATCATTCAAAATGGGATAGTTGGTCAAAAGTTATTCAATATTAAAGAAATTTACTTAGTGATTCTAAAAAATCACTATTAAAATTACACAAAAGTTGAATGATTATAGGACCCTGTAATTAGATTTTAACGATTTTGGGCTTGTTAGAATCGTCTTAGTGAGATAAACATTTTGGTAGTTAAATCGTCTAAATTGGTTTAGTAGAGCAATAGTTATTATCAATTTAATAAATTAAAACATATGAATAAATTTTAAAAAATATATAATTTGATTGGCTAATAGAGTATCAGGTGTGGGTGTGTGGGGTAAAATTTTGAAATTTATTAGTAACAAAATATTACAGTCTGACCTCTCTATAGTCACACCCTATATAGTTACACCTTTATATAAGCACCCAATATTGTGCGACAGACTTAAAACATAGTAAAAAACCTCATCATAGTCACAAATCACCTATAATCACTATCACAAAAAAATTTTGTCTTTTATCAATTTTATTAATAAAAAACCCTCATTATAATCACAAATTTTGACTAAATATAGATTATAACATCTGATTGGCCAATATTCATATTCATGTTTATTTAAAATATTCTATTAAAAATTCTTAAAGGTTTGACAACAAATAAATTATGATACAGTGGTCCGATTTGGATGAAACAACTACCAAAATGTTTGTCTCAATGAGACGATTCTAATGAGCCTAAGATCGCCAAAATCCAATCACAGGTTCCTGTGATCGTTAAGGATTTGTGTCACTTTACATATTTAAGAATTGATTAAATTTAACATCTAAATAAAAAATCCTTAATGATCTTAGCATTTTGTAGCTAAATTTGGATGATTTTAGACTCTTTAGAATTGTCTCATTGAGTCAAACACTTATCATTTTATCCAAATTTGGCCACTGCATCAAAAGTTTTTCACTATCAAACATTTTAAATTTTTTAATAGTATTTCAAATATGCGCAAATATATTACTTTTGGCCTTTGGTCATGTGACCATGACAAGGTATTTTTTTATAGTTACATCTCTATAAAATCACCAAAATAGGGCGTGACCAACTTGTGATTATAGAGAGGTCTGACTGTATGTAATTTCTGGAAGCCCCTTATGTAAAAAACATAAACTCAAAGCTAACTATAATATAGGCTAATATCTGGCTTACTCTACTAGTGCCCAGGTACAGTTGTTGCACTGATATTTGATAGTCTCAAAGCTATATATGACCTTCCTCATATATTTCTCCATGAGCATGTTCAGGTCCTCAGCTTCCTTCCAAACATAATTAAAAAAAACAACCCTATTTTTGTATCCACCAACTTACTACATGCGAACCTATTATTTGATTCAAAATTGAGTTCGCAACTAACTTATTCACTGCTTTTTCCTTTTTTGCTTTTTCTACTTGATTTGTTCCCTGTCTTTCCTTCTACCTTCTGCAAGCTCCAGGTCAGATGATGCCTTTCTTTGAACTCCTTTATCCTTACACCTTCTTTTTAGAGATCGCTCAAAACCAACTTCTTTCTTCCATTTAATAACTTCATTACATCTTTCCTTCCAAATGGCCTAGTAGAAACTTTCTTGTACTATGAACAGAATTACATCCATGCAATTTCTTACGTTCCTCCTTAAAAGCCCTTTTTATACAATAACATGAATTTTCCTTTCTTTACAAGCCCACTTAAATATAATTCTCTTTCCTTGAAATGAATTTCTTTAGTATCACTTAGCAGAATTTCATTTAAATTCCAAGTTCTTAGTGAATGTTTTGCCTTGTCCAAAAGCACTACCTATGCAGCACTTAGTGCCGTGTTTTTTGTTTCTGCCAGAACTTCTCTGAGATGCTGCATCATATTAAATGACTCACGATTTCCTTAGTCTCCTCCTTATACAAAATACAGTTTGGTGACTTATACAATCAAGGCTACTTAACAATATAATTCAATATTCAATATTATATACCTCAACCCTTATACAGTCCACACTAAGCTAACAGAAGATCCTAGAAAAGATAAATTGTGAATTTATCAAACTACATGTTTACAGTTTCAAAAAAGCCAGTTTTTATGAGAGCAGAAAGACAAACAGCTCTAGAAGGCAATTCAAGATCCCAAGACTTCTTTGTATGATGGTTTAAATTTATTTTATTTTTTTTTTTAATACTTAAAAAGTGGCAATAATCAGAAATAAGTTTAGGCTATGGTTTTCACTAGTGATTAGGTTCTTGAGACTAGTATACTCAGAAGGGTTATGCAAACTTGGACATCTAGTCCTTTTTTTTACCCTTTTTTCTACCTTCAAACTATTTTTCTTACAGAACTCCTTTGTTATTTTTGATGCTATGAACTTTTCATAGTCAACTTCAGTTAAACAAAATCGTTAAGATCATAAAGTTTTTTTATTCAATATCAAGTTTTCTGGCTGCTGATTGTTGTTGTGAACTTAACCTTTCTTGCCCAATTGCACCCAATTCATCATATAAATGTGCTTTTTTTATATTGCATTATGCTGTCTAGGTTTCACATAATATTTGAATGAAATTTGAAGCAATTTGAGACAAAATTCGATTTTTGGTATTTTTTTTTAAAAAAAAAATTTGGCAAAGTTGATTTTCGTACAAATTCTAAAACAGTAATTTGTCTTACCTTCTGCATAACTCTAGTATAACCTAATGAAATTGAACCAAATTTTAGTATGTTGTACTGTGAGAACTGCCAAACATATGACATAAATTTTGTTCTATAGTTACTTATCCAATTTTGAATGATGGCCACCAAAAAGTGTCCATAATAATATAGTAAACCACTGTATTAAACAGCCTTGGTACTATATTGTTTTTTATTTTTCATAAACTAACCTTGAATAGCTAATTTCAATTGCATATTAGTAATTGTGAGTGTTTTATATGCCACAGAACGGGCTAAAGAATTTTTTGCATTTGTTTATACTTTCTGATTTTATTATGTAAAGATTTATTTTTTTTAACCAATTATTTTTTCGAGTTGATAGTTTTCTACATTTAATACAATTATTACTTGGATAATATAATAAGTTTTCAATAAAATTATAAGCTTTTTGTTGTAAATACTTCAAAAAAATCTTGCCTGTATTAGGCTTTTTAATATGTATTAAAGTTTTAACAAGGATATATCAAGACTAAATTTCTTATTATTCATATTTATTAATATATTTAATAATGGCTTCTATATTTTAAGTATTGTAATTAATAAAATTACTCTTGTCCAATTTTTTTAATTGTTTTTATAAATGTTGTTAGAATTGAATCTGGCAAGTCAATCATATTTTTTAAAAGTTTTTGATTTTTTATTGTTTAATATCAACTTTTATATATAATTGTATACTTGCTGACATATCAATACTATTGACTTCTATATTTGATAACAATCTTGCTGATATATCAATACTATTGGCTTCTATATTTGATAAAAATCTTGCCATATTATTATTGACTTCTATATTTGATAATAAACTTGCTGCTGTGGTCATACCATTATTATTATTGCTTTGAAAATTCTTGTTGGTTATGAGCATTTTGCAAATGCTACTATTGCTTAAACTTTGTATTCACTAACAGCATTGTTAAATCAGAATTATAAATTGATAATAGTAATAATTTTTTAATATGACTTACAAAGGTACAATTTTTGAGTTAAGAACAATATATTTATATTATTTTTTTAATTTGTTTTCTCTTTTTAATAATAACCTCTGTTTTACAAATTACATTGACTCATTGTTGTTAAAGTCGAGTAAAGCTCATTTACTTTGTTAAAGAATTAACTATTTATAAATAGGATAAACTGAACAAAATGCCTTGATTACATTATTCTTAAGCAAGTTAATATGTTTTAAAAAAATTAAACCAGAAATTGTTATATTTAAAACAAAACAGTACCAAAAGTTACTATCTTAGTAACTTCTATATTTGATAAAGAGTTTGCCAAAATAATCATATGGAGTGCTTTGTATTATAAGGGCCCATTTTTACAATTTTTTGAAAAATGAGTTTTTATTAAAATCATGTAAATTTTGACATAATTAATATTTTTAATTATTAATGAAAGTTGATTTGCATAATAAAAAATCAAGATAATGTATAAAGAAAAATTACATAAGGCTGCGTAGAGCCAATACATCATGAGATTATCTAATAGTTACCTGCTGTCTTTAACTAATCAAAATCGTGAAATTTGATTAATCTCGGATCAGTCTGAAAATTAAAACAAATGGTTAAACTCAATTATCACAAAATGAGATATGTAAAAATGGGCCCTTTTAATACGGAGCACTCCATATCATTATTGACTTCTATATTTAATAATAAACTTGTTGCTGTGGTCTTACCATTATTATTATCACTTATACTTGCAATATTTTCATTTTTTTGAAAATTGTTATTGGTTGCAAGCATTTTTCAAATGTTGCGGTTGCTTAAACTTTGTATATACTCGTGGCATTGTTAAATTAGAATTATAAATTAATAGCAGTAATAATTTCTTAATATGACTTATGAAGGTATGATTTTTGAAAAGGATACAAAATTTTTATATCATATTTTTTTAATTTGTAGCTTTTGTTTATCACTTTTTGTAATATCCTCGGTTTTATGAATTACTTTGACTTATAGTTTGTTAAAATCAAATAAAGCTTGTTTACTTTGTTAAAGAATTAATTATTCATAAATGTGCTAAACTAAAAACACTTTATTATATTATTTTAAATGAGTTAATATGTCTTTTAAAAAAATTAAATCAGAAATTGTTATAATAGTTCAAAAGAAAAAGTACTAAAAGTTACTATCATTTATAGTAAATTTAGATTTTCATAAAAAATTTCCAAATAGTAATTAGTAAATAATTGCATTTATAGATTTTGTCTTCCTAAATGCAATACCTTTCTAAATGCACGGTTGACTCAATTTTTATATAAGGTCTAGTTGCAATGCATTTAGAGAGGTTTTACTATATATAAAAGTTATATAATTAATGTATAAAATTTATGTAAAAAAATTTATTTAGTTATTTATAGTATATAAAAGTTACTTAAGCATATAACATAAAGTTTATAAATACAGCACTTATACAATTTTTTTTTTATAAAATTATTTTTAATAAGTTTATTTTATATAAGTGTTTATATTAACTAGTATATAAAAATTAATATACATAATTTTTATTCTATATCATAATAATTATGTAAAGTTGCAGTTCCATGTAGATTTTATAAATAAAAATTGGTATTGCTATTCGCACTATGGTTTTTGCTATTTGCACTATGGATTTTGTAAAATATTAGATCATTAATCAACATTTTCTATTTGCACCATAGTATAGTTACACAAATATTTGAAAAAGTTGTTAATCTACAAAAAGGTGATTTTTATTAGTGCAGCATTAAAACGATCTGAGGTTATACAAAAATTGTAAAATCCTTATTTAGTACCCCTATATGTTGTTAATTTACAAAAAAAGGTAAGTTTTTATTGATGCAACATAAGAATAGCCAAGGTTATACAAAATTGTAAAACTCTGACCTGCATTATGTTAAGGCCTTAAAAAATTAGGGTAAGGGTTAGCCCGCATTATGAAATTTGGGTTAGGGTTGGCCTGGATTTAAATTAGATTAGCAGGCCTACTAGATTACCGTATATGTCCAAAAATAAGCTACTACCTAAAATAAGCTACCCCATGATTTTTTTTAAAAATCTTAAAAAATTCGTTAGCAGTTGCTATATATAAAACTTTTTTCTACTAAGTAACCTTCAAAAAAGTTGTTTAAGTAAAGTTGTTCAGCACATCAAAATACACCTTAGTAAAAATATGGTGTTATTTGGATTACATTTTATTAGTACATTTTTCAATTTTTCAAAAAATGCTATATTTCAAAAATAAGCTATTGTATGATTTTTCGTGTAATTTTTTGGCCAAAAAAGGTAGCTTAATTTCGAACACATATGCTAGATTACCAAAATAAGACTTGTATAACATTATATGACATTAGTAGTGTCGTAACTGTTAATTTACAAAAAAAGGAGAGTTTTTATTGGTGTAAAATAAAATAGTCCAAGGACATACAAAATTGTGAAACTCTGGTCTGCATTATGTTAAGGCCTCACAAAATAGAGTAAGAGTTGGCCTGCATTATAAATTAGGGTTAGGGTTGGCCCACATTATAAATTAGATTAGCAGGCCTACTAGATTAGATTATCAAAATAAGACTTGTATAACATTACACAACATTAGTGGCGCTATAACTGTTAATCTACAAAAAAAGGTGATTTTTTATTGGAGCAACATTAAAAAGTCCAAGGTTACACAAAAATTGTGAAAAATCTTTTTTATATAGTGTTAATCAACAAAAAATGGTGAGTTTTATTGGTGCACATATTACCATAGTGCAAATATAAAAAGTTGATTAATGATCTAACATTATACAAAATTCCTAGTGCAAATAGCAAAAACCATAGTGTGATTAGCAATACCCATAAAAATTATTTGCTAATGACTTCTATTAAACAGCATTCTAAATTTCTTCTTTAATTGACAATTCGCGAAAGAAGGAGAAATTGTATTAATAAAATATATAACATTTAATATAAATTACATATAAAATACAAAAATTAGCATTTCTGACTATGTAAACTTAATTTTTTTATTAACATCTTGTAGACTCTAATAAAAGTTGCAAAGCTAGTTTTTGTGATTCTAATGATAACTAGATTGGTAAAATTAGTTAGGTGAATAAAAAGTTACAAGCAATTAAAATTCAAAAAATTTTATAAACTATAGGAATCATGATTCCTGTATTAATATATTTTATTATGTTTTATTATTTTTTTTTTAATATTAAGGGTGTAGCTCCTGCCCCAAACTTTATTAATACTTAAGCAAATTGACACATAGCAGTGCCTTTTATACATACATATTATATACAAGTATTGAGACTAGGACTTCAGACTGTAAAACCTTTTATCTATGGCTAAACCTACCAGAGCCTCACATATTCCCATTTATATAGTTGACCTGGATTTGTACGTCCCTTTTTAACCAACAATCAGCACTCACATGTCCGCCACTTTACCCACATTTCCTAATTCATCACTTCCAATTTGGTGTGTGTTGCCAGGTAGGCGCTTTATGCTTTCAAGTTGGTGTACCCGAAATCCGGTTACCCAGAAAATCCCTTACTAGCATACTTCTGGGGGGTTCATATCTCAAGCCATGCAGCTGCCTCTACCACATTGGGTAAGTATCTCAAGCCTTCATGCTGCTGCAACTAGCCGGTTTTCTGCGACTTGAGGACCTAGGATTTAGCGTTCCTATTATTTTTTATTATAAAATCTTCCCCAGTTAAAATTCTCCTTCTATCGTGTATTGTCAATTAATATTAAATTCTTGGCTTCTCATAGTAGAAAAAAATTGCCAAATATTAACGAACTTTGCTATTCAGGGTTTTATTTTTTTGGTCTCTAATCCTATAAAACCTATAAAAAAAGTAGTTCAGGATGTGATAACTGGTTGGCATCAGAAATATATAAAATGTCATAGTTAGAGTGATACATACAGACTATTGCACAGAATGGCATGGTAAAAAATGGTATGAAAATTACAGCAGAAGGTGGTATGTTATATCATGTTATATGTAATAGCACCTTCATTTCACAGAATGATACATACCAAATGGTAGTATGTGTTAGCTCATTTCATGAAGAATGAATGATCAATATACGATTTTTTTAAAAAAATTGTGATATCTCTAATAAAACTGCTCTGGGTATTAGTAATTTGAATCAAAAATCGATTAATCATTTAGTTGATCGAGTTGGAAACAAATCAATTGACTATTACAAACTCGATTTTAATTGATTAACCAACTATTGATTAATTGATTAATTAATTTTCAACTCATTGATTAAAGGTACAGTTTGTATAACCATGATCTACATAAAATGTCAGTGGCAAATTTTGTTTATTTTTACATTTTTCAATATAACGCAAATTTTCACTAAATAAATCTTTTTTTTATTTCTAATAAAAGTTGTAAAGACAGATTTTCTGGTTCTAACGAAAGTAAAATCATTAAGTTAGATACAGTAGATCACGAGATATTATAATTTGAAACTAGAAAATTTTGTGGATGCTGCCAAAAACATGTAATCTGATTGGCTAATTTACGGATGTGTTACATAGTAACAATGCAATCACAAAACTTTGAATACTCATAGCTCGTAATTTACCAAGCCAATTTTAGTGTTTTTACCACCATTAGAACCGAAAAGACTGTCTCTATAACTTTAATTAGAGTTACAAGTAGGGTTCCGAAGTTCAGTTCAGTTCAATAGAGGTCCAGGTTCAGGTTTAATGAACCTGAACCTGAACCTGCTCTAAAAGTTCACTACTGAACTGAACTTGAACTTAAAATTATTGAACATGAACCTGAACCTGAACTTAAAAAAAGTCAGTTCAGGTTCAGTTCAAGGTTCATGAACATGTTCAGGTTCATAATATATGCACATGTTTACCTAAATCACAAAGTTAGGATCAATTAGTAAAATTTAGAGAATCATAGAAATTTGTATAATTTTATTAATAAAATTATACAAAATTCTATGATTCTCTAAATTTTACTAATTGATCATAACTTCTTGATATAAGTAAACTTGTTTAGCACCAAAAAATACATCATATCGGTATATTTTATTTTATTTTCCTTAAAATTTGCGTTAAAGATGCTTAATTTTGAATTTTTGATGAAAATTTCCAAAATTAAGCATCTTTTCTTCAAATTTTAAGAAAAGTAAAATAATATATGCCGATTTGATGTATTTTTGGTGCTTAACAAGTTTAATTAGTGCAAGAAGTTATGATCAATTAGTAAAATTTAGAGAATCATAGAAATTTGTATAATTTTATTAATAAAATTATACAAAATGCTATGATTCTCTAAATTTTACTAACTGATTTATACTTCTCACTCTAAGTAAACTTGTTCAGTATCAAAAAATACATATATTTTTATTCAGATTCAAACTAGTTTGCAAAATTTGAACTAGCCCGACCAAACTTATGATTAAGTTTGAGTTTAGTATAGAGTTTTATAGAATTTGAGTCTGGTCTGGACCAGACCAAACCCGGACCCAAACCTAGAATTACTAGTTCATATGAACACCAGACTGAACCTGAACATGTTCATGAACTTATGAACTGAACCTGAACTGAACCTGAACCAGCTATAAAAGTTCAATACTGAATCTGAACCTAAACATGTTTTAAAAAATGTTCAGGTTCAGGTTCAATACTGAACCTGAGCCTGAACCTGAACTTGACCTAAGTTCAGTTCAGTTCAGGTTCATAGGAACACTAGCTACAAGAAATGTTTACTTAATAAAATTTGCAAAATATAAGTAAAAACCAAAATTTGCTATCAACTTTATATAATACTATACTGTACCTTTAATTGATTAACTAATTAATCGATTTTTTGATTAGTTGGTTAATCAATTAGTTGTTTATATACCAATAAATGCTGGTATAAATATATGTAGAGATCGTACGTATAGTACAGTACATATCAGATATTTAGCTAATCGATTAGTTGATCAATGGCGTTCTTAAACACTTCACTCAATGAACTCAACAATAAATCTGATTTGTTGGTCCATCAAATTGACCAACCAGATTCTCTAAATAATTTATTGAGAGAAATGCTTGGGAATGCCCTAAGTAACTAATTGACCAATCAATTAACTGATTAATCAATTAATTGATTAATCAATTAACTGATTAATTAATTAATCAATTAATCAATTATTTGATTAATCGATTAATCGATTAGTTAAACATAATCAGCTATTAATTGATTTTTTGAAAATTTTCAACTAACTAATCGATTATGATTTTTTGCCTAATTTATAACACTACTGAGTGTCTTAACAGAAAAATTTCCTTACAAAATTTTGATATATGTGCAGTTAGTTTGTTCATATTGTATTGATTGTTGATATAAATTTATGTAATCTACTTGTATGTATTTTTTCAGCACGTTAATTCATGTTAATTGCCTATGCCAACCCATGTCATTTGGACTAGTAAAGTGTTGCAAAACCTGAGTTATTACCGGTCCAATTAGTACAGGTATATGGTCCACCACGTGCAAAAAATTCATGCCAATCCAAGCCTTTTACATACAAAATCTGGGTTTAATCTGTTCTACCAAAACCCATGCCAAACCGTATTTTTTTAGTACATTTTTCTTATAGGGCAGCTGTGACAATTATTTTGTTTGAGACTTACAAATATGTTTTATAGTTATAAATATATTATTATAAATTATGACTTATTCGATTTATTTGACTATTCGCTATAGTTATCACAGACAGATAAAACAGATACGGATAAACTCCTCTTATCAGAACAGATAGACGCATCCTATCACTAGGCAGTTGAGCATAAGTAGAAATGAAATTTCTGCTTCTACATATAGTAACCAGGATACATTTCTTTTGTACACCGTGTCCAGATTTCTTCTTTTGTAATGAAAATTACTTCCGAATTTGGAATAAGTGGGTGCAAATGCATATGATATTCCATCATTGAAGTTATTTTAGGTTGCAAGTTTTTTGGACAAAAAACAAAATTATTTCTTGCTTTAGACATGTTTTCGGATAATTCAGGGTAAAATCTGATATCAATAAAGTTAAATGTACTATGTGCATTATATGAGCTATATATTATTTTTTGAGGTAAAGTGTTATCAGCCAATCGTCTTTTCAGAGCTTTTCTAAAGTGCCAATAACAAATTTGTATCTTAATATCAGGCCATACTTTTCATACTGCTGATATCTTAGCAAGATCTTTATCCATATACATGCAAGTAAGTTGATCCATTCCCAAGTACAATAATATTTTAAAAAAATCTGTTAAAATTTCAGTTCGTGCACCAT
>QKWP01000064.1:23970-40404 GCA_003550325.1 Gigaspora rosea
AGAATTTACTATGATCCACTTATTAGCCATATTGCTACTTAGTTTACTGGTTATACTTTACAAACTTCCTGGAAAACCAATCTTACTTTATTACAAACACATCATCTTAAATGCTCTACATCTGTTTTAGCTTATATAGATGATACTTTATAGATTGCTTCATCTTTAACAGAACTTCAATCAATTATCTCTGCTACTACTTCTCTTTTTACCAAATGTCAGATATACAAATTAATCCTACTAAATCTATTTTCTGTTCTAATCAAAAAAGTACAACCTCCATATCATATTTTAATTATTTACTACCTCTTTTATTCTTTAACCAACCCTTCAAATTTCTTGGATGCTGGTTTACTCTTGATAACAAAAATACAAAACAAATTAAACTTATCTGAGCTGAAGTATCATATCTCATACAAACTGCTAATACTAAACAAATTACAGACAAACAAATTACCTATATTATCAACACTGTTATAATTCCTACTTTAGAATATCGATTACATAATATAGTTCTTCCATTTTCTACTTGTACTAAAATTCTATCACAATATTTAACTGTTGCCAAACACAAATCACATTTATCAAAATCCACTCCCAATAGCACTATGCTTAATTTACATTTATACAATATACACAATATATGGGATATACAACTTCAAAACCATATTTCAAACTTATTAATACAAATCAATGATACTAATTTATTAGGTATCTCTACTCGTATTAGATTACAGCAACTCCAAAACAACTTATGGTCAACAATTAATATACTACAATACCACTCTCCTAATATTGATGGACCTAATAAATTAACTACTACTTTTAAGACTATTCTTTTGCTCAAAAGACTAGAAATCAATATTATAGCAAATCCAAATATTACTTGGCCTAATGTTATTAATAGTGGAAGCCTTCCACTTGAACAAATTTTGTAGCACCACTCTAAATACAGAACATTCAAACAACAACTTCGTCATAAACAAATTCTTTACTTAGAACAACTTTGCTCTGCAAATAATCAAACTCTTCTTTCATGAAAACATCTTTCACCCAGAGTGCACCATTTACCTACTGGTAAACAACTACTTTGGTTTACTTTTCTAGAAGAAACTATTATTGAAAACAATATTCACCGTTCAATCTTAAGCAATTACCAACCCCAAGGTATTAATGCTTTTGCCTATTATACTTGTCGTATTCCTCTAAAACCCCAATCATGGTTTCTTACTTATCTTAACTAGAATATAATTATTGGTAAAGCTCGTAGATATTTTAAGCATTCAAATACTATATCAATTAATCACTGGACTACCAATATTAATACTTCACAATCCTAATTATACACACTTTCTTCTATTTCTTGTATGTCTTGCCCAGGCTGCATTTTTAATACTAACCGTATTTCCTTTGCATATACAATTGAAATATCTGCTACAATATCTACACTTTTTTATAGTAGAATTCTACCAAACAAGTAGCTTAACCTTAATACAAATTATATAGATCTTAATTCTTTCTACTGCTATTAAACATCCTCTTACTATCCCTACACCTTCAACTTTAAATATCTCTGACCACTTAGTTTCTGATCTTTTTCTACTTAACCAAACTTTCCAATTATTACAATCATTTGCTAAAAACAATTATAATTATACATCTTTTATTTTTTATACAGATGGCTCTGTTAAAAATATCTGTACTGACCAATGTTCTATGGGTATTGGTTGGGTACAACTCCATAACAATCAAATTGTAAACGAGTTTTCAGCCCAACTTAAATATTGGCCCTCTTCATATCACACTGAATTAATTTCAATTCTATCTGCTATTGCTACTGTACCACGAAACTCTACTATTCAAATTTTTACTGATTCACAATTAGTTATATCCAAATATATCAAACTTACACGCCTTAATCCAAACTCTCCTAAAAAATTCAAATTTACTACATGGCCTATATGGCATATACTCCTTAATGTTATTAAATCTTTTAATATTCAACTCATACTACACAAAGTTGAGGCCATTCTGATAACCCTTTTAATAATCGTGCTAATCAACTCGCCAATCAACATATTTTTGCTTCTTTTCTTAACTTTAACTATACCAACTCCTATATCCCTTAGCATACTCTATATTGGGAAAATACTCAAGTTTTACAACCTATACGAAGATTTATTAAAAATATTTGCAAAGCTTACATCATAGCTTTATGGTCCTCTCAGCAACGTACAAATGAATGGTCATACTTCACTCACTATTTTGATTAGAACTCCACTTGGTTATATTTCAATAATAATCAAAAAGCTTCAAATAATATTACCAACTTCAAACTTAGCAACCTTAAAGCTTTCAAAATTAAATTATTTTTAAATAAACTACCTTCATACTCTCACTTTTACTCAATTTATCCTAACCTATTTCCAAATACCAACTGCTTTATATACAACACTCCTGACTCCCCTAATCACTAGCTTTTTTGTTCTGGTACAAACAATATTAACTAGATTATTTTTACTGCTATTACTAATACTATTAATTCTACAGATTTAGACCTTTCTTCAAATACCATATCTCAACTTATTCAAACTATTTATAATCACCCAGCCTTTTACTTATCACCAGCTCTACTTTCTCCTTATTATATTCAAACTACACTTAAAGGCTTAATTCCTTCTCATTTTATTCAAGATCTTAGACCCTTTCACTTACCTCCTAAATTGGCTTCACAAATCATTATAAAAATTCTTCTTCAATTCTCTGAATTATCCTATGAGCAATTGTGGAAGCCTTACTCTTCCCAATTTGCTTAATAGCGAAAACTAATAATATTACTTATCCTTCTTCTACTACTCCTAATATATCACAAATCAAAAAGCAACTATCTTTACACAGAACATTTACATATAGTTGTCCTTGTAGCCAACCTGATCAACTCCATATTAACCCAAATTCATGTCCACCTATTGGTACAGCTCTTAAGAAAATTAGTTCTTGGGCTGTCCACTGGGTTAAATATAGTTCTCCTATAAATTTTATTTTAACTTTATCAAACTAGATGAGTCTTGATCACTCTAGTAGGTTTAGGTTGCAGATAAATTATTCTGAGCTTCAATTCTTGCATATAATTTAAATTTTGTATTTATACAAAGAAGTATACTCCGTGTAGTAGCTTTTCTAAATTGCTAATAAAGATATCAGCAAGACCTCACCTTAATCAAAAAAATAAAAAATAAAAAAAATAAATACAAAAATAGAAAAAAAAAATAAATCAAAAATAAAAAAAATTATTTATACAGTGGCCTACCATAATATTGTGGATACTTTTGGAATTTTAATTTCTCAAAACTGGGTAAGTAAATGCTACACAAAATTCATATCACGTGTTCAGTAGATCATAAGGCACAACATACTAAAATTTCATGTGATTTTATTTACTTGTGCAGAAATTATGCAAAAAAATCCCGAACTTGTGTTTTTTATTATTGCGAAAACTTAAAATTTAAAATTTTTGTTTTTTACAATTTCTTTTTTTTTTTTTAACAAAAAAAAAAAAACTAACTATATTTTAATATTTTAGAGACCCTCTTCTGGCTTCAATGCAATTAACAATCCGATCAAGCATGCTAACGACCATCTGCTGACACAACTCGGGTGGGATCTTGCACCACGATTGTTTGACAATCACATCTAACTCCTTGAGATTACCCGGCTTCGTTTTGCGACTTACAGACCTTTTCACTTCACTCCACAAATTCTCGATTGGGTTTAAGTCAGGCTCTGTGGGGGCCACTCCATCACACGTATTCGAGTTTCTTTAATAGCTTCCTTTGCTGGCTTAGCAAAGTAGGGTTTGGTATTATCTTGTTGAAAAATTGGACGACCACGATTCTCTTTTCCTGGAAAATTTTCTACCACGGGACGAACATACTTACGGAGAATTATAGCATGTGACGCTCCAGTTACAGGCAACTTTAGAGGGACAAGAGGACCAATCCTGTACCAGAAAAACAGCCCCAATACATATGGCCTAGACTACGTTTAACAGTAGGTCCCACACAATTCTGTTTCCATTTTTCGTGCATTTCACGCCAGACAAGATTGCGAAACCCTTGGAAAATATGAACGGTAGTTTCATCAGACCAAAGTACATACTTGAAATTCTCTAAAAACCAACCTCTATATTCAAGAGCCCAAGCTAACCTTTTTTCTGCATTCTTGGGCGAAATCAACAGTTTTGAAGTGGCGACACATGACATCAGGTTTGATTTGTGCAAAGCACGACGTATAGTACTCAAAGAAAATGTTTTTCATTTTGAACGTTAAAAAGGTTTGTAATTTGTTTGAGATTTAGGCGGTGGTTACCATTAACAACTAAACTCTTCAGGTTGTCATGATCGATTTGAGCGAAATCAGAAGGACATCCAGTGCAGGGGTTTTTTTTTCACCACACAGGTGCCCGAGCCACAGTACTCATTTATTGTGTTCCACACGGCTGACTTTCTATAGCCAACAAAGGCCGCAATAGTACGAACGGAATCACCTCTTAAATGGCTATAAACTATAGTGCTTCTTTGTGCTTCGGTTAAGTCTTTCTTGCTTCCCATTATTCGTGAAAAAAAGATTATCTATTGTTTTGCCTAATTCTGCAAATCTGTATTAAATAAATATACCTTTTTTAATTGGCATAATGTTGCATAGGTATCACGCGACATTCTGGCGAAATTTGAGCTGATTTTAATAAAAATTAAATTTTTTATGAATTTTTTTTTTTAAAAAGGAAATTTTTTGAAATTTTTTGAAAATTGATTTTCGCAATAATTTGAAAATAGTAATTTGGCTTGTCTTGCGCATAACTCCTGCATGAGTAATAAAATCACGTGAAATTTTAGTATGTTGTGCCTTATGATCTACCGAACATGTGATATGAATTTTGTGTAGCGTTTACTTACTTAGTTTTGAGAATTAAAATTCCAAAAGTGTTCACAATATTATGGTAGGCCACTGTATAATCGGCAATCTGTAAAATGATTGGCCGATCATATAGGGTCGCCATGCCAACATGTTGCCATTGATATTTTGCCTAAAAATATAACAAATAACTTATATATTTATTTTAAAAAAATATTTTTCTAAAAAAAAATTTTCTTTAAAAAAATTTTATTTATTTATCTATTTGGTTATCAAATTTTAAATATAACTTATCTAAAATTTATAATTTTATCCATTTTAAATAATATAATATTAAAGGCTTTTATCTACTTTTAAATATAACCTTTTGGCCAATAAGGGCGCTGACAGATATTACATAATATTTTTTTATTAAGGGGGTTACCCCCTCCTCTCCACATCATATATGTAGTATAAATATAGTATATTATACTTAGCTACCCTCTCCCCCTATAAATATTACGTAATATCTGTCAGCGCTCTTACTATACATGTTGGCAAAATCCCAAATTACTATAGTTTGGGATTTGTCCACGCCCAAATCCCAAATACATCCCAAATTAATTTTTCAAAAACTTTATTAATAATCTTTGTTTAAACAAATAGTAGTTATTCATATTGTTATAGATAATATATTTGCAAAATTTTAAGACTATATTTTTGATTTAATCTTTTACAAATAGCAATTGTTTTTTTTGAATTTGGGATTTGTCTGTGTTTTGCCAGCAAGTATAGCTCTTACTATAAGTAGTAGATAAGGTTAGAGGAGTGCAGTAAATCACGTAATTAGGATTTACATAGGTCCTGACCCCCTCCCCCCTAGTGATAGGACTATTGACCAATCAAATTTAAAAAAACTCAAAAACGTCTTTGATCTGAAAATAAGCTACCCCACAATCGACAAAAGTCGCTACATAGTAAAGTCTAAATTTTACTAAGCAAATCGAAAAAAATCGATTAAGTAAACTTATTCAGCAGATCAAAATACACGAATCACAAAATTTTCATAAGTATCGGAGAATTTTTATTAATTGACTTTTGATTTTTACGTTCGACGAAAAAATTAAAATTTTTTAAAAAAATTTATTCGACGAACGTAAAAGTTAAAAGTTAAATAATAAAAAGTTTTCCAAACTTATGAAAATTTCGTTATAAATGTATTTTGATCTGCTGAATAAGTTTACTTAATCGATTTTTTCGATTTGCTTAGTAAAATTTAGACTTTACTATGTAGCAACTATCTACGATTAACTAAAAATCGATTTTCTTCAATATGATTGGCTATTTATACTATATATATATATAGGACGTGATATTTGGGGACCCCCACCCCCCTAAAAAATTACGTGATTTTCTGCACTCCTCTTACCGGTAGTTGAAGTAAAAAGTCTATAAGATATAGTATTATTGTATCATATACTATAAAAGAATTTAATAATTATTAAATAATAATTTATTAAGTAAGGGTAATAACAGATATTACGTAATATTTTTTTACTATACCCTCTACCTCCTCCCCCACGTAAGAGAAATTTGATTGGCTGTTATAAATTTATATATCTAACGTAAGAAAATCAGAGACCCCCTCCCCCCTCAGGATATTACGTAATATTTGTTATTACCCTAATTGTATTGCAATTATTTATTAAGTAATTGTTTTTTAATTTAATCTAATAAAAAACATTGATTAAAAAAAAAAAAGTTGTATATAAAAAAATTTACTAGTAAAATAATTAAAACTTTTGCAATACCTCTTTTAGCTCAAATATTGAATATTTTACTAGTTTATTTTTATTATTATTATCATTATCAAGAGAGATATTATTACACTTTTTATTTTGTTTCTTCTTAAACCTCTTCACTTTTAGATGAGTTGTTAATACTCTTTTGTAAAAACACAAAACAATATCTGATATAGACATTTGAACCTATTGTAAATATATAATAGTTGTAATATAAGGTAAAAAGAGTACTGTATTGTGGCGAAGTTGACTTTGATTGATGATATAATGTGAATTATCTAACAGAATTGAATGATTTTGATATCAACTAACTCGTCTCACAAAGACGAATTTAATGGTATAAAGATCATTAAATTCTAATCACTAGATTAAATGATATTATCATTCAAAGGTAACAAAACTAAAGTAAAGATTTTAGAGGGGGTGGAGTATTGTAGCGAATTTGAGAGTTATATCATGGTACAATGACCAGAATTGAATAATTTTTATAACATTCAATTTGTCTCGATGAGACGAATCAAATAGTAGTTAGATCATCCAATTCCGATCATTGGATCACAAAATATTAACAATTATGGTACGACACACTATAATACAAAAATAATTTTGAGGGTATTATGATGAAAAGTGTGTCATACATACATAAGCATCATTATCTTGTGATCTAGTGATCAGAATTTAATTATCTAACCACTATATGATTCATCTCATTGAGACGAATCAAATGGTATAAAAATTATTCAATTCTGGTCATTATATTACAAGATAGTACAAATTCGCTACAATACCCCCTTCGTTACAATACCCCATTTCACTTTATATAGCTATAAGCAATACTATAACTGATTTTGTATATTGGAAAAAAAATAAAAAAAGTTAGATATATTACAATTGCAAAAAAAATCTAGTTTATGTAGTGATAGAGATTTTACCAAATGATCATAATTCTACTAGTAGCTACTAGTAGATAGTAACTACTAGTTGGCAGATCTACTAATTGGTTAGTCTAACAAAAAATGGTATGCTTCAAAAAACAATATTTTATTTATTATTATATTGATGTTTGCAATCTATAAATTTTTTATTGATATTTTATAAATCAGTATATAATAAATAGGTAAATTCTATTGGCTTTTAACTTTAGCTAATAGTATCTATCTTGTATATTAATAATCTAATGGTATCTACTAGTATTTACTAGTAGATAATACTAGTAGATATCTACTAATAGTTACCAACTCACATTACTAGGTTTATGTAAAGAACTAAAACCCAAAAAAATGGTATAATTGTGCTTTTAGCATTTTTATTGCCACCAATTGAATAGTATTGTAGTTTGGTTCTTCTTTTTTTTTCTTCAAAAGTAGATTTGAATCAATTTGTAATTAATAGATTAATGAAATTTATAGTAAAATTAGCAGATATAAATTTTCAAAAAATATTGTAAAAGGAAATATGCACTTTTTTTAGTTAAAATTATAATATTATATACAGAATACTTATAAATAACCCATGTTAATATATATGTGAAGTTTGCTCTATAACTATTGTTATCCAAATGCAATTAATTTATATAATACCCACATTTAATGATCTGTTGTGCTTTAGAAGTTTTTGTATACTTTAATGTATAAAACTTAAAATACCTCAATAGTCAAATTTAAAAATTTTGAAATTTTTCCTTTATTGTTTCTAAGATTGAATAATTGTTAACTTTTAGTAAAAGATATCAGAAGATAACATTAAATGTATTTTGAAATGATTTTTATAAAATAGTCTAAGAAATACTATTTAAATACAAAAAAAAATTCAAAATAAGTATTAAAGTTGCAAAATATAGTATAAATATCTAGAATGAGCAAAATTGTATTGTCAATAAAATCTTTAAGTACAAGATATTTGGTATCTATATACAGTGATTTGAATTTGGCTTCAACTATAGCAAAAATTTTTTGCTATAAACTGCAAAAAATTTTAAAAGAAAGTTAATATGCCATGGCTTAGAATTTTTTGCAAGAGGTTTCTTATTCCCAAAAACATACTTGTACATTGCAGAAAAGAATAGCTAATATTGAAGAAATACCAATTCTCAGTTATTTTATAAAATATATTAAGAACCTATAATAGAAAAAAAGAAAAATATTATTAGTAATATTTGACAAATCATAATAACACAAATAACATATAAAATAAATTTGTTTAACCAATCCACTACAAGAGGAATAATATACTCTTTGTCAATATATTGCTATATAGATAGAACTTTAGTAATGATATTAATGTTTTTAAATATAATCTTTTAGAGAATAAAAATTATTTTCTTGTAGATTAATGGATACAATATTTTTTATTAAATAAATGTTGTATTTTTTCTTTAATCTAATATTATAAAAGTATATAGTTAATTTGTTAAATCTTATATTATTATCAATAATATAAAATTTTTAATACCAATTGTATAAAAGACCAAAGAGTATCATTAATCTATTTGTTATATTAATTTTAATCAAGTTAGTATTGACCAGTACAGATTGTGTAAATCTGTCTTCAGAATTGCAGGCATAGTTATAACTGGATTTATGAGAAATATTGCTATGTATATGGTAGTAGATGTTGTAGTAGTATTCAGCATTTTTTTTGTGTAAATACTATAATAGTTGTCAATATTTAGTACTATTGCTTTGTTCATGTACTTTTCTAGTTCAGAATCAATAATTTTTTTATGCTCTTCAGATACTAAGGTTTTATGCTAAATGATTGTACAGGATATTGTGGTTTATACCTAAATCTGCAATTATGTTAATTAAAGTGTTAGAATCATGGTTAAGTCTATATATAATATTTTTTTCTGAAGGGCTAGATGAAAGATATAACTCTTCAAAAAACTCTATAATCTAGCATTATCTTTTTCTATTACATGTTACTCTGGTTATACCAACATCTGGATATAACAACAACATAGTAAAATCTTTCTATACCGACATTTTTTTTAAAAAATTTAATATAAAATGTCGGTATAACTCACTGTATCGACATTTTGAATTTTTTTACTAATGAACCAAAAATGTTGATATAACCAGAGTAACGTGTACTTCATTACGAAATATTTTAAGTAGATATATATTGATTTATAACGCATAATCAATTTATATCAATTAAAATTAAACGTTACATATCAATTAACTTGTTATAAATTGATATATATCAAAAATCGATTAATTACGAAAATAGGTAAATAATCGATATAAATCAAATTATCAATTATCATCGAACTAATCAAAATCGCTATATATTAATCATTACATTATTAATTGATAATTAGCATTATACTTTAATTTTTGGATACATAAAAAAAAAAACTGAAAAAAAAATTTTTAAAAAATTTCCTATGCCCATCTAATCCGTAATATGTCCTAGATTATAAAAATATATACTACAAAATAAAAAAAAAACTTAAAAAAAAAAAGAGCTATTTTGTTTAATTTTTACCTCTCTTTCCCTTTTACCTTTCTCCCTTTTACCTCTCTCTTCCTTTTACCCCTCTCCCACTTTCTTTCTCTTTTTTTCTCTTTATTTTTTCTTTTTAATATTTCAAATACTTTCAAAATATTTTAGGACTGGGATCAGTATATCTGTAACCTGGATCATATCAAAAACGTGTTTGACTAATATTTTCGAAATATTTTGATAATTTTCAATAATTGTACTATAAAATCAAATTAGATCTTTGTTGATTTTTTTTTGTTTATAATTTAGATCTTCTATCAATTTTATATTGTTTTTTTCGTTTTTCTCATTTTCTCATTGTTTTTTTTGGTTTCATTTCATTTTTTTAGTTTTATTTTGTGTTTTTTTTTATTTTTTTATTTTTTTTTATTTTATTTCTACACTTTATCACTGGCACTTTGCAAGAAATCTATAACTTT
The DNA here is from genome assembly GCA_003550325.1 of Gigaspora rosea. NCBI lineage: Eukaryota > Fungi > Glomeromycota > Glomeromycetes > Diversisporales > Gigasporaceae > Gigaspora > Gigaspora rosea. The sequence continues at coordinate 34,592 of QKWP01000064.1, forward strand.
TCGATATTTTGCACAAGCCAACTCTGCCTTTTGATATTTTGCAAGAACACACAACTAATTTTTTTAGCAATTTCTAAATTTCAAGAATACAAGTTTTTGCAAGTTTTTGCAAGTTTTCGTTTTATTTATTTTTTCATTTCATGTTTTTTGTTTTTGTTTTTTTTTTATTTTATTTTTATTAATTTATTTTATTCTGGGACTTTGCAAAAACCTTTGTGATTTCTAAATTGCAAGATTATGAACTCTTACTTCAAAGAAATAGAAATTTGGGGCTTCGTTTATTTTTTTATTTAGTTTGCTTATATTTTTGTTTTTTGTTTGTTTTTTTTTTACTTATTTTTTTTAATTTTATTTTATTTTATTTATCCCTTTCGGACTATGCAAGAAAATAACTTGACTTTTCCGGCACTATACAAAAACACCAATTTTAATATCTCCGGTACTTTGCAAAAGTTGTTAATATGAGCGAATATAATCGAATATAAACAAATATAAGCAAATATAAGCAAATATAATAGTTTATTTTTTTGTTTTGTTTTTTTCATTATTTTTTTCAGTTTTGTGTTTTTTGTTTTTTGTTTGTTTTTTTTTTACTTATTTTTTTTTAATTTTATTTTATTTTATTTATTTCTTACTTCTTTCGGAACTTTGCAAGAAATCGACCTAACTTTTCTAGCACTTTACAAGAACACCAACTCTAGCTTCTCTACTACTTTGCAAGACTATACTAGATTTTCTAATAATTTGCAAAAACACTACACTTTTTAGGAAGTTGCGAATATGAGTGAATATTAGCAAATATAAGCGAATATAATAGTTAAACAAAGAAGAAGAAAAATAATAGCTAACTACAAGTAAGAAAATAAGTGTATAAAGCTAGTATTATACGACAAAGTGTGAAAGTAGTTTAAAATATTACTATTTTTTTCATTTTCGTTTTTTTGGTTTTATTATTTTTGTTATTTTTTTTTATTTTAGGAAGTAGTGAATATGAGCAAATATTAGTAAATATAAGCAAATATTATCCCTTAAACCGTCTAGCGGACAAATTTGTCCACTAAAATCATTTTTAAAAAGTTTTTTTGAGTTTTCTTAAAATTTATTTAAGCTTGACCCCCTTATTTATTAAATAAAATTAAAGATATTCCTTTTATATATAATATATTTAAATTTTTATTATTCTATTTTTAATTTTGATGAAGATATTACATTTTTAATAAACTTGATTTTTTAGTTTTACTATTAAAATTTTAAAAAGTTTCTTAAAATTTTATATGTTTCCGAAGAGAAATTTTTTAGTTACTACTAAGTAAAGTTTAAATTTTGTTTAATAAGTTATAAAAGTTTTAATAATAAAAGTAGTGTAATTTTAAATTGTCTACAACTTTGAATTAAGATAAAGGTAGTGACAGATATTACGTAATATTTTAGGGGGGTCTCTAAAATCTTACGTTAAATATAGAAGTTCATAATAGCCAATCAAATTTCTCTTATGTAGAGGGGAGGAGGTAGGGGGTATAGTAAAATTATATTACATAATATATGTCACCACCCTAATAGGGGGTCAAAGCTTATATTTTTATTAAGTAAAACTAAAAAAACAGAAAAAATTTTTAAAATTAAAATTTTTTTAAAAAATTATAAATTTTTCTTTTATAAGCAACTTCAAATTTTTTATAAATATTAAGCAAATAAAAAGAAGTTTTAAATAGTATAATTATAGTTTTTATTTAAAAAAAAATTATAAAATATTTTTATTTTTTAAAAAAATAGATCAGATATGAATTTATAAAATTTAAGCAGCCAAATTTGTCCACTTAAATGGACAATTTAAAGGATAGTTAAACAAAGAAGAAAAGAAATAATAGTTAATTGCAGGGTGAGAAAAATAAGTATATAGAGCTAGCATTATGCGATGAAGTGCAAAAGGATTCAAAATATTACTATTTTTTTCGGTTTGTTTTTTTTATTATTTTTTTTGGGTTTAGTTTTTTTTTGGTTTTATTTTTTTTTGTCAAGTTTTTCATTTTTTTCATAAAAAATGTATAATAATATATAATAAAAAGGGTTTTATAATTTATTGCATCTGCAATACATTGCACCCTTCTATTAATTAAAAATTTTGCCTATGAAACCACTTTTGGAGTTCTAATAAAAATACTCCTCATGAAATTTTGTATAAACTATACTCCTGCTTCATTCCAGATCTTAACCCTAATCCTAATATTAATTAAATTTTATTTTTTGCTTTGATAAAAATTTTTTTAATTGTTTGTTATACAAAATCAATGATCCATATAGTTATAATAAGGGGTGCAATATATTGCACCGTGCAATAAATTATAAATTCCATAAAATATATAATATTGAGTAAAAATATATATTTAATTAAAATACAATATATAATAATAATAAATAAACATACAGTATAATACCAACTCTTTCCAACGATCACTTGGACCAAACTTCTATCAGAAGAAAAAAAAAAGTTTTTTGTTAGAGCGTTGTTTGTACTTTTGTGCAATAGGCTAACACATGTATACAGTTTTTGAAAAGGTCAACTTAGCTTTTGGAGGAACTCCTTTTTTATATTCAGCATGCAAGCCAGAAGCAACGCTATATGAGATATTTCTAATGAGATATTTGGCTAATGTTGACACTCTTGTACAGAAAATTTTGGTGGAGATAGATAAAGTTTCTGTTGACTAGAGATGTGATCTGTTATCTGTTTCTATCCGTTTTCATATTAAAATCTGCGGATATCTGCAGATTTTAATATAAAAACGGATGAAAATGGATAGCAAATTACATCTCTATTACCGACAAAGTATCTTGTAGTAAAACAGTGGGGAATAACAAAAAAATGAGTTTTATCTTTCCAAACCTTCTCTTAAGTCTGTTCTCAAATCTTGTCTTCTGTCCACATAGATTTTTGAAATTTTGCCAAAAAGTGGGCATCCCAGTTTACTCCCTCCAAAAGATCGATAGTATTTCTGATTTGAAAAGTGCGTCGACCAAAAAGGAAACTACTTTACAGGTGCCACATAAGCTGTGGGTCATTCTGGAACTGTCAAGAAATTTCTATCATGTTTGGTTTTTTTTTTTTGAGACATAATTTGTGTAATTTTTTTGCATTTTGTATACATATAGTTCTTTGTTAGAGTTTTTTTACTTTAAAGCAGTCTATATAATTTTTATCATAGCAAGGCTGCTAACATTTTTTGGTTTTCTTACCTTGTTTCTTTTTGTTTTTGTGTATATTTTTGGACTTCGCTTAGAATATATAGTACTACATCTTTTTTCACTCCTTTTTTTTTCTCTAGTTCATTTTTCTTGCATATAGGTAGGGTTTTCAACTCTCCTTGTCCTAGAAGCTAGGTAAGGAAGATTAAAAAGTAGGCAATCTTGATATGGTATACAATAGCCTATCAGTGATTTGGGATTAAAATTTCTAGTTAGATAGAAAACCTGAGTTGAGGTTAATAGTTCGTTATAGCGGATCGTATTGAACATTTTTGTTTAGTGAATTTTTGTTAAATAGAACGTGGTAGTACAGAGATGACAAAAGCTTCTTTTGTATAATTTGTATTTTGTTCATTAATAAACAAAGATAGAATTGCCAGAAAAAAAAATAATAATAAATAAAAAAATATAAAATTTTATATTAAATTGCAAAACCTTGTAAAAACATGTAAAAAACATACAAAAATCTGTAAAATATTTAAAAATAAGTATACAGTATAATAGCATTGTTATCCGTAATTTTTAATCTGATATTAATCGATTATTTCCAATTATTACCAATTACTATCTTAATCGATAGTCCTTGTTAGGGGGATTTAAATCGATTACTGTCCAATAACCAATAAAAATTGATAGTAATCCTCATGCAAATTTTGGTAATGTTTCTAGAAATCACCAAATATATATATATATAGTTAGTACATTTTTATGAGCATATTATAATCTCTATTGCTTTAAAAAAAGACAAAAAGTTAGTGCTCTCAATTTTTTCAACCTTAGCAGCTTCAGATTCTTCAGCATAGTTAGTAGTTATAGCTTCAATTTTATTAGTTTAAGTTTGTTTTGTACTATTTTGAACATGTTGTGAGAATATGACTAAATTTTGTACAATTCTGTTATAACAATTCAAGTATACTATATTGCCTATAATATGGCAAAGCACCATTAACTTGACCTTTGGTAACAAGAAAATCAGTTACTTTTCTATAATTGTTTGACTTTTCTAAGCATATAGTAACTATACACAGTCTAGTAAGGGCATGCTATTTATTATGTAATTTTTACTACGAATATATAGTTAGAGGGCTTTCAAAAATTACGTAATATTTTTTTACTAATAAATTTCAAAATTTTACTCCACCAACCCACACCTGATACTCTATTAGCCAATCAAATTTTATATTTTTTAAAATTTATTCATATGTTTCAATTTATAAAATTGATAATAACTATTGCTCTACTGGACCAATTTGGATGATTTAACTACCAAAATGTTTGTCTTACTGAGATGATTCTAACAAGCCCAAAATCGTTAAAATACAATCATAGGATCCCAAGATCATTCAACTTTAGTGTAATTTTAATAGTGATTTTTTTAGAATTGCTAAGTAAATTTTTTTAATATTGAATAACTTTTGATCCACTAGCCAGTTTTGGATGATTTAACTACTAAAATGTTCATTTTAGTGAGACGAACATTTTGGTAATTAAATTATCTAAATTGGTTTAGTAGAACAATAGTTATTAATAATTTTATAATTTTATACTTTTGGCCAGAATTATAAAAATTTGACCAGAATTATAATTATAACCAGATTTTTCGGGACCCACCCACCCACTAAAAAATCACACATTTTCTGGAAGCCCCCTTAGAGGTAGATCATGTCTATATATTATATTAATCAATTAGAATTAGATAAAATGATCACACTATATATAGGTAAAGGTGGCTACTAAGTAAAAATATTACATAATAAATGGCATGCCTCTAAAAGTATTAGATAGTGTTACAGTAGGGAGGCCTTCTTTAACTTCTTACTATAACAACGACACGGCTACAGGGATCCTTTATCGGTTTATAGTGGTGTCCAAGAGGAGGACCCCGGACATCTCTGATATATGTTATATTTTTTTTTAGCAAATTGATTCAAATTTGATTTGAGGTCCAAATTTAAATTTTAGCAAATTCAAGTTAAATTTAAAAAGGGTCATAATTGAATATTTTAGCAAATTACTAAGATTTTACACATGTTATATTTTATTTTTAGCAATTTACCCACATTTTGCAAGAATTAATAACAAGTTAAGTTGTGCTATGATGATCAATCCAGATATAACAAGTTATTAATGGCTATACGGAGCAAAATTATAATCAATTATAATTGAAAATAAGTAAAAATAGTTGTAGAATGTAATCAGGCTTTAGTATCAATAGCAACTTGCATATGTATTACAATCATTGATCGTGATTGTATGTTGATAAACAAATAATTATGTAATGCAATTGCGCGGAGTTATCATTAAGCAAATTAGTTAGTAATTCATATAATAATTGTAGTAATTATTATGTAGTTAGTATCTTCTCTAAAATTTTTAAGAAATATAAAATTAAATATACCAGCATAATATATTTTAATATGCTAAATAAGTTTTTTAAAGCACAAAGTTAGAATCAATTTGTAAAATTTTGACAATCATAATATAAAGTTTTAGAGAATTTCAAAACGCGTATCATATGACAGATACGTTTAAATTTGTTGACAAAACTTTGATCAAGGATATCTCTGCAA
>QKWP01000064.1:44467-58736 GCA_003550325.1 Gigaspora rosea
TCCAAGAGGTAGGTATAATTCCTTAGTCTGTAAGAAATTATACTCTTCTCTAAGGGCAGTTCAGTATAAAACACAAGAGATAATAGGCAGTTTATTAATTTAACAAGAGGGCTTCCAAGGTGTTTGTTCCTTAGTAATCCCAAGAGTTTATTAATAATAAGAGAGGAGGATAGTAATATAAAGGTAAAGATAAAATACAATGTCTGGATCTATTCTAGTCTACCTTGACTAAGGGAAATTCTGTGCCTTTAAATACATTTTAGAATAAGCGCTATAAGCGTTGATAAACATTATAATCTATAAGAGCAATATAAGCGGTATAAGCATTACAAGCGATATAAGCGTTATAAACGGTATAAGTGTTATAATCGTTATAAGCGGTATAATTGTTATAAGCGATATAATCGTTATAAGCGGTATAATCGTTATAAGCGGTATAAATGATATAAGCATTATAAGCGATATAAGCGGTATAAGCGGTATAAACTATTCTAAATATTCAACTTCTTATGATAATAAAATACAAAATAAAATAATAATAAAATACAATAAAATAATGACTATTCATTCTATAACATTTCCATCCCCTTAAGAAAATTTACTCTATAAATTCCTTCTAGTTTCTTTAATAATTTTCTGTTGATCTGTTTTAATGTTTTTGCAGGTTTTGTGTAGCTCCAAAGTAAGTGATACGAGTAATCGGATTACATATAGATTTTTCACGGTTCCGGTCCTTAGTTTCGGTCACGCCTTATAGTATGTGTTCTATCAGTCATGATCACTACATTACACAAGAAGATCATGTGTACTATTAAATTTTAAAATTTTCCGATTAACATATGCTAAGTTAATAATCTTTTTATTATTATTATTTTTTTTCTAGAGCAAAGATCTTGGGACCGTCATCGTTCTTGGAGTCCTCGTTTAGTTTTGGAGCCATAGTTCTAGATCTAGGTGCATTCGTGGTATAGTCAGTGTCTTTGATTTGAATGTCTTTGGCGTCGTCGTTTTTCGAGGTTGATGTATTCGTACAATCTTGTCGTAGGCAGGTTCGCATTGTGGAGGTAGGTGCCGGTTTTGTTATTCATCGTCTTGTGAGGTTTAAGTTGTAATTCTACAAGGTTTTTCATTTGTGCAGTTCTTTCTTCCTTCTAGGTTTCACTTCGTTGTCATTTCAGCAGCAGTAGATCTTGACGTTCATGTGGTGGGCCTTTTCCAAGATAGTCATCTCATTTTTAATACTTTGCTTTGTTAGTATAATCTTATTGCTTGTCTTCTAAGTCTTCGTTTCGTAGTCTTCGTCTTTGGTGGGGTCTTCGGTATAGGCGAGGTAGGGGTTTTCTCTTTGACCCTTTTTGTTAGCATAGCCTGGTCATCCCATTCTTGCATCTTGGCTTTGTCAGTCCTGGAGCTTGAAATAAGCTTGGTAAGTCTTTATTCGTTTGACGCTTCTTGGTACATTTCTTCGAAAAAGTCTCGTTTGTTCTGGGGTCTGATTTTTTTCTCTGTATTAACTTTTTCGTCTTTGGGTATGGTCCATATCTTCCTTTGTTGGGTACCTGGGTCTTGAACTTGGCACTTCGTTGGATCTTTGGCAGGACCTATCTTGCGTCCCTTGGTACTGAACCTCTTTTCCTGTACATCCATTAGAACTTGCCGTTCAGGGGTCCTAGAGTCTTCATTTTCTAGTGTGGGTCCTGACACTCGAAGTGGATTTTGATCTGCTTCTTTGGTATGGTCTTGTACGTATTTTGAATACATTGGTCCCAGCCTTGTTTCTTTATTGGGGCTTGTCTGCCTTGTCCAGGTCCTTTGTGAGATCTTGTCTTGTGGTCCAGTTCGGTGTTAGCTAAGTATTTGTTTTTTTTTTTCCTGCTTCAGAGATAGGGACTTGAAGCAATCGGCCTCCATTAATGGGACATTTCGTAGTTTCTGAATTGGGATTCCCCGATCATCTTCCTCTTGTTTAGATCGAAGGTATCGACGGGTTAAATTCGGCAAAACGTACACAGCTTGGTCTTTCGAATGGAAACCTTCTTAGATAGTCGATTTGGGAATAAGGTCGAATGTTTATGTAGATACGATTCTTTCTTTAGTTAAATAGAGTCGGGTTTAAAGTAGTGGAAAACGGGTTTAGATAGAATCGAAAGGTGAAAAACGAATCGTAGGTTTAAGTTGATGATTCAAGGATTGGATAAATAGGAATAGTTATTTAGAACTAGATTTGGAACTAGAATTCAGGAATTAGGAGATGTTGAATAGTTAGGATGGGTTTCGAATGAATCGGTTTTTGTAATCTGTAATTAGGGGGAGGTTCAGGATGTAGGTAAGAGCAGGTGTCTAGGGATCGAGTTTGGTGGTTTGTAAAGTAAAATCAGGTTTGGATAAAGTGGGTAAAATGTATTAAATTAAGATTGTAAATAAAAGTATAATTAAATAAATGCGTATAAATAAAGAAACTGTTTCGCTATAGCATATATTTTATCATGTTCACTAAGAATCGGGAAATGGGTAAAATTTGTTGCTTCGCTCTGCGATAGCATATACGTCACGGGATGCTGTTAACTTCCTAATCTGAGGGTTTCGTTTATTTTATCAAAATAAAGTATAAATCTAGTGAGTGTCCTAAAAATAAAAAAAAAGCATTAATTCGTACAAGCATTCCTTGCCTCAATTCAGTTAGAATTGGTTTCTTTTCAATAAATAACATTTTAAGCCTTTGACTCAATTCCATTAGAATTGGTTTCCTTTCAATAAATAAAAAAAAAATTATTTTAAGCCTTTGCCTCAACTCAACAAGAGTTGGATTCGAAAATAATATTGTTTACAAAAACTCTGTATCTAAAATAAACCACTGTGTTTTTAAAAGAAAAAATAAAATGTCCATTATTATTCCATTTTAGAATAATTCCAAAACCAGTTATCCAAAAAGAAGAGTCCATGAATAATTTTTAAGAGAGTAAGAAAAGTATTAATTTGTTTAAACAAGAAGTTTAGTTATTAAGCTGCAAAGTTGAACTATAAGTGTCCATGTCTCAAGTGAAAAATAATAGTTGTTTTCCATTAAAAGACTGGAAATTGACTTCACTATTCCATTCCATTGTTGATAAAGTTGTTGTTTTTCTTGTTGTTGCTTTTGTTTTGAGAATCTTTTATGTTGCCTCTTTTTCCAAAAATAATATACTTTGGATATTCTGTTTCTAAAGAAGAATACCATCATGGAGGTAATGTCCAACTGTTTTTAAATGATTCCCAATTATTTTTAATATTTCTGCCAGAAGGCACCAAATGTTACAGTAAGGAGGCCTTCTTTAACTCCTTACTATAACAATGACATGGCTACAGGGATCCTTTATCGGTTTATAGCGGTGTCCAAGAGGTAGGTATAATTCCTTAGTCTGTAAGAAATTATACTCTTCTCTAAGGGCAGTTCGGTATAAAACACAAGAGATAATAGGCAGTTTATTAATTTAACAAGAGGGCTTCCAAAGTGTTTGTTCCTTAGTAATCCCAAGAGTTTATTAATAATAAGAGAGGAGGATAATAATATAAAGGTAAAGATAAAATACAATGTCTGGATCTATTCTAGTCTACCTTGACTACGGGAAATTCTGTGCCTTTAAATACATTTTAGAATAAGCACTATAAGCGTTGATAAACATTTTAATCTATAAGAGCAATATAAGCAGTATAAACGTTACAAGCGATATAAGCGTTATAAACGGTATAAGCATTATAATCGTTATAAGCATTATAATTGTTATAAGCGATATAATCGTTATAAGCAGTATAATCATTATAAGCAGTATAAATGATATAAGCGTTATAAGTGTTATAAGTGGTATAAGCGGTATAAACTATTCTAAATATTCAACTTCTTATGATAATAAAATACAAAATAAAATAATAATAAAATACAATAAAATAATGACTATTCATTCTATAACAATAGTAACATATTTAAGAATTTTGGTTCTAAATAAAATTCTTTGGGATTCCAATTGCTTTCTATTTATTTTGTATAGTGAATATTTACTCTAGAAATATTAAAAGAGAGCTCCAGAGTGGTGTGGAGCATATTTTACCAAAATAATACCTAGGGTTTAGTAAAATTATGGAGGGTCAACTCTAAGTTTATACAAGTTTAATAATAATGCAAAAATTGTCACTTTATATAAAAGTCATATAAATTCATATGTATCATGTTCAATCGGTTAAAGTCTTAATTGTTAATTTTTTAAAAATAACCTGTTTATTGGAACTGGGATTTCTTTTTTTTTCAAAACTCGAAATAGACAAAGATAAGTAATTAATTATAAAGAAATTTTATATAGCTGTTCTTTTATTGTTAAAAAAACTGAATTATATTTTTATGCTTAATTATTGTAAGATAAAAGAAATGAAATCATATACATAACTCAAAACCTATAAGTTTTTTTTCATTATTAATAATATTCTTTAATAATATTATTTTATTTCATATACTTAGGTCTAGATCTTTACTCCTTGGCTCTATTACACACTCCTAGTAATCTACAAAAGATTGATGATCATAAGTATAAGTATTTTTTTACTCCTTTTTTTGCTTTTTTTTATTTTGTATTAAAAACATTTTAACCTTTGTAGTTGATACAGAGTTTTTTTGGTGTTCACTGGTTCTTGTAGTAACTTGACGGTGATTCAATGTAAGAGTTCATTGGCACTCTGTAGAAACTCTTGCAATGTTTCGATGACATTTTTGTGGTAATTTGATAGCATTCTTATAGCAATTCAACAGTGTTCTTATAGCAATTCAGCGGTGTTCTTTGTGGTGTTTTGACATGGCGATTCAATGGCCAGGCTAAGCATAACAGTAATGAAAAGATTTGGAAAAGGTAAATTACTTAATGTCTGTGTTTCAAGAGAATCTGTAATAATTTAATCATATGTGGAAGAACTAATTAATGATGGTCAGACTCAACATACAGAGCAGACTTTAGCTTCTTGCACAACTGTGAAAACTGAGTATATGGCGAGCGCTTCTACAGAAAACAATTACAGTACTTCAGATACCATATCTTCATCTCCCTCTGAAGTACAACTCTCTTTTAATACTTCTCTATTACTAACTACTTCCATTTCTAACAACTACCCAATATCAGAAATTTATGATGAATCCTTACTTGAAAAAGACTTCAGTGATGAAGAAATTAAACTACCTACAAACTCTATAAGTGAAAGAAACTTCTTTATCAATCCCAATCCTAACCCTCTTGAAATATACAATCCAAAAGCATGCTATAACAAATTTCTTTACTACCATAGACTACGAACACTCCATTCTCCACAAACTGTGGGTTCTTTCTTGCATTATATACAAGAAAATTACCCTATATTTTATTCAAAACAATATATAAAAATTTCTATTAAACCACATTCCCAATTCGACCATATTTTTACAGAAGCACACATATACCTTCCATATGAAAATCTTATACCAGATTACACTATATTTCCACCCTTTGAAGATTTACTACATTACTCTGATGTTGAACTTAAATTACCCAATAACAAATTTCACCAACCAAATATTTCACCTTTAGCTCTTGACCTTATTATTGCTACTCACAATGTTCAAGGCTATAATACTCCTCTTAAAAGGCAACTTTGGGAAGAATTCTTTTTGTCTAATAACATTCAAATTTGCAGTATTACCGATACAAAACTTTTTGACTCCAAACCAAAAAAGTTCTTTAACAATAAACATTTCTCATACTCTTGGTCCTGCCTCAACAACTCAGCAGAGGGCACTGGTATCATGATTAATAATCTTTTAAAACCTCATATCCATAATATACTTACACATCCTGGAGGTGCAATTGCAATTGACCTATTTTTTAAACATGATTTCAAATTTCGAATTATATCCATTTACCTTTTCTCCACTAACCAAAATATATGTAACCAATCACAAGAAGCTATCATCTTATGGATACAGCAAGCACTCTCTTTAAACTTACATCCTATAATCCTCGGCGATTTTAATACTTCTCCTCTTCTTACTAATACCTCTACTACTAAAACCACTTCTTTCCTATCTCCATAGCAACTGTTTGGCTGATCATACTAATAATACCCAACATACCTGGCAACGCAATAATCGAAGTAGCCGTATCGACTATATATGGGCACATGATTCTATAATTCTATACCTTATAGACTTTTCTCTTCTTTCACCACTAGCTACTACCCATAGTGATCATTTAATCCTTATTTCCAAATGGAGTTTTCCATTTGCACTATCTTCAAAACTTCATCACAAAACACGTTGTAAGCGTAGAGTCTTTCAATATAAATTAATGGACCAAGAGAAATGGGAAGAGTTTTCATCCCAATGTCAAAACAATATTAGTTATTACAATATTCCTCTACACTCTAATTCAACAGAATCTTTAGAATGTACCTGACACAAAATTCAAACTAGCATTATTACAGCTGCTCTTAAAACTATTCCTAACAAAAAATTTACAGGTCGAAATTTTCATCATACCTTTACACCTAAAGCCTCTGAACTGCACAAAGATCTCAAAACTATTGGAAATATTATGCAACAGACCAAATATTCAATAACACATAGCCAAACTATTCCTTCTACAATATTTACTCATATTCAGAACATGAACTCCAAACACCAATTCTCTATTCCTCCCATACCTGCTAACCAAATTGATTTATCTATCTGGCTAACCCAAACCAAAACATACTGGAAAACCCTATACAATGCCAGAAATCTTGAAAATGCTCATCATCTTAAGCAGCATATTCAAACAGCTATTAATACTAGATGTGAAAGATTGCTTACTCATCCAACCAAAATGATTAATAGTATTCTTAATCGCCACACTGACCCAGTTCATTTTGATAATATAAAAACTCAAACAGACATCCTTACTGATCCTCTTGATGTCAAAAATCATATTTAATCACACTTCTCTCAATGGACTAACGCTTATAACCGACAAATTTTTTCTACTCATTGGCAAACAGAATATAACTCCAAACACAATATTATACCAGAATGGTACAATCTAGTCCTGGAACCTATATATACTGATGAAGCTATCAGTACTATCAACAACTTTCCCAACAACAAAGCATGTGGCCCTTCAGAAATTAGCTATGAAATGCTAAAACATGTTGGTTTACAAACCATATTTGCTATCACAGCATTACTAAACCGATGTCTAATATTAGGCTCAATTCCCAAACAATGGAAAGATGGTCGCATTTTTCCTATTTCTAAAAAACCAATTTTGATGGACACCTACATAATACTAGACCAATTAGCCTAATTGAACATATCAAAAAACTATATACAAAAATTCTTACTAATCATTTAAACTCTATATTTTCCTCTTATAATATACTTAATCCACACAACTATATTGCACTCCCTGGCAATAGCACTAATATCTCTATCCACATACTCAACAACTTTATTGAAGATGCAAATTGCAACCAAAATGAAATCTGGCTTTTATCTCAGGACATGAGTAAAGCATATGATACTGTTAATATAGACCTATTTGCTCTATCCCTCCAAAGACTTAATATGCCATTGCAACTTACTACAATCCTTACCAACCTCCTAATATCAAGAACTAATAGAGTAATAACCAATCTTGGACTTACACTTCCTTATGAAGTTCAAGATGGAATTGATCAAGGTGAAACTATTATACCTCTATTTTGGCGTATTTACTATGACCCTCTTATCACCAAAATCACCCATACTTATACTGGTTATCAGTCTTCCGTATCTTGGCCACACTACATTTCTCTACCAACTTTTGATTCTATGCAAGTATCAACACTAGTTCTTGTATATATGGATAATACTCTATAGATTGCAGAATCTCAATTGCATTTAGAGCAAATTCTGCATACAGCCTCTTTATTTTACCAAATGGCTAATATTAAAGTTAACCCACAAAAATCTATACTTGTATCCAATTCTATACATACACCCTCTATTTCCTTCATGCACCAAAATATTCAATGCCAAACTCTCAAAACACCTTTTAAGTTTCTTGGGTGTTGGTTCTCTACCTTACTCAAATCTACAATACAATCTAAATTAATTGCTCAGGAAGCTACTGAACTTATCAACACACTTGATACCAAACAAGTTACAGATAAACAAGCATGCTATATTATCAACAATGCATTATACCTATCCTCGAATATCGTATACACAATACTGTTCTTATCTATTCAATATGCAATAAAATCCTCTCCCAATATCTTACTGTTGCTAAGCATAAATCAAAACTAACAAGAAACACACCCAATAGTACTATGCTAAACCACAATATCTATGGAATCAAAAACATCTGGGATATACAATTGCAATACCATCTATCTGCTTTTTTGCTTTGGCTCAATGATCCATACCTTCTTGGCAATAGTACACATATTTGACTACAGCAGCTACAAAACAATTTATGGTCCACTACTAATATACTACAACATCCTAATCCTCTTATTGATGGTCCTAACAAATATTCTACTACTTTCAAAATAATTTTATTACTTAAGCACCTTGAATTTTCTATTGCAGCACACTCTGAAATCCTACGCCCCTTTACTATCAACTTACCCTATACCCCACTATACAACCACCCCCAATATATAATTTTTAAACGTCAACTACGTTCTAAATATATTATGTTCTTAGAACAACTTACTTCTTATGATAATGCAACACTTTTAGCTTGGCCACACATCTCTCCTAGAATTCTTAACCTTATATCAGGAAAAAAACCAACCTGGTTTTGTACTCTTGAAAATAAAATCCTATCTAATACTTCTACTTGCCAAATTAATACTTCCCTCTATCTCTCTAATACTAATTCACTTTCTTTCAAACTGGTCACTTCAATCCCAAATCTAAACCATGGCTAATAACCTATTTAGATCAAGAGATTATAATTGGAAAAGCTCGCCGTTTTAATCACTCTACAAATACAATCTCTATAACACACTGGAAAATACATGCTGATCTTAGCCTTACATCCTTATATCCTACACCAAATGCACACTGTACTCCCTGCTCGGGATGTACTCTAAACTCAAACAGAATTCCACTCTAGATATATCAGCTATATTATCTACTAAATTTCTTGGTAGAAAAATCTATACCCAATCTATAAACAAACTCCAACTCAATGCTAACTACTTAGATCTACTATACTCTATTGCTTCTTGTCATTTTATTAATATTCTACCTCTCTCCCAAATTACAATATATAGCAACCCTATTTTAGACTTCTTTCTAAAATCCTCAGCCACTTCAAAACTACAAACTATAGCACAATTTAATGCTATACTCTCAAACTTTTCCTTCTATACTGATGGCTCTGTTGTTAACATTTCTGATCCAAGATGCACTATGGGAATCGCATGGATCCAGGTTTTTGATAACCAGATCTCTCATACCTTTTCTGCACAAATTCAAAATTGGCCATCATCATACAAAGCAGAATTAGTTTCTATATTATCAGCAATTAGCACATGTCCTCGAAATAGTAACATACATATATATACTAACTCCTTATCCATTATTTCAAAATATAATACTCTAACCTCACAAACACAAAACTACAACAAACTATATTCTTACAACTACTGGCCTATTTGGCACACTCTTCTTAATCTCATTACATCACTCTCTCTAAACATCATATTCCATAAAGTACAAGCACATAGTAATGATATATACAACAACAAAGCTGATGAACTTGCAAAAAATCACTATCTTTCTCCTATCTTAGAATTTCAACCCTACAATATATACAACCCTTCCTTTTGCCTTACCTACAAAAAATACAATATAGAACAACCTACACGTTGTGCAATCAAAAATATTTGCAATGCACATACAATTGTATGTGGTCCTCTCAACATAGAATTCAACAAATCATTTCTATAGCCCAACAAATAGACTGAAATGCAACCTGGCTATACCTCAACCACAATTATAAACGCACCTACAACTATACTAATTTCTAGCTCAGCTCTCAAAAATCCTTTCGCATTAAATGCATGTTATACATGCTTCCTACACTTTCATATTTCCTTTCTATTAATTCTGCAAATATACATCCTACCTGCATTACATGCAACCAAACTAATCATGGATTCCATTGGCTATTTTGCCCAAACTCAACTAGTATCTCAAATATTATCCAAAACATAATTACACAATACTTCTTTTCAGATCTACCAGACTTATCCCTCAATGAATTACAATAGCTACGCAACAATCTTTTAACTCACTATTGCCTTTCACCTACACAATCTATACCATTCAATACTACAACTTTTTATACTACAATCCAGGGTTATATTCCAAAATCACTTATCAATATTATATCCCAATATACTTCTTATAAAAATGCAGCTAATATTACTATTAAGCTTCTTCTACTACTTTCACAAAGGATTCACGAACAATTATGGAAACCATACTGCACAAATCTAGCACATTGGAAATCTATACAAGCTCTACCCCAACCCAATACTATATCTACCAAACCTTTATATACTCTGCGTTATAACAGAACTCTATATACTTATAGCTGCATCTGTGGCTTACCAGACCAACAACATGAAAACAACAATAGCACATGCCCACCTTTGGGCTTAGCACTCAGAAAAATAGAAATCTGGTCACACAACTGGATTAAATATAGTTCTCCAACTAACTCTATTCTCCATATTCAAATCTAGGTGAGTTTTAACCACTCTAGTAGGTTTAGGTTGCAGATAAATTAGGTAGAAATTAAATAACTCTATCTATAGTCTGAGTCTTAATTCTTGTATAATTAATAATTGTAATCTGAGAAACCCCATGAGGAATCTTACACTTTTTATTAATAAAGATAAAGGCAAAACCTCACCTTAACACCAAAAAAAAAAATAATAATAATTTAATCATGTTTATTTTATATGTAGGTTTTGTTACAATATTTGAAAACAAATATGCAAAGTATGTTTTATTTAATAATAATGAACTTAATTTTATTTAGGTAATCAAGTTTGAAAAGAGCAAGACATATAGCATTTAAATGAACAATATAGTTTTGGATCCTATTTGGTATTTGAAGTTTGCTAAAAATAGATATTCGACAATACAATTTTGCTATAACGAAGACATAGCTATAACTAAAAAAAAATAGTTTTTAGAATAGTTTAGAGAGACAATTTGTATCAAAAAAAGGTGTTTTAGTATCTGAAGCAGCTAAATGAATAGAGGTTGTATATTGTATAATCTGGCAAAGTATAGGTAAAAAAATATATTAATATTTAAATCACTAAAGGTAGCAACAATTCTACAAACATAGCTAAAGGACGATTTATTAAATTTCAAATATATCAATGGTAAGAATTTTTGACGAATAAAGTAGAAATAACAATTGAAATAGTGTTAGGATATAGTTTGGTCGTGAGAGATCTAGTGAGTAGCTGCAAAAAGCAAAGAGTAAATAAATTGGTTATAAAATAGGAAAGTATATAATTTTATAATTTTATATAGTGAAGTTTTTTTTAGATAAAGGAAGAGTTGCGTATATTTATATAAAGAAACTTGTAATTTAATAGCGATTTTGCTTCCAATTATATAGACGAAATTCAATTTAAAAACTTAAGAACTCATAATCCATAAATATTACTCCGAATAGCAAGAGACTTGTAAATTAGATTTAACTTATATAGAAAATATATCAAGGCTCAAGAGGACCCCGAAATATACATAAATAGATCAGATATGAGTTTGCTTATTTTTGAGGTTTTTTATGCTGAGCTTTTCTATTTATAGTAATTTTTTGCTTATTTTTGAAGTTTTTTCTGCAGATCTTTTCTTTTTTAGTAACTCTATAATTAACCTGATCTATCTATATATATTTTGGGGTCCTGAATCAAGTTATAAAAAATAATTCGAGTAATCAAATAATTGGTCAGGTGGCAATTAATTAAATTTAGCATTGAAGTCATCAAACTTGTTATATTCATTTAACAACCTGGCTTTTTATTTTAAACAAAGATATTTTATATATAAATTTTTAAGGCTTACAAAAATTGACCTATTGGTTATAAAAAACCAAGAAACTGCTAATATTAATATCTAATATGCGCATATTTTTAATTCAATACATTATTATTCTATTGATCTTATGACTTGTTTTTATGACTAAATATTTTTATAATCTAAAAAATAATGTATTAAAGTTTTAAAAAATTCGTTATTATATATTTTAGCCAAATGCCAAATTAGTTACTAAATAGATATTCTTTTCAAAACGATTTGTAGCAAATATAAATGCATAGGATAAGATAGTTTGCTAAAATAAATATGTACTAAAGTTTAATAAAGTTTGAATTTTACTATTTGATAGCTTTAATTATTAAAAGTAGAATTTAGTTTTTCCAAATACCAAAATACACCCAATTTATATAAACTTACCAGATAGTAGAAATAAAATATAGCAATAATATGTTTTGAATCAGCAATCAATTAATATAGCTGAGGGTTCTTTGGTATAGCATTATGAATATTTTTAATATATATTTATATAATTGTTATACAAATAATTATACATCATTTTTGTTGGCTATATGTTATAATAAGTTGATCCACCGTAATTTTACAAACCCCTAGGTAATATCCAAAACCACACTCATACCACCTCAGAGCAAACTCTATAATTAAACACTGAAGTATTAATCTATTATAAGCCAAATATATAAGTTGGAGTATACTTTAAAGTATAACCAAAGTATAATCCAGTGTATAATCCAAAGTAAATCTAAATTTTAAATGTACAAATCCAATTAACTTGTTTGGTTTGTAATTAAAACAATTTAAGTGCCTAATTTTGTTCACTTTTTATTAATTATAAAAACAAAACATTTTCCAATTATCAATATTATAAGTTGTAATTAAGCCATGTTTCTAGTTACAGTATAACCAAAATAATGTACATACAAGTCCAAAAGTTGTTTTTTCTATTTGACATCACACAGAGTAAAAAAATAAATACCCACAAACAACCTTAACTCTATGTAATGTTGGGTAAGTAGAGAACTAATTGTATTAGTGGCCTGTATATTTGACTATTATAAATTTAATAGCATGTTAAAATACAAACATATCAATATTTTGCTTAGTTAAGCATAGTATTATTGCACAATTTTGTAAGGGGCTTCCAGAAATCAGCTGATTTCAGAGGGGTGGATGGGTCAGCTGATGTATCAGGTATAATTCCGGCCAAAATTTTATAATTCTGGCCAAAGTTACAAAATTATTTTTGACCAAAATTATAAATTTATTAACAATATTTAATAATTAATAACTTTTAATTTACTGAATCAAATTTAATGATTTAACTACCAAAATTATCCTCTCAATGAGAGGATTCTAGCAAGTCAAAATTATTAAAATCTAATCACTGGATCCTAAGATTAGGATAGATATATGTTACTATAAAAGTTTTATAATTTGGGCTGTCGTCAATAGAAATAAGGCAGATTGACATTTCAAAAAAAATTAATACCTTAACTTTTACAGCGCATATCTCGATGAATATTGAAGCCACCTTGATGATTTAATTTTCAAAAGAAAGCCTACGATCTAAGCTTTCTTTTGAATATTAAATTATCAAGATAGCATCAAAATCCATAAAGATATGTGCTGTGAAAGTTAAGGTATTAATTTTTTTTAAAATGCAATCTGCCTTATTTCTATTGATGGCAGCCCATTTATTAAAAAATTATAAACTATTTATAGTAACACAAATTTACTCTGATCTCTGGATCCAGTAATTGCATTTTTACGATTTTGGGCTTGCTAGAATCCTCTCATTGAGCTGATCATTTTGGTAGTTAAATCATCGAAATTGGCCCAGCAGATCAAAAGTTATTAACAATTGAAAATTAATTTTTAATTGTTAATAACTTTTGATCTGCTGGGCCAATTTCGATGATTTAACTACCAAAATGGTCCTCACAATGAGAGGATTCTAGCAAGCCCAAAATCATAAAAATACAATTACTGGATCCAGAGATCAGAATAAATTTGTGTTACTATAAATGGTTTATAATTTTTTAATAAATTTATAAAACTTCTATAGTAATACAAATCTATTCCGATCTTAGAATCCAGTAATTAGATTTTAATAATTTTGGGCTTGCTAGAATCCTCTCATTGAGCTGATCATTTTGGTAGTTAAAT
>QKWP01000064.1:63600-172640 GCA_003550325.1 Gigaspora rosea
TATTGAATCAAATTTATCTGACCTAATTAGCAACTCGACTAAAATCTCTGAACAAAATTTAACTTGAAATCAATTCGTTTATAATAGATTTACTACAGTTTGTTCATTTTATATGTTCGTTTCGTTTGCCTCTTTTCTGGGAGCCCTGAAAAGTGATGTTAACCAGATAATTAACTTCGAATGACCTAAATATTTAACTATTAAAATAGAATTAAATATTATATTAATTGTAATATAGACTAATATTAAAAAAAATTTTAAAATATAACCACTAGAGCAATTTTACTATATAAGTACTATACGTACTGTATGTACTGTACGTACTGTACGTACTGTACGCTAAAAAAATTTGGACATCATATAAATGGCACATCACTAATCAAGATCACTGGGATTAATAGTTGTATTTGTGTACAAGTTGAACCTTCATTTCCAACGGTCCAGGATATTCTTATTAAGGAATTTACCTCAGGGACACGGAAAAGTTTGTTTTAATGATACACGCGATCAGGTCAATAAAATAAAAATAGAAAAGATGCATATGATCTGGCCCATCAAAAAAAACGTGCCTTATATACAAGGCAACATGACACTGCATGTCATGTACTTATGGAGAAACAATAGCCGATACCATGGTGCTGGTAATTATCGTATAGTGGTAGTAATATCGATACGGTAGTACGGGAATGAATCAAATATTTTTCAGATGTTTTGGGGCCGCAATAGCCGCCCAAAACACTGAAAGATAGGGAACAATTTATTTTTAAAATGGCAAATTTATTATGGCGAATTAATTTCAAGTTAAAATTTAGTCTCGAGGCTCTAGCCGAGTTTAGGGATGGATCACTGCACAGAATTTTTGAGAGGCTGCGCAATGCGATTTTTAAAATTTAGTCTAGTGGGCATAATACTGGTCAGCTTGCATAATGTCGCAGGTTGCGCAGTAGAATCGAAAATTGTTCGACTTACCCATCCGGCCAGACAAATTTGATTCAGTAGTTTACATTGCATTTCTCTCACAAAAGAGAGAGCAAGAAAAAGAAATTATTATATACCGTATTCATCAGAAAATAAGCGCCACTTGTACAATTTTTACAGCCAAAATTCTCGTGATCTAGTCGGATCTGCATAATTTTTAAGTATAGATTCGATCACTAGATCACGAGAATTTTGGCTGTAAATTATTTTAGAGTAATACTGAATAGATTTAACTATTTTTATTTTATTTTTCGGAAAGTATCGGATATTTACTCAAATTTCGATTTCGTCTCGGCCTTGCTCGTCTTTTATGTTCATTCATTTTCTTTTCGGAAAATTTCGACTCACATAAATTGCCACCTTAGCATATCTATTTTTGCTTAAGTATGCAAGATTTGCAAAGCATTAGGCTAATTTCCTTGGTCGATATAAATGGTATAAATTGTGAGATCATCTGGTATTTACATTGGTTTTAACTTTTTGGGAGAGGATAAAATTAACCGAGGACTTAATCTCGAATGGCCTAATTATATTCTAATTTTTATTTTATTTTTAATTTGGCATTTTCACATATTCATTTACCATGGGACCGCCAAAGGGGAGACGCTAAAAGGGTTGGACTGCTGCCGCCGCATTAGCAGCAAGCTCTATAATGCGGACTGCGCAGTCTGTGCAGTAGATTAAAAAAATCTTCTATGGTTAAATCTCCATAAAAAAAAAATAGCTTTACAAAAAGCGCTACTTCTCTAAAAATTTATAATTATAAAATGATTTCCTGTCCTTAATAACCAAACCTGTGGTTTAAATTTAAATTTAAAGCTAAACTGATGGAGCAATAGTGTTTTAAACTTTGGCACTTTATAAAAAAATTTGTAAATAAGTAAACGTATGGTTCATGTCACCTATACTCAACAAACATCTTGATGATTATTGGTCAAAATTAATTGCCACCAAAAAAAAAAAAGATAGTCTGAAATTCAACTATACTTCACAAATTAACGATCAATCAATAAAAGTAAACCGTGAATCTGAAAAAAAAGTGATTTACTATTATTACCTATTACGGTTTACATATTTAACACCTAAATTAAAAAACAAGATGTTATTCGAAGTTATATGAATTTTTTGATTAATTTTTCGGTTAAGCAAAATGAACTACCAATCAAAACGCTGGATGACTCTCGCCAATCACCTGATTTGCATCAACCAATGAAATTGGTCCAACTTTGTTCATTTTTATACATTCGTTTCATATATTTTAACCCTCCTCCGCTCCCCTCCCGAAAGTCCTGGAAAGTGATGTTAACTGAAGAATCAACTTCAAACGGCCTAAGTGACACGAATCATATAGCTTTCTTTGTTGACCAATCAAATCATCTTATCAAGACCACGTGGTATACTAAATTTTATAAATTTTATTAATATCGGAGCTAACCGAAAAAAATTTGTTTATTTTTAACTTGCTCGTATTTTAGGTTAAGTGAAAGCCTTCTTCCGGCTTATTCCGTTAAGATTACTAGAGAAAAAAAAGTGAACAAAGTCACGTGATCGAAGATTTAAACTCATATTTGCTCATCCCTAGATATAAACCGAAAAATTAATTTCGAACGGCCTAGGCACTGTCTAGAGAATTTCTAGTATAATGTACCATCAACAAGAGCAGAAAAAATAAAAGTCAGTAAGAAACAGACCCATTAGAGTGAGTGATTACTAAGCATATTTAAAAATGTCAGAAAAGCTTTAATCTCCCAATTTAGAAATTTATTCATCTAAGCCTTGAATAACTAAACGTTATCATGCCATTTTTTGTGGCAGTTTGGCTTTGAAGTTATTTATGGGTTTGGTACATTATTTATGTTCCACGAATTCATCAGCATGCAAGAATTGCGTGATCTATATGCGCGTCCAAATTTGTGCAAAGTCATGTCTACAGTAATCTTAAATCAATTTATAGAAACAATTGATTTTTGATTTAAATTTTTATCCTTTACCAAGCATTATGACTTTGTTTGCCTTCTTTGCTCAGATTCAAATTGGTTCCAAAGTGACGGCACAATTTTTTTATTGCCTTGCAATTTTTTGTGCTTCTCACCGGACTTTTGTAATAGTTCTATCAATCTCTATATTTTTACCTTTGTGTTATCCCGCCTTCGATACTTATTACTTAAATCCTGTGAGAGATGTCAACAATACGCCTTTTTTTTGGGAGGTACCTTCATCCAGGTCACAAACATCAAGGAAAAGTTTTGTTGAAAAATATGGCATTCAACCTTCATTTCGCGTAGAGCAGGTTATCATAAAGGTAGCTAACTCGGAGGAATACAATAAAGGTAGCAATTTTGGTGTTTTGGAAAAGGATTTATTATTATGGACTTTATATCTGCAAGAAAGAATTATGAATACTGTTGTAACGTATTCAAATCCCTCTTCATTGGCTACAAAAGAATATACCCTTTCAGATTTATGTCTCAAACCTCTTGATAGTGATAAATGTTTGATCTATTCTCCACTTGACTATTGGTCGAATAATGCCAACCATCTTTTTTCTGGCCCATCCATTCTTAAAATACTCTCACTAACAAACAAAAAATCCTCTTTTGGAATGCCCGTTCCTTTAAATTCGGTCTTTGGAAATGCTGTATATGAAGGAAAGAAAATTGTTAGTGCAGATTCAATAATCTTAACTTATTTTTTGAAAGGCATGGAGGATTGCAATGAAAGTCAGATAATGGCCATTTGGGAAGCAATTTGGGAACAAATAATTAACGATACAGACACTAATTGTCGACTTGGTGATGATTGCATCATAAGTGTAAATATGAACTATCAAGGAGAACTAGAGCATTTATCTTTTAATGTATGAATCTTTTGTCTATTTGTATTACCATTCGCACCGTCTTTCAGGCAAATTTGCTTGTAAATTGTCATGGTAAATCTATGATCAATCGAGCTATTAAATTGTAATGAATCATAGTCTATATAAGTCATTTTAACACATGATAATTGGGACGGTGTAGGTGATAATTTTTTTATGCATAATCTTCTCATATTCTCATATTAAGAAAATACTTAATTTCACAGTCAGACAGGAATGGTTTTTTAACCAAACAGGCTCTTCTTATGTTGGCATACTTGATTTTTCCCCTATCTATCCTCTCTACAGCTCGTCTTGATTCCGTCAGGTCTAAAGTTGGCCTCATTTTCTCTGCTGTGGCTCATATATTTGCTTCGTTAATTATGTCTGTTAGCATATGTTCTCTATTGGGCATCACATTAACATTTGCTTCTGTATCTTGGTATGATGAGGGATTTGGAAATCGATCATAATATATAGATATGTACGAAAATAATAATATTTGTTGTTTGTTAGGAAGCTATTGCCTTTTATCCTTATCCTGATCGGTGTCGAGAATACGTTGATTTTGACAAATGCTGTAACAACGATTCCCATGCAATTGAATGTAGAAGAACGTGTCGCTAAAGGTTGCGTATTTGAGCCTTTTTCTGATCAGTCTTTTTTTTAATTTTTTTAATTTTTATTAACACACATGATGCGCCTTTTTAGGTCTTGAAAAAGTTGGGTATACTATTACAAAAATGTTCATAAGTTGGATCTTGGTGTTACTGATATTTTCAGTGACAAGTATTGATTCGATTCAAGAATTCTGCATTTTCACATCAATTGCCATGGTTATCGACTATATGCTACAAATATTCTTTTTCGTAACAGTTTTGTCCATTGATCTTCAATTGTTAGAATTAGAGGTATAATGACATTTACGATTTATTATGTAACGATTTCTTTTATACTTAAGTTATACCGGTACAATGAATTTTAATTGCCTTCTATCATTCACTGCAAAAGACGATATGCACTTATTGCAATGATAATGATTATACAGATAGAGATGTTATTCCGCCTTCAAAAACAGTCAACTATGGCCGTAGGATTGGTGTTTCATTGGTGGTATGTATAAATTATTGATGTTTATGACTACGTATCATTTTTTTTCTTATTAGATATAGGTAAAGTATGCTGTTCCTTCCACTACAAAAGGCTCTTATCTTCCTGGTAGCAGCGACGAATGTTCATCACGCCAATATTGAATTTCCATATCTTAAATCTGTCTTGAGCAATTTGATTGGTAATTCTATAGATTTTCCAGATATGCATACAAACATCACTTTCTGGGAAATATCAATGGATCAAACTGCTAGCGAATTTTGGAGCATGGTTAATCCGGACAAAAAAGATCAGTTTGTCGAAATTTTGCCTACTAGACTTTTAACTTTGTTTTATGATATTGAACAAGATGATATATATCATCAATTCATTGATGTAAATTGGAGATTAAGTATAAGGACATACATAAAAACTTTTATTTGGTCTCTCAAATTTATTATATCTCCTGTTATTGGAATAGTATTTACTATGCCTATTCCGATGGGGCTCTCATCATTTGAGAACCTAGTAATTCGAGTTACCAGATTTTTTGAAAAAACAAATAATGATAAAGACACTTCACCTTCTGAAAGTTCTAGCTTGTATGATACCACACCTCAAATTATAACTTTGCGTGGTCGTCATTCAGCCGATGTGGATTGCCTTTGTGCAAACTTTAGTGGCATTATAATTACAAGTGCTACTGACAGGAATATTACGTCATGGAGTGGAATGAAAGGTACACCATTAAGAAAACTTGAAAGATATATGCGTCGATGTTCGACTTGTAAATGTGATAGTACTGGAGGGCTGAAAAGATGTATTTCTTGGCCGGTTAGAACTATGTGTATGAATGAAAATATTGCTGCAGCTGGGTTTGAAGATGGAGTGGTGCGAGTATGGGACGTAAATTCAGGACAAGTTATTTATATCTTGAAAGATACGGTTGAAGATGTCGAACAAATAATGTCAATATTTAATAATGATAAAACGATAAACGAACGGGTTACATGTTTACAAATTATACCATCGACTTTACACTCTTATGATTATAAGTCTAAAAAATTGTTGGATCAGAAAGTACCTGCTATGCTTTTGGCAACTTACCGAAATGGCTATTTTCGAGAATGGAATCTTGTTTCTGGTCAAATTTCCCACATAGTTTTCACGAATCAAAAAGGTGGTATCAGTTATCTCTTTATAGTTGATGATCAAGATGGGATACGTGTTTTTACTGGGGCAAGAGACGGGTCTGTCAAATGCTGGATTCGTACAGTTGATTTTGACAATAATACTGATTCAAGTTGTAATGAACTACGCAATAGTGTGTGGAAATTGCTCTATACATTACCTGGAGAATTAGGAAATGCAATTACTAGTGTAAGTGCTAAAGTGATAAAAACTAAAAAGGATTGTTTTGGCGTTGTAGTTACTGGAGCTGCAGACGGAGAGGTTAGAGTATATGATTACTTTACAGGCCAATCTATAGGAACATTAAGTTATGGAATTTCAGGAAAACAGAAACTCGTAAAAGAACGTGAAAAACAACAGAAAAAATCTAAAGACTTCTCTTCAGATGAA
The DNA here is from genome assembly GCA_003550325.1 of Gigaspora rosea. Taxonomy (NCBI): domain Eukaryota; kingdom Fungi; phylum Glomeromycota; class Glomeromycetes; order Diversisporales; family Gigasporaceae; genus Gigaspora; species Gigaspora rosea. Next base: position 70,103 of record QKWP01000064.1, read on the forward strand.
GAATACGAAGATGAATATGAATTTTTGGAAGAAACTGAAGATATTGATTCACATCAGGATGCAATTATAAATATTATAATTCATCCGCTTAAAGAAGAAAGTTGTCCATGTGGTGATATTGAAGCGATTGGAGGTTTTTTAATAATAACTTCGTCGTTAGATGAAAAAGTGAATTTTTGGCAATTATCCCGAAATTTTGTGGACTGTTCGTGCATGACATCCCACCTAGAAGATGACTACGATAATGTGGATACCTTAGAAAGACTTCAAAAAGTTTTTCTTGGACATATAAAACAACCCGGTGGTTCAGTAATCGTGTTTCTTAAAGGACATATAATTGGAGTTCGTCGTGTTATAAATCCAAATGAGTTTAAGAAAAGGAGTCATGGTGGTGAAGGTGAATGGGAAGTCTGGACTTTTGATATCAACGACCCTCGTGTATTTAAGTCAATTGAAGAGGAAGACCATGACGGTGAATGTAAAGTTAAAACTATTCCATTGGTTAGCGAAAATGATTTGACAATGGAAGAACAACAAAAAAAGGAGAAAAAAATGTATGTACGAAAAGAACGCAAAAATGTGTGGAAATTAAAGGCAAATGGGAATTACGTCTTAAATTCATCATCTCCTTCCCATATTCACAATTTTAGGCAACGAAGTCAGAGGCAACATGCTTATCCAAATAATAATTACAATGGTCGAAAATTATCGTCATTTAAAGAGGAAGATGATGAAATGAACGAGATACTGCCATTTGCTTATATCCGACGAATTGTCAAAGTAGGTGACGATGGAATAGCTGTCACTTATGGCAATTTTGTAAAAGTTGTATTGTTTAAAGAGCTAAACGACGGTTAGAGTGACAATTTATGTAAAAAAAATAGAACAAAAAAAAAACAAACCCAATGCGTTCTGGCCCGGAATTTTAGAATTGAAACCATTTAACCATATAAAAGTTTAAGAAATTTTTAGGCAGTGGACATATATCGTTAACTTAGTAAGAAAATAAATTTAGATGGAAGCATAAATATATAAAAATTTATTATAAAATTGATTTTATTTGATTTTTATTATAAAAAATGAGTTTGCAGGAATTTGGACAGAAAGTACGTCTGCATGATCAATTGCGAGCTTTTTGGTTAGAGCCGCATTTTCATGTACATACACATGTATTTCAATAAAAAAATGAAAATTAAACCTCATTTTATAATAATATTACATTAATAACATAAGAGCAATTAAAAGTTGCATAATTTTTTATGGCTGCTGGAGGCACTAGACAATTGAAATCAACACTAGTCGTCTCTCTATATCAAACCTCTATACACCTGAACTCCGGATATAGTGAACTAAACAAACGTTCGGAACACTGGATATAACGAACTTATTATCCGGAACGAAGCGGGAGATTCATATTTCTAGCGTTTGATGACCGAAATTACGGGTTTAATAAAAAAAAACCCCCCAAAACGTAGTCACCAATATTAATAAAGCTGATATATTATTTGGCAGTATAATAATTTTTGGTCTATATTATTAAAAAAGGTTATAGTAGCAATCATGATGATAACGAAACGAGTAATTGACCGATATCAGCCAGAGTAGCAATGACGTCCCGGGAAATTTGCAACGATTGTTGTGCTGAAGCAAGCTTACTGTGAGTAAGAAAAGGGTGAGAAATAAAAAGTTATGAGAAGCATGAAGTAGAGAAATGATAGAATTATGTATCATCTGTCTCTGGTGGATTGGGGAAGAGAAACTTTAGCTTGTTTGGGCTTAATATCAAGTATTTGTTCCTTTTGATTATAAATACTTCTTTCGTTATTCTTATGTAATTGGCATATGTCCGTGTATGATTTTTGAGACGTTTGATGATGAAATTGTTGATCATCAACAAAATTCGCTTCGACAGCTACCAGTATGACCATGAACCAATCAGATCTCTTCTAACAATCGATTCTCTATGAAACCGTCTAATGCGCACTAACAAAAAAAATTATCCGCAAAATTTTGGTATAAGAAAAGTCCTATTTCGGTTATTACTTTAACACTAACATAATGTTTTATGTGTAGATCTGATTGGTGCATCCCCCTTAGCTGCCGCACGGCAGATTTTGATTGGCTGTACTATATAAACATGCGTTTTTTTTTATCTTTTAGCGATGGTTTCTCAACGACTATCTGATTAATGTTATAAACTATTTATATTTCAATTATACAAGTTTGTAGAATTAAATAAAAAAAAAAAGGTTATTAACATTTATCAGATAGTTGCTGAGAATCATCGCTAGAAGATATAAAAAATAAGGATCGTTCGTTCATATGAATGTTAATACTAACGTTCATACAAACGTTAGCGTTAACGTTAATACTAACGTTAACTGTAAATACCAAAGTTCATACGAATGTTAATACCAACGTTAATACGAACGAATGTTAATACCAACGTTAATACCTAACGTTAATATGAACATTAATACGTTAACATCAGGAAATATAATCTAGAATATATTTAGTAGAAAGCATCGAATTCATAGATTTTATATGCTTTTCTTACATCGAGATAATATTATGAATAATGTAGTTTTAAAAAAAAAATAATATATTAGTTATTGCATACGAAGTATTGGACGATTATTATTGGTTGGTAACCCAGCCGGTACGGCCGGGTTATAACGATCAGAAGGAGAACATAAAATACAGCAGTTATTGATTACGTAGTATGCAATAATGGTTTTATTCAATCATTTACTATTTCAGTTTATAAAATAAGATCAATAATTTTATCATATAGAAAATACCATAAAATATTTTATTTATTTTATAGACTGATCATAGTAAAGCATTGAATAATGTAAAGATGATTTAAGGGGTAAATAGATACAATCACACGTAATATAATATATATTGAATTGTTACCCCTTAATTTATGACAAAAAGATGTATTAATTGCTTGCCATTAAAATTTGGGGATACAATTTAGGATCAATCTAGGATCAATCTAGGATCAACCTAGGACCAATTTCGCAAATCCGCCAATATGCATTAGGTAGCATTGTGGTGAATAGTTGATATTTCGTGTCCCCATGGTCAGAACCCAACGGTTTTTATACCATTCAATTCTTCTCGATGAGAGGAATTCCCTTTCCATAATATTCTATATATCTAACTGGTTTAATCATGAATATCTCATGACTTGTTGATCCAAATTGGGCGATCCTTATATCAATCGATTCCTCTCGTCGAGAGGAATCGATTGATATAAAAATCGCTCAATTTGGGCCACTGAGTCACAAAGCTGATTATATGTTAACGAATATTAAAAAATTGCATTAACTTCAATATCTCATGACAGCAGTCCGGATCGGATAAAATTTATACATCGATTCCTCTCGATGAGAGGATTCGAATGGTATAAATTTCATTCAATTCTGATCACAGGATCACATGATTTCTATATAATTTAATGTAGAAACGCATTGATTCATCGGATTTTATATTGATATTTTATATTAATGATGAATACGAACGTTAACTGTTAATACCAACGTTAATACGAACGTTAACAATCGTATAAAACACTACCTTTTTATTTATTCTACAGCTTTTTTTTTTATTACTGATTATAATTATTAAAATATACTAATACCAATCGTATAATACCAACTTTTTATTTATTTACAATTGTTTTTTTATTACTATTATTATAATATACTAAGCAATGAGCAATGACATTAATACCACCTTCGTATGAACGTTAATACCAACGTTCATACGAACGTTAATCCAACCTCTTAACGTTAGTCTCAATCTTGACCTTAACGAACATCGAAAAGCAACGTAAAAAACTCCGGAAAAAGCTCCAAAAGAACCATGAAAGAGGCACCAAAAAAACAACTGAAAAGCTTCACGAAAGAGAGCTCAGATAGGCGAAAAAATAAACAATATAAAAATGCGTTAAGAAGAACAAATTATTGAGGAGATAATTTCTTGGGTACAAAAAAAAAAAATCCCAGCAGTGAAAAACTAGTAACAAAAAAGTGGAAGTTAGGGTCAATGCGCAGACCCGCTTTTTGATCACGTTATTTACCATCATTTAGTTATACACACCCGTTCTTGATATCGGTTTTAAAAAATCGATTGACTTTGCCGGCTAAATCAAATCCCTAAATCGAGAAGTACTATCACAGAGTGGTTTTTCATACAGAATTTGTCCAGTCACATATATAACAATTCTAATGCATCGGTTTGCAAAATTCTAGTGATTTGACTAATTAACTAGTTGCAATTCATATGTTTCATAATATAATATCATTCGATTCAAATTTTGCAAAGGGATCTAGTAATCAATTTCATGGATATTAACGAACATACTTGAGAAAGTTATACTCGTTTTTTAGTATTTTGACATTTTCTCAAACATTTAGCAGGTATGTTGAGTATTATAATGTAGAATTTGCAGAATTCTGGACACAATAAAGTACTCTCACAGAATTAAGCAAAATATTCACATTAAGTTGTAGCACCAATGAAATTAAGAAATTAGGGATTGCTTGGAAACAATGGTTCCTATCTTTTCTCTGGTACCGCATTTCAAACGGTAAATCTTTTTTCTAAAGCCAAATCAGTGGGATAACCAGAGCATACGTTCAATTTGTACACTTTGAGATGTTATTAACTTGGCAATCCAAGTTTTGTTCATTGTTCAAGGTTTTGTAACAAAACATTCCTTTTTAAATTCCATCTCAACATAATGTTTTGCCATTTGTCGTATCTGGTATGTATGACGTACTACTGTGCTGCACGTACGTATTTACGTACGTGGGGGGTTGATCATCAGATCAACCGATATTATTTAAATATGCATACAAAATTTTCTTCCATGGATCTGTAATTGTAGTACGTACGTACGTTATGCAAACAATTTTTTTATGACGTAACAAAAACTTTATTATAAATTTTTGTAACATATCGCTATAAACCTACTCAATAACTATTTCTAAATAAGGAGATACCGTACTTGAAATGTAACGACAATTCTTATATACACGTGCCCGATCCAATACCAAACATCCTTATTATATATTATTTAAGTGATTGCATGTATGTTTATCGATACGAATGATTTCGCAATTTTATCAGATAATTTTTTCTAACTATAGTATACGCAATCAACAAAAAAACAAGATCATAAAAATTCCAAAACTTTTATATTCTTTACAACAATCTAAAATTTACTAAACCTCCACATAATTAAACAAAGGTTATCGTATCTTGATTGTGAAATAATTTCAATTCTGAATAATATCAGTTTGTAAAATAAAAATAAAAAAAATAAAAATAAAAATTCGGTAGATTTTGGGTTAAAAACAAAGAAGTTTCAAGCGTTTAAATAGTGAAACATAACTTTTGTAATAAAACAAAAGATCATAATTAATTCATTTAATTTATTAATGAATTATAAATTCTTTAAAAAGGTTTTTTTTTCAATTTGACAAGTTGTACTACTGAAACTAAAGTTTTTTTTGTAAATACATAAAAAATAATCTACAACATATTTGTGGTCCAGACAACCAAATTTGGTAAGTAGTTTTTATTTATTACACTTAACTAAGCCTCACATAATAACAAGTCTTTGAAATGTGAGTTCCTTTTTGGACGTATAAATGCATTAAAATTTCGGCTTAAATATGGAATAGTTTACCAGGTCGTTTTACAAAATAATTGCAAGTTTTAGTTTAGTTTAATAGTTCACCTGATCTATTTATGTTAGTTGTGAATAACTCGGGCCCTGTCAAAAAACATATACGATTAATTAAAACAATGTATGTACATTCGTACAAAATTCTTTAAATTATTGATTTAAAATCAGGTATGTACGTACGTATATGCTATATGCGCCCATGAGCTTTCTCAAGCACACATATGACGTATTTCATAACACATGGTGAAACTAGGGGGTTAAGTTTGTATTGAAGGTTTTGTGACTGAATGTTACTAAAATAGAAAGTATATACTTGAAAAACAGAAGAAACTATATATTGAAAAAAATTTCTGTAATGTATTCTGTATTAATATTTTCAATTGTACAGTAAATCACTTATTAGTTTTTCTTTTAATTGATCGTAAAAACCAATAATAAAACAATAATTACAACTTAGATTAATCTATTACTTATTTGGTAAATTCGTAACATTTGTCTGAATTTTGTTGTAAAATAAAAGCTAGTGTGGCAATCAGATGAAAGAATTGAAAGAATTGAAAGAATTGAAAGTTTACTGTCCAAAAGTCTGTCTTTTAAAACGAAATTTATGAAGGTTCTTCATAATCGAAAAACCTTTCCTTTTCATAAAAGCGCTCTCACCTGCGCTAAAATTTACTTCTTATAAAAGAAGATTATCATTCCTTTTACTCTAATATCCTTAATTTAAAGAAGCTATCCAAAAATGTTATTCAAGATATCTCTCTGTTTTTTGTTAATACTCGTTATTGGAACGTTTCCTTCTCTCCAATTGCCATATGTAACTTTCCCAACAAATGATTCTGTATTAAAATCTGGTGATCAGGTATTGTCTTTTATCTTTTAATTACACGATATACACGCGTCTCCTACCTTTTAATCTAATTTCTATCTTTAAATTAGATAACAATAAAATTTAAAGATGATGGAAATCCACCGACTTCTTCGATGTCAGGAATCAAAATTCAATTCATGAAAAATCAAGATACCCAACAAATTCCTTTGCTCACCATCGTCGAAAACCTTCCAAACACTGAATCACAATTCGATTTTAAAGTACCATCTATTAAAGCATTGAATTGTTCTTCTGGAAAATTTTACTTCTTGATGTTTTCTGATTCTGGTAAACCTGATAAAGGTAACATTAGTTGTAGTCCTACATTCACGGTACTTGAAGGTAATTTGATCCTTGAAATTTTGTTCCTTTTGAATTATTTTTTTAAAAGTACTGTCAAACATCAAAAAAAAATAAAAATGAAGATAAAAAATAAATAAATAAATACATATGTATATATTCAAAATACTTTCATATTCATTTTACAGATTCTTCGGAAACTCCATCCGTAACATTTCCTGCAAAACAAATGACCCAAAATAATTTTTTACGTGGTGGTATTGGTGATATTGGTGATATTGGTGGTGGTATTGGTATACCTGATATTCTCCCGGGTGAGAAAAAGACTTCAACTTCCGTAAATACCATGACGTCTATAACCTCGACTCCAACAAGTACTTCAACAAGTGCTCCAACAAGTGCTTCAACAATTGCTCCAACAATTGCTCAAACAATTACTCCAACAAATACTCCAACAAGCATTGTTACGCCTTTTGTGTCTATAACCACGACACCGACGAATGCCATTATGCCTGCAGTCACGACACAGAAAAGTGCTTGGCCATCTGTAATCACTGCATCATCAATAGATCCTTCAAAACCAATAACTGCTATAATTCCATTATATTCCCCATCTGATCCTTCTTCCGACCCAGGGACTGTTGTAATAGTTGTTAATGGTCCAAAATCCACAAATACTAAACTAACTGCTAGTACTTTTCAACCTCAAAAATCCCCTAATGATATAGGAGGTATAGAAAGCAGTTCTACTGTGAACATTAGATTCATAAAACATGGAAAGATTAATTGTATTATTATGAGATTAGGATATATATTTTTAAGTCTTTTAGTTATGAACATACAGTATTTCGGTTATTTTTAATTTTTAATTATATTTAATAATGTAACTTTCGGTAAAAGTTGAAAGCAGGTATTTGGCTGTGCCAAAACCTGTAACTAGAACTTTCGAAATTTTTTATTCACTTATATCGCTACTACTAAGTTTTTTTTTTTCCTGATTAATAATATTTTTTTTTTATTGTCGTTATAAAAATGGGTTACATTATAGATGGTGAATATAATGATATAGTCCTATGTAAATGAATAAAGTGCTAAAATTCAAAAGGTGCTACATATCATTTATTCTTTTGACCATTTGATTTTATGAAAACTGTCCTGTATATTTATTTAGAAACTACATAAAACATTTGCGCATTATCTGAAATCAGTTAATACCCGAATACATGCAGACTAACTTGGGAATACCTTTTGACATATCGATCGATAAACACAAGTTTTCAATCACGTGAATTTAATTATATGTAAAATGAAACTCGGTATGCTCGAATTGAGTTCGAAATCGAGCTTACGAGCAAAAAGCTTCATGATCTGTAAATTTCAACTTTTTTGATTAAATACTGTAATATGACGCCTTTTAATTAAATGGCTTTTAAAAATGAAATTCAGTTTAAGTAAAATAATAAAAAGTTTTTAATTGAATTTGATGTCTTTTGAATAGTATGACGATTTTAATTAAATAAGCCATTTTTAATTAAATGATTAATTAAATGTTTATCGATGACATTTTAATTATAAGTAAAAAAAAAAATTGCGTAAAGTTTATGTCAAAGATTCTCAAATATATAAATACATCGCTTTTTATTTTTTTTTTACTTCAATTATTTCAATTTTACAAAATGGATGAAGAAAACTCATTTGGACAACAACTTAATGTAACTGAACTTACCTCCACGCCGAACTCATTGTTATCTCAAGATGAATTCGGACCAGAAACACTTGCAGCATATGTAATAATTTATAGTTATTGTATGGGTTGTAGTGAATAACCCAGTACACACGGGTTCATATTCCGTGCCGAAGGCACGGGATTTAAATATGAACCCGTGTGTGTAACGGGTTATTCAACACCCATATAATAACTATTTTATTGCACGGTGTCTGACGTAACAATTCCGTGCCAATAAGTTAATGAAAAAAGCACGGGTTGTCACATAAGACCCGTGCAATAAACGATAAATATGTATTATGCAAATACTCAATATGAATTTATGCATGTATTCTATACAGCTGTTTAAACTAACATGTTCGGCAAACATAATTAATATTCATGTGTATAACCGATTTTAAAGCAGAGTTTGAAACCAAATTTTTGTGTATGCTTCGGAACAGTGTTAGTTCGGGTTTCGGAGCACGAACTAATCAATTTAAGCAGGATACATCCCTACATAAGAATATTGTGAGGCTTCTTCATACGATGTGAGGAAACTGGTTATTGTTCTAGCCGTGTGTAATTCTTGATTTCGACTATCTTTTTCCCGTTCCATTAAATCCTTACCCTTGTCCTTGCCAGTAACAGCATTTCCTAATAATTCATTCATAGCATCAGCTTCATCTCCTCTTAAATCAATTGTTCCCATTGATAAGCCTTTAATTATGCCTGCTCCTATTTTTTTGGCTGTGCTACTTATAGCTCCAATAGTTTTTTGAATGAGGTTCATGTTGACTATGCCTTGCCGGACTTCTATTTTCCACTTAAAGAAAATATGACCACTACGGAAGAAGACATAGGTTCCTGCTGGATTAGCTTTGATTGCCCAATGAACTCTTAATTGTTGACTTCCATTATCCTCAAAATCACCAATATCTAAATAAGGCAAATTAGCCGTAAATAAAGAATTATTAAGAAAGTAAAATTGAAAGGTAGAATGAGTTGGTAAATGAGCACGCAAAATGACGCACAAAATGCGAAAGAACACTGGTAAGAATAGAAATTTGTAACTCAGTAATTCATAGTTCCCGAAAATATACTTAAGGCCAGAGTTTTCGCCTTAATAAAGTTTTTCTCAGATTACGATCTCTTAGAAAAAGAATCGGATTCTCATCGTATTTAGTATAGTGTATTGTTTATTATTGTATTGTTTTATTATTTCTTTATATCATTATTGTTGTAATAAACCCGATATTTAATTAATTACATCATATGTATGTTATTCAAATCAATCACGTAGACTGATCTGATTAATTAAGTGAAGGTAGGGACAGTGAAAAATATCGATATTTTTACAAATTTGTCTGTTGTGTAATATACATAATTTTTAGCCAGAATTACAGAATTATGCAATTAGATATCATGTGAATTATGCAGTTGCAACCATAATTATGATATTTCTGGCCGAAATTAAAAAAAAAAAAACTAGGTTAGTTTTAAGAATGTGGGTTGTCAGATTGGCTTTATTATAATTATTTTTTATTACTGTTGCAAAAATCAATTGTTAACATGTTTCTTTATATAATCAACCTCTCTAAGAGCACTCTCTCTAAACAGTGTTGTCACTCAGACTGGACCCAAACTCGGATCAGACTGGACCGGACTCGAACCCGGACCAGACAAAGCTAATCATACAGTTATATGCTCAACTAAACTGAGTTACATTAAAAATTAATTATGTAGTATAGCAGTTCGGTAGTAGCAGGTTAGTTCAAAAGGCTCAGGTTACACAAAAAGCAAAATTTTTTGGATTACTAGTGCATCCTATCAGTCAATTTATACAGTACAGATGATATCGTAATAATCACTAATCTTTTTAAATATTATAAAACTAGCTAACTTCCTTATTGCATAAAAACAGCAAAACAAGTTCACAAAACAGACATAAATACTTATTCACTATTATGTACAAATCATTTCATTTGTATTAATTTAGTCAGTAAAGATAAAGAACATTTTATAATTTTACTATCAAAATAAGTCAAAAATATAAATACATATTACTATTATATACAAATAATTTTACTCATATTATCATTCTATAAAAAATATTTACTATAGGTTTCTGAAATAAGCTATATTTTAATTACCGGAATAGCAAGTAAAGTTAATAACAAAATTTTTTACATCTCATAATAGGAATTATGATAATTCTAATACAATTTCAATTTTAACTGCAAATTATTATTTCTAGAATTCTATTGCAAACTAATTTTAACCCTAATACATACTTTGATTACTACTATTTGCTACTGCATACAATACCCAGGTCTTATTCAAGAGCTTCGTTTTTATAGTTGAATAGTACCCATAACTGGAATCAGGTACTATATTTGTAGAATACATCATATGAAATAATAAATTATTGCGCTTTTCAAATTACTGTGATTAGTGATTTTCATACATCAAATCGGAAAACGGAAATCTAGAAAAAATGCCAATACATGATTGGCTAAAAATTATTTCTGACCAATTACAGACTTGTATTTTTTTTAAAATTCTGATTTTCAGTGTGATGTATAAAAATTACTAATCACAATAATTTAAAAAGCACAATAATATAGTTATATCCTGAGAATTAAGTCAGATAGGTAGTAAATAATAATACTCGGGTCTTAATTATAAAGTATTGTAGTAGATATCAATAGAATTGCAAGTTTTGTAACAGAATATTTAGTAGTAATAAATGATTTTAAAAATTCTTTTATCAGAAACATAGGCAAAACTCTAAGTTTATTTTATAAACATTAATATTAAACTTTTATAATTTTTACTAAAATTTCTATACCAAAGCTATGGATTGTTGCTAATATATTCTCTTATAATAAAATTATGGCTATTTACTCTTTATAAGACCTGATTGGTTTAATCTAATTATTTAAATTTGTAAATTTTGCATATAATAATAATAATATAAATAATTAAACAAATATAGATATACATATAAAAACTTTATATATGCTTATACCTATTTTGGTTAGATATTATAAATTTTTATTTATCAGTATTCTATTAAACTTTATATATCTCTATCACTTAATCTTAACTATATATTTGGTTATTAAATAGCAAGCAAGCTTTGTAATTTTTTATAGCAACTCACTAATGATTCAAATTACAATATACTGTAGCTATTGGATAGCAATTAAGTTCTATAACAAATTTTTTATAATAATTCATAATAGAAATTTCAATAATTTAATGCAAACTAATTTAACTTCATTAACTATATGCAATAAGTAATTCATAATAAAAATTACAACAGTTTAGATAATAACTAATATTAGTATATAGTAGTAAATTTTACAGTGTGGACAACCTAATTCCAACCAATAAAAATTTTTAGTGGCCAAATTCAGATTTTATTTTTTATATATATAAAGAGGCCAATTTGAAAATTTAGCTAATATTTATATATAAAGTAATTAAATTTAAATTTTTAATATATATAAAAATAAAATTAATTGTTCAAAGAGGCCAAAATTGTCTTTTTTATATAAGGTAATTATACCTAATTCCATGGATCAACCTAATTTTGTGGATTATAATATTTTATAATATTTTATAATTCCATAATCCAATTCAAATAATTTGTTATCATTCGAATCATCTCACTAAAATGATTCTAATGGTACCAAAATTAGCTGAATTAGATTACAATATTTTGAGATAAAAGATATATTTATTATTTTTTGAAATCAAATATATTTCATAGAATTGTGTATCTCATAATCCTGTAATTCAATTTGGATGATTTTGGTATTATTTGAATTGTCTCACTAAGATAAATCTAATGTACTAAAGTAATCCAAATTGGGTTACAGAATTTAGAGATATAAGGTGTTTTCTGTGATCAAATCGATTTTTATAGATTGTATATCTTGTGACTCTGCGATCCAATTTGGATGATTTAGATATTATTTGAATTATCTTAGTGAGACAATTCGAATAGTACCAAAATTGTCCAAATCAAATTACAAAGTCCCAAAATACATGGTCCATAGAAATAAATTGATTTTTTATGCATACCTTATAATTAAGTAGCCAAGTCTATTAATAAATTTTGTTCAAATTCTGTAAAAAAATTTTACATCATATATAATTTAGTATAACAAACATATTATTTAGCAAACTTTGTTTAATTTATTTAACAAAAAATCAAGTTTATTATGTATCTACAGAAGTAGAACCGTGGCTTTTAAATTTTCATAAATTATATAGATTGTAACTTTTTTATTATTAAAAAAATTTTAGTATATAAAGTATAAAAAAATTTTATAGTTAAATAATAAATTGGCCCTCAATAGTAGAAACTAGACAATTTGGCAGATCACGGGTTTTGAGAAAATCAGCAAAAACTATTTTGTTACACAAAATCAAACCAATCTAAAAATAGTATATTCATAATTAACAAACCTGTTTAAACAGGATTATTAGATCTGCAGACCTGTAGATTGCTTTTAAAATCTCATAAATCTATTTTTAGATTATAGCGTCAAAAGCTTTTAACTGTTGTATCACAAAAATTTATTAAGTGATCAGACTTTTATTATTAAGTAAAAAAAGTTTGGGCTTTAAATTTTATACCTGATCAATCAAACAGGTTAATTTTCAAAAAATTGTCAAATTGTCTGGTTTCTACTTTTGAGGGCCCATATATTTTATAAATTAAATTTTACAAATAAATACAATTTTTGAAGAACTTTTATATGTGACAAAAAAAATCCTCAGAATTAGATATAATTATCTAATATAAAAGGTGGCCAAATTTTATATTTAATTATAAAAATACTATAACTTTAATCTGCTATAACTTTTTTTTAAATGGATTTAAAAAAAATTTAAGAACATAAAAAAGTTTAGCTTGTTATGATTTAATATTTTAAGATAGTATTTTTTTTGTTTATTCTTTTTTTTTGAAGAAGGATTAACAATTTGAATTTCATTAATTTTATTGGTCAGAACTAGAGGTAGGCACCATGCGCATGAGTGCATGCATGCATGCATCATGCATGTGCATAGTTTAACAAACTGTATACCAAAATGCCCATACAAAAAAAAAAATAGCAATAATACTATTACTATATAAGTTGTGTATAGAGATATGATTCTATTTTGTTCGTCTCTAAATACAAGTTTTTAATCACGTGAATTTAATTATGTAAAATGAAGCTTGGTAGAGTTCAAAATCGAGCTTACGAGCAAGTTTTTTTGAATTCAATATCTTTTAAATTTATTTTTATACCGTTATGATGAATTCAGACCAGCTATATTATACAAATACTCAATATAAATTTATGCATGTATTCTAAATATCTGTTTAAACTATACATAAGGACGAAATTATTTTGGGTTCTAAAACCCAAAATTAAAATTTTACTTGAAAGATGAAATTATTTGATACTTTTTTTGAATAGACGAAATTATAAGGAACATATCTATATAAATTTTATTTGCTCTTCCTTATAAAAATTTTAATTTTCTCTAATAAAGACGAAATAGGGCTTTTTCAAAAATCAATTTTGGTAGCATCACTAACATGTTTGGTCAAACATAATTAATACTCATGTGCTTTAAAACAGTGTTTGGTCATGTTTTGAAATATAAACTAACCAATTTAAGCAGAATCACATTTCTAATCATGAGCTAGTAAGTATATCAAATTAGGATAAATTCCATATTTTTTGATTTTTGTTTTATATTATACAAGACTATAGTAAAAAATTCTGTTATGAAACTTATTTGAATTCCAGTAACTTGTATTATATAGTTGAGTTTGTATCGAATTATCTATATAGTTGCCAGGCTTAATAACTATGGGTATTCTAATATTCAACTACTATATTAATATCATAAGGTCATACATATACAATATATGCAAAAGACTATGCAAAACACAATAATTTTTAATTTATATTAAATCTAGTAATCGATTACAAATATATAACAAACCTATAACATTAATTATGCAACTTATCAAAATATCACAACAATTACAAATTTAACAATCACAGTAATATTATAATAATATAACAGGGTGAAACCCATAATGAAATAGTTATATTATTGATACAGATCTTTTCTAAAATAGTACCCTAACGCTAATTAAACTAAATCTGTATCAATAACATAATTATCTCAGCACAGGTTTACCCTTTTGTATAATAATTATTCAAACTACAATTTATTTAATAAGTTTGAATAATAAGACTTGCACAATTATGTAACATAAAGTAAATTAGATAAACTATATTTTGTGATTTTTTTAGCCAATTAGATATTTTAGTATGGACATACAGCAGGTAATTTTATAAAAATTTGAATAAATAAATATTGAATAAAAAAATTACATGCAAATGGGTAGAAATCAAATAAATTTACATGCATTCATGATCTAATTTATCTTAGAAAATCTGGAAAATATAGAAATTCCCATGGCATGTGATCTGCAACTTGACATGATTTAAAAATATAGCTCTCAAATAATAAGAACAAGCACACTTGTAATGGCTAGTAAGGGCACTGACATTTATTACCTGATATCTATTTACTATAGAGGCTTACCCCACCCCAGATAAGATCTATAAATAGAATTTTAGCCAATCAAATTTAACTAAGGTAAGATTTTTCTTGACCCCACCCCTAAAATATTACCTAATAAATGTTAGCGCACTAATTATTATATTTTAAGGTTTTGATATAGTAGTTTTATATAAGCATGACATATAAAATATGCTATAATTGGATAAATAAAAATTATTACTAAAAGAGTTAGTAAATATCAAAAAAATTGAACAGAACCTGTTTGAAATTATGAACTAACTATGCACTTAAGTAGAGGGTTAGTTCTAACCAATCAAATACTTTGGTATGGACAGGACTAGTGTATAAAATATGATTCTAAAAGTATGTGAATCTTGTGCACATTGTACACATAATTTATGTGAACAATTTTAAAAACTTGTGCACTATATAGCTTTGTAATAATTAAATTTATATAAATAAATCTAAATATGTATACAATAAATTATGTGCACAGTATGCTCTATGTGCACATCTTCTAATTTTACTAATAATTTTAGTGCACTAGTTAACCCAAAAGTATGTGAATTCTGTGCATATTTCTAGCCAAAAAAATGTGAAACTTTTTAAAAACATGTGTATATGAGCATATTGTGCACATAGATTTTATACACTGGACAGAACAATCATGACACGAGTTAGTTTTAAAGTAGAGTTTATATTAAATATATATAAATGAGTTTTAGAAAGTTAAATAGAAATGCCATATGCTTTGATTTTTAAAATTTATAAAAAAAGCTTATTTTTTTAAAACTTTAAAGCTAAATAATTTTTGATCTACTGGTCCATTTTAAATGATTTTACTACCAAAATGGTCATTTCTTTGAGATGATTCCAACAAGCCCAAAATCATAAAAATCCAATTACAGGATCATAAGAAAATGCACTATCAAATAGGTAATATACCTGAAATTGGTTTGATCTATATCAAACCAATTTCAGATGTGTCATCTATTTGATAGCACATTTTCTTATGACCCTGTAATTGGATTTTTATAATTTTTAGCTCATTGGAATCAGCTTAAAGAAACAAATAGTTTGGTAGTAAAATTATTTAAAATGGTCCAGTAGATCAAAAATTATTTAGCTTTAAAGTTTTAAAAAATAAGCTTTTTTTATAAATTCCAAAAATCAGATATGCACATTTTATTTTAATTTAATTTCATTATAATCTATAACAATTATTTATGATCAAGCTACTTTTTATATATAACTAATATAAATTTTATCAAAAATTTTTTTGTAACTAATCACTAACTAATTAGTTTTTGATATTACGAACCAATAATGAATTTTAACTATGCTGCATATATATGCATGCATGCTATATATTATGCATATGCATAGTAGCAAAAATACAATTTTGCCTACTCTAGTCAGGACTAGGTAGTCTGCACTATATAATAAAATTTTTGGAATAATTTAGCAGAAATCACAACTTTAATATAATCTAACTTGATCTTAACTATATACAGAGTTACTAGAATAGCAAGTAAGTTTTGTAACAATTTTTTACAATAACTTATAGTAGAAATTATAATAATTTTAATAAAATCCAACTCATAATTAAAAATATATAATAGATAATACAAAAATTTTAAGATATACATAAGTTATTATAAATCTAATCAAGAGATTTTAGGTAATTAATTTGCTTTATTCAGATTTTGAAAATATAACTAAACTTAATATTTTTATTTCTTATTTTTTATTTATATTAATTAATAAAAGAATGGCTCAGAATAGATAAGAGCGACTAACACCTAGTCCAAAAATGCCAAGTACAGGAACCTGGTACCTGGTTTAAAAATGTATATCAATACTGATATACATGGCATGTGCATTTACAAATTTCTAATTAGAACCAATTTGTTATTCTTATTATAAGCTACTTTAGAGACAAGTAATAAGTAAAAAATAAAAAATTTCTAATTGATATTGATCTGTATAATCCTTTATGTAATACTTGTACCAATTCTCAAAGGGTCAATGGCAAACTTAATTTTGTTCATATACTTTAATAATAATTATAATATAATAAAACCTTTAATAACCTTCTTTGCCATATTTGATTATGTGTGTAATGAATTTTTTACCGAATATCATCATTATATTGAAATTGAATAATACTTTGTTTCAAAATAACTTCTATTTATTTCTCAATATAAGTACTTTTTTATTTATATTTATTTTAAAAATTAATTCATGAAAATTATATTTTAAATGATATATATAATTTATAGGAACTTGTGATAATATGCAAATAAGCATTGCTTCAAAAAAATATATTAGATATTAAAAAATTAGATAAAAAATTAGGAATATTTAAATTAATAATATAAAAATGCGCAAGTATAAAATTGTAAGAAGTCTTCTGTTAAGTAAATATTTGACCTTTTTTCTAGCTTAAAAGAAATAAATTAAAGATACATTTCTTTGTTTATTATTATTTTTAAGAATTTGCACACTTATGATAACAATAATTATCTTCTAGCTGTTTAATTTGA
Source organism: Gigaspora rosea (assembly GCA_003550325.1). Taxonomy (NCBI): domain Eukaryota; kingdom Fungi; phylum Glomeromycota; class Glomeromycetes; order Diversisporales; family Gigasporaceae; genus Gigaspora; species Gigaspora rosea. The sequence continues at coordinate 87,835 of QKWP01000064.1, forward strand.
AACCACTATGTCAAAATCTTTTGCTCTTAAAAGGCAACAAAACAAAAAAATAAATGTAGCTTATTCCATTTGACAAGTAATAAATACTACACAGCCTAAAAATCTTATTAACCTTAGTTCAAAGTAAGGAATATAAAAGTAATAGTTCTAATAGAAATAATGATTCAGATAATAGTTTTGTAGATAACAACAAACTAGGTAATAATAAAAGATGCAAATTCAATAATTAACCATCTTCTTGCAGCTTTAGAATCCAATTTTGAAAAAAAAAACAGCCAAAATTATATACTAGGCTTTCTGCAAAAACTCATTAAAGAAAAAATAAGATATTAAAGGAAGCTGTAGCAGGAAGTTTAAAAATTACAAGTTTTTTTTTGCACTACTAATACTCAACTACTGGTTGCTAATGATGATGAAGATACTAAAGACCATAGTTCTTCTAAAAAAGAATACAATGATGATGAATTAGAAAATAATGATGGCCAGAGAATGATAATAAATCAGAGAATAATAATAAGAATGAAGAAGTTTTGATTAATAATACTATTGAATTTGTGAACAAAATAATGAATGAAAAGATTTCTCAAAAACATTCTCAAAAACTAAAAAAAACTTGTTATATATTAGTTCTTTATTTTTTTTTTCGATTGCTACTAGATAGTCAAAAAAAATAGAGGTATCAAAAATGGTTGCAAAGGTAATTAATAGTAGTTTATAGCTTGCAAAATATATTAAAAAATAGGCAAACATTTGTATGAAAAAGGAATCAATCCCATCAAGCCTAAAAGAAATAATGTCTACTAAAAGCCCACTTCATAATGAATTTGTATCTTTCATTTGGCTGCCTATCTATGAACTCAAAAGTTCAAAGCAACTCCTGAACTAGTTAAGGATTATTATGATCAACATATTTTACCTCAATTAAATATTAAACCTGTAAAATATATTTCAGTCTGAAAATTTATTGGTGAATGTATAAGCTTGGTTTCATTACTAACATTATCGAAAAGATGAGTATAGATGGAGGTGAAATTACTCTTCTTAATAAAAAATTTTTGTTAAAATTGTTAAAATTATTTGAAGATGAAATTGGTAAAATTAGTTTTAGTTTTATTATGAAAATTATTGTTAAAATAGAAAATTAAAAATAAATTTTACCTTATTTATAGATATTTAAATAGATAGGCATTAATAATCAAATATCATTGCTTATTATTAAACCTTTCTTAAGGAACTTGCATAGCTTGATTAATTCATTTCTAAGTGGCTTGACCAAGATTGTAGAATAAGAACTTTTCTATAGTTAAATAATAGTGAAAAAGAGCATATATAGATGATTTATAATAAAAGCGCTTTTTTATGCTTATAATAAACCATATTCTATATAGGACCCAGTGATTATTTTTCACTGTGCGCACTATGTGTAGCGCACAGAAACAAAAATTTGCGCACATCTTTTTTCAGTAGATGTGCGGATGCCGCACAGAAATAATCATCATTTTATAGTAGTGCGCACAGTTGCAACATTTTCTCAGTATTTGCCGCACAGAAAAGTTTATGAATTGTGCGGTATCCGCACAATAAATTTCAATTGAAAAATTAACACTGATAGGACCTAATTGGGGTGCAACTATTATAAAAAAAAATTGGAATCTAGTGTGCATATAAGCAATTTCCTAACAGAAACAATAGGGCAGGGCCTCTTAAAGGTAATCAAGAAGAAGCATAAGTTATAATAGTATTAGGCAGTGTTGTCACTTGGACGTTTTTTGGACATGTTGGACATTTTTTCAAATTAAAATTACTTAAAATTTTATTAAGATAATCTATTTTAATTTTTTCACCAATGAGTCCAGCACCTAAAAAAATATATAATTATATATTTTTTTAAATTACTTTATTGATTAGTTAAACATGGGACATAGGCTTGGACGATTTTGGACAATCTTGGACGTTGGACAAAAAACATAGTATGGACATGTCCAAGTGACAACACTGGTATTAGGTGCCAACCAAATAAATTTTGCGATTCTGCAACTTCTTAAACAAGTCAGAAAAGCAATACCTACCTTTGAGTAAATACATTCAGAGTGTGTAGGTGTATTTGCCTTTGATAATGCTACTTCACACATAGCCTTTGCTAAGAATGCTCTTGTAAACTCTAAAATGGATCTTAATCAAATTGTTCTGTTCCAAAAATAAGAGATATAATATAGAATAATAATTTTTAATCGATGATCATTGAAAATAACTATTTTATTTATAATAAAAAAAAAATAATTTATATAGTCAACCTAAAGGTAGAAATGGCAAATATATTTATTGTATATTTAAAAACAGGAACTATTAAAATTTTTCTAATAGATTAATCATTTAATCATATGGTCTGGTGCAAAAATGTAGATACATGACGTATCTTATAATAAAAAAAAAATTTAAATTTTAATATAACTATTTAAATGCATTTATTTATTACTCAGGTCTGTGGATTTATTTTAATGTAAATTTTATTAAAAAATTTTATTTCTGATGTACAAATAATTAATTGCTTGCACATGTGTGCATATAAAAAAAATTTTTACTTGTACATACATATATGTAAAATTATTAAGATAGGTAAATATAATAAAATCTTCAATTTACAAATTATTATTATATTTATAGTTATTATTTAACTAAAAGAGACTATGTAAAAATTTTTATTAATGACTTATTTTTTCAATTTGTAAAATGCAAAAATATAAATAGATTAAAATTAAATAACTATACTAAAAACTAAAATAAGCTAGAAAGTTTTGAGAAATTCTGTAAGATAGCATCTATTATTTAGTGATAGAGATCATAGACTATTTGCTAGTAGCTTTAGAGTTCATCACTTACTGCTGGGACAACACTTGTTGTTTAGAGACAAAGTTCATAGACTGCCTGCTAACAGGCTTAGAGTTTATCACTTACTGAAAAATCTAGTATCAGGGTTAGCTCCTGAAAGGGTGGAACAAGGAAATGATGAGTTTTTGTTAAAGAAGAATACACTCTCTTTTGAAAACTACAAGTGGAATTTTTGGTATTGATGGTTTTTTCAAAAATTTTTTCAACAAAGTAGACTTTTCGGCAAACCTCCTCCAAAAGATCGGCAGTGTTTATTCTATCCAAATTGGGAAAGCACCTACTATATTGGATTCAAGGTCACAAGTTGGTTTTTTCAACAAAATAAATGAGGAATGACATATAAGACTTCGTGGGAAAACCATTAGTGGAAAATTTTGGTTTAGTTAGTAGTTTAGTTTAGCTCTTAGATTTTTCTACCTATCTGTTGTAAATTGTTCAATAGAGGTTTTTAATTTTTTTCTATCTTTTTTGTTTCTTTTAGGTTTTTTTTTTTTGTTTTTTTTAGTTGTTCATTATTTATTTCCCCTCTTTTACATTACCGTTTTTAGTTTTAGTCTCATTTTCTTACCCCTATTAAAGTTTATTCCATTTTGGTGTGAAATGTACTTTTTGTAGTGCAAGTGGTCTAACAGAGCTACATAGTACCTATCTTTTGATTTGTACTATTGCGGTGGGTTGCATTTGGGCACCATATCTATGGATAGCAGCTGGATGATATCAGACTTACAAATTAGTAGTATAATTTTTTATACTTAGAATATTAATAAAGTACTGGTAAGACCGCCTAAGGTGAAATATATATATATATTTTATATTTAGGGCACTGTCAGAAATCAGCTGATTTGATTTTGGCCAAAATTTTGACCTCTTCTATTTTAGTCAGGTCTTCATATTAAATTTCCAGTTTTTCAGACCCCCCAGGAAATCAGCTGATTTCTGGCCCTCCCCTTAGAGTATAGACATTTATCAGGTGATTTCTACTTCTTAAGAGGGTACTCCCCTCTCCCTACCTGATACTAAACTAGCCAATCAAATTCAAGCAAATAATATATACAGACCGGACCTAGTTTAGTTCAAATTTGGTCTAAATCTGCAAACTGGTCCAAAGATAAATATGTTTTTATAGATTTTTTGGTGCTAAACAAGTTTACTTAGTGCATAAAGTTAGAATTAATTAGTAAAATTTTGTAAATCATAAGATTTTATAGAATTTTATTAATAAAATTCTATAAAATCTTATAAGGGCCATGACAGATATTATGTAATATCACAGGGGGAGGGGTAAGCCAAAGTCTTACATTACACATATATAATAGATATAATTATATATATAATATAATATATTACTAATATATTATAATTTTTAGCACTAATTAAACTTATTTAAAATATAATTATACACTAAAATGATGTATTTTTGAGTGCTAAGAAAGTTTATTTAATAGCCAAAGGTATATTTCATTAGTAAAATTTTGCATAATGCCAAATTTTTATATTTTTATTAATTGATAATCTACCTGACAACTGAAGAGTGGCGAAATGTAGCGTTCTCCCATCTAAAATTATTTTTCTTACTGTTAATAATATATGTCTACTAATTGAAAGTTGTAGAGCTTGTCAAGACGCATCTAACGGTGGTTAGATCATCCAATTCGGCCCAGTGGATAGCGAGATATTGTCAAAAAACGATTGGCCAACTATATAAAATCTCATAATGCAGATACATATAAAAATTACTATAGGTGAAATATGGCGTGTTTCCATTTAAAACTTTTTTTTTTACTAAGTTAACGATACATGTCCACTAATAGAAAGTTGTAGAGCTCATTAAGATGCATCTAAAAGTGGTTAGATCATCCAAATCGGCCCAGTAGATGGCGAGATATTATCAAAAAACGATTGGCTGACTATATAAAATCTTTATGTAAATGTTTGTTTACATAGAGATTTTATATAGTCGGCCAATCATTTTTTGATGATATCTCGCCATCTACTGGAAAGATTTGGATGATCTAACCACCGTTAGATACATCTTGATGAGCTCTACAACTTTTAATTAGTAGATATGTATCGTTAACTTAGTAAAAAAAAGTTTTAAATAGAAGTACGCCACATTTCGCCTATAGTGATTTTTATATATAATCTGCGTCAGCATAGAGAAAACTTGCATTTTTTCGGAAAATTACGTGTTATAACATTTGTGTGATTGGCTAATTGATGTAGATCCAAATGTGCTTATTGGCCAATCAAATCAATTAAAACTTTTTTCGATACGTGAAATATGCGAAAAAATGGATTTATAATTAATAAAAATAAAGCATTTTTAATACTAAAGTAATTTTATTATATTTTTCAACTATTAAATTTTATTTAAAACACGTTACATCCAACATGTTACTACTCCGTAGTCTATACTACTGTAATTAAACCACAACATCGTACTTATTATACTATATATTAGAGATAGTTTGATATATAATACGTATATGTGTCGTAGTTCAGGTAAAATAAATCATATTAAAGTATTTATAATGTGTAGCCTGTTTAATAAATGTATAAAATTTTATGTTAGCATAACACTCACGGTTTAACAATTTATAAATCTATTGTTTGGCTTCATAATTTGAACGTAGTAGAAACTCAATAAACTCTGCCAATTACCAAACGCCCTACCTTTGTTCTTATGAAAACTTTCTGGAGAAAGCGATTGAAAACGATTACAAAAGGTTTTTTGTCAAAATGAAGAACTTTTACTTATGAATGGGAGTACCTTAAGTTTAACTTATTATAGTTAAGCAGATTGTAAAATTGCCAGTTTTTAGACTACAATCGTATATCAAAATTTCAATTGCCTATATAAATAGTTTGTATAACAATTATTTCGGAATCTATCGAATGCGAGTTTCTTTTATACTATCTGCGTCATGGGATTTTATATAGTTAGCCAATCATTTTTTGACGATATCTCGCCATATACTAGGCTGAATTAGATGATCTAACTACCATTAGATGCGTCTCGACAAGCTTTACAACTTTCAATTAGTGGACATGTATCGTTAACTTAGTAAGAAAAAAACTTTTATATAGAAGCACGCCAGGACCCCGAAGGACTCTGATTCAACTAAAATGATTCTAAAAAAGGAAATTTTGCATAGAAATTCATCAAACATTGTATTTTTATATAGTAAATTTTCAAATTTTGCTCTATTTTATATATCTATTTGGCTAAAATACTGCTAAAATTATACAAACTCAGATCTAAGTTGTATCAGAGTTCTTCAGGGCCCTAGCACACCACATTTAGCCACTCTCCAGAAATTTTTTTTAAAATCAGACCAATCAGAATTGTCTTACGTGGAGGGAAGGGGTATCCTTATAGTGAATGGATATTACGTAATATCTGTCATGGCCCTAATTCACAAATTTTTATTAATTAATTCTAACTTTATGCACTAAGTAAACATATTTAGTATTTTTTTTTTTCAAAGTGTCCGGCTTGGGACTAAGGAATTTTTTATTCAAGATATTTGGGTCAGTGTCCCACTAAGGGCCACCTGCATTTGTTACATTGACGAGGATACCACTCTTCACACGTGCAACTTTTGGTTGTCTAATTTAAGTAGTCCGCTCGAAAGTTACCCCGCGGGTTCCACACTAGCTGCCATACCTGCAACCCAACTAGGGAATTGCCTATTTAAACCCTCTGATCCTTGCTCCTCCTGCCAACCCATCCTGTATCACCGGAACAGGCCCGTTACATAAGCAGTGAGACAGCCAGTTCCGGATGCTTATCCGTCGTTCTTAGGACCCATTTTAATTCTGTATCCTCGGCGGAAAACTTGGTAGAGCAGTCCCTGTCCCACTCAGGTAATACCTACACTTCGGTAACTTACGCATTCACTAAGGCAAACAACTTGCAGTCGGGGGATACCCAACCGCTACCATTACCTACTTCTGCCCTTATAAGGTTTGCTCCAACCCCGGTACCTACCATCACTTTCCTACCGGTCCTTCACCGATTTTCCCAGACTTCCAATTTAGTTGGCCCGGAAGGTTAATCTACCTGGCATTAGGTGCCACTATGGTTTTTCTCCCTCTGGTACCTACGTCTATAGCATAGGTCCTTTTCTTCCGGTACCCAATCCGGCAGCAAGGTTGGTAGACCTTGTCCCTGAGGTCGACGTCCAGTACTTCGGCTCCGGTCCAGTATTCCGGTTTTGGTAGCACCATCAAAAATCTTTGCTACCTCCTTACTCGGGTCTTGCCAAATGGGTTTCTGTTTCCCGGTTCCTTGGATTTGTCTGTATCACGCAACACAACTTCGCCCGAAAGCTCCCATTCAAGATAGTAACCAAGGACTATAGGTAATATACCCAACTGATCGACAGGAAACAGTTACCGGAACACAGATCTATTTTTCAAAGCGTCGTTAGTGGAATTTGAACCCTAGACCTGCCACTTGGCCACACCCTATATTTAGCATTTAAAAAACACATCAAAATGGTATAATTGTTTTTATTTTACTTGAAATTTAGATATTAGATACATAATTTTTGATTTTTGATCAAAAAAGTTAAATTTAAGTATCTTTTCTCTGAATTTCAAGTAAAATAAAAACAATTCTGCTGATTTAATATATTTTTAGTTTCTAAATAAGTTTATTTAGTGCATGAAGTTAGAATTAATTAGTAATCATAATATTTTATATAAAATCTTATAATTCACAAATTTTTATTAATTAATTCTAATTTTATGCACTAAGTAAGGGGAGTGCAAAAAATCACGTAATTTTTTTAGGGGGGTGGGGGGTCCCCAAATATCAGCATAGCAGAAACTCGTATTTTACGGAAAATCACGGGTTATAACATTTGTGTGATTGGCTAATTGATGTAGATCCAAACGTGATTATTGACCAATCAAATCAATTAAAAATTCTTTCAATACGCGAATTACACGAAAAAATGAATTTATTATTAATAAAAGTAAAGCATTTTTAATACTAAAGTAATTTTATTATATTTTTTGACTATTAGTTTTTACTGAAAACACGTTACATCTAACATGTTACTACTACATAGTCTATACTACTGTAATTAAATCACCCCATCGTATTTATTATATTACATATCAGATATTAGAGGTAGTTGGATATATAATACGTATATGTGTCATAGTTCGGGTAAAATAAATCGTGTTAAAGTATTTATAATGCGTAGTCTGTTTAATAAATGTATAAAATTTTATGTTAGTATAACACTCACGGTTTAACAATTTATAAATCTATTGTTTGGCTTCATAATTTAAACGTAGTAGAAACTTAATAAACTTTACCAATTACCAAACGCCCTACCTTTGTTCTTATGAAAACTCTCTAGGGAAAGCGATTGAAAACGATTGAAAAAAATTTGCTGCTAAAGACACTCAAAACGAAGAAAATTTACTTATCAACATGTGTACCTTAAGTTTAACTTATTATAGGTAAATGGATCGTGAAAATGCCGGGTTTTAGACTACAATCATATATCAAATTTTCAATTGTCCATATAAATAATTTGTGTAACATCACTTTCGGAATCTATCAGATACGAGTTTCTGCTATGCTCCAAATATCACGTCCTATATATATATATAGTATAAATAGCCAATCATATTAAAGAAAATCGATTTTTAGTTAATCGCAAATAGTTGCTACATAGTAAAGTCTAAATTTTACTAAGCAAATCGAAAAAATCGATTAAGTAAACTTATTCAGCAGATCAAAATACACTTACTACAAAATTTTCATAAGTATTTGAAAACTTTTTATTATTTAACTTTTAACTTTTTGTGTTTGTCAAATAAATTTTTTTAAAAAATTTTAATTTTTTTGTCGAACGTAAAAATCAAAAGTCAATTAATAAAAAATTCTCTAATACTTATGAAAATTTTTTGGTAAGCGTATTTTGATCTGATGAAGAAGTTTACTTAATTGTCATTTTTCGATTTGCTTAGTAAAATTTAGACTTTACTATATAGCGACTTTTGTTGATTGTGGGGTAGCTTATTTTCAGGTCAAAAGACGTTTTTGAGTTTTTTTAAATTTGATTGGTCAATAGTCCTATCACTAGGGGGGTCAGGACCTATATAAACCCTAATTATGGGATTTACTGCACTCTCCTAAACATGTTTAGCATTTAAAAATACATCAAAATGGCATAATTCTTTTTATTTTATTTGAAATTTAGAGAATAGATGCATAATTTTTGATTTTTGATCAAAAAAGTCAAATTTAAGTATCTTTTCTTCAAATTTCAAATAAAATAAAAACAACCTTGCCAATTTAATGTATTGTTAGGTGCTGAACAAGTTTACTTAATTCTTTAAGTTAAAATTAATTAGTAAAATTTGGCAAATAATAAAATTTTATAGAATTTTATTAATAAAATTTAATAAAATCTTATGATTCATAATATTTTACTAATCAATTCTAACTTAAAGGATTAAGTAAACTTGTTCAGCACCTAAAAATACATTAAATCAGCAGAATTATTTTTATTTTACTTGAAATTTTAAAACAAAAGATGCTTAAATTTGATTTTTTTTGATCAAAAATTATAAATTATGCATCTATTCTTTAAATTTTAAGTAAAAATAAATAATTATACCATTTTGATATATTTTTAAATGCAAACATGTTTACTTAGTGCATAAAGTTAGAATTAATTAATAAAAATTTGTGAATTATAAGATTTTATAGAATTTTATTAATAAAATTCTATAAAATCTTATAATTCACAAAATTAATTCTAACTTCATGCACTAAATAAACTTTTTTAGCACCAAAAAATACATATAAATATATTTGATCTCAAACCAATCTATAGACTTCAAACCAGACCCAGACCAAACCATAATTGAGTCCAAGTCTGATTAAGCAATTTCTTAAGAATTACTAATCCAAATTGGCTAAAATTTTAATATGTTGTAGCCAAATATGATTTATATCTTTGGGAATTTTTTATATAATTTGAATTAGCAATTGTAAAGAAAATCATTGCTAGAGATTAATAATATAAAATTAAATTTTTATATTTTAATTATTATTATTAAAAATTTTATATAGTTATTTTGGTCAATTTTGATTGGATAATAATACTATTATATAGCACCTGATAATCCTTCTGACCTCCTTCCCTCTAAAAAATCAGGTGATAAATATCTATACCCTTATTGAATATACATTTTTGAGTTTTGCTAAATCTCACTGGCGGTGATCATCACTGCTCATATGTTCAACCAATTAGATCGTAGGATCTTGTATAACCAAAACAAAAACAAAAAAATAACGAAACTAAAAAAAAATCTAAAAAATCTTAGACAACAAAATATTTTACTATGATAACTTATCTTCGGGCACTAAGTAAAAGTTTTTAGCACAAAATTTTACATATAATATGCCTTTCTAACCCTAATCCTAACCCTAACCCTAAATCCTAATCTTAGTTTTTTAAAAAGTTTATTATAGAGTGGTAACGATCACTGCCAGTGAGATTTAGTAAAATTCTACATTTTTAATTAATATTACATATTTTATTATATATTACATTTTATTATATAGTATTATTTTTACATAATTACAAATATTTTAAACTACTTTCGCACTTCGTTATATCTAATTCTATTACTATATACAAAAAAACTAGTTTTATACACTTATTTTCACTCACCCTACAGTTAGCTATTATCTTTGCTTCTTTGTTTTCTATCATCTTCACTTTGGCTATTTGTTTTGTTTTGGCTATAACTTTATTTTGCTTTCTTTTTTTAAATACTTCCTAAAAATAGTCAAAAAATGAAAAAAATAAAAAAAAACATTTCTCAGAAGTATTGGTATTCTTGCAAATTTGCTAGAGAAATCTAATATTTTCTTGCAAAGTGCCAAAAAAGTTAAAGCTGATATTTTTGTAAAGTGCTAAAAAAGTTGCAAAGTGTCGAAAAAGTCAGGAATAAATAAAATCAAAAAAAATAAGTAAAAAAAAACAAACAAAAAACAAAAAATATAAGCAAACTAAATAAAAAAAATAAATGAAGCCTAATTTCTTTATTTTTTTAAAGTAAGAGTTTGTGTTCTTGCAAATTCAGAAATTGTAAAAGTTAGATTAATTTCTTGCAAAATATCAAAAAAGTTGTGAAGTACCAGAAAAGTCTAGGTTTGTTTTCTTGCAAAGTGCCAGAAAGTAAAGGTTCTGTTTTCGCAAAGTACTATTATAAATAAATTAATAAAAAAAATTTAAAAAATAAAACAAAAAAACAAAAACAAAAAACATGAAACGAAAAATAAATAAAGCAAAACCTTGTGAAAACTTGTAAAAACTTGCATCTAACTAAATTATTTTTTTAAATAAAAATTTAGAAATTGTGAAGAAATCAGTTGTGTGTTCTTGCAAAGTGTCAGAAGTGTCAGAAGTTTGAATTGGCTTGCACAAGGTTTTGAAAAGTTGTTTGTTTTCTTGCAAAGGTGTTCTTGTAATATGTTTTGAAAACTTTCGTATATTATAAACCAAATAATAAAGTCTTAGTAAGTAAACAACAAAAAAGTTTCTAATATCTTTAGAAAATTTTTTTTGGCTGCAAAGTTTGCAAAGTTTTTCATCAAAATAAAATTTTTGTTTGAAAAGTTTTGTATAAGACCATATAAAGTTAATTTTTTGGTTTTCATAACATGAGACAAAAAAAATGACCTGCCTGTCTGGACTTTTATTTAAAAATTTCTAAAATTTTTTAAACAATAAAATATAAATTTTATTTTTATAAGATCATGACCTGGAAATATATAGCAAAATTTTTAATGATAAGTTGAAACTCAGCAACAGAAGATTTAGCCAGGCAGATAAGTAGTTTAGCTCTGCTATAAAATTATGTTCTGCACTATATGAGGTGTGGATAGACTTGAGTAACTAGGGTTGAAATAGAGCTCTCGATTATGTCATGAGACTCTAAGATAAGGATTTGGACTTTAATACTGTAATACCAGGAACGTAGTCACAAAGTGCATGGATTGAGTTCGCAAAATCTTGTATTTAATTGGACGTTAAACACAGTTATGTGCTGTGTAGTGTAATATAGTATACTGATATTTGTGCTACTCTGAGGTTATCCTTATTAAGATTTAAATTGCAAATTGCATAATTTCACAAATCGCAATAAATTACGGGCAAGGCTATTTTATAATCAATTAATTCACAGATAAGTTTGCTTTATAAATAGTTATTTCACTGGCATCTGATTTCACAAACAAATTTAATCGATGTTATTGTCATTAGGGATTTAAATTTATAATGATGCAATTTATAAATAAAATTGGAACTTATTTGCATCTATTTAAAAACTAAATTTTAGAACCAAACAATTTCAAAATTGGCAAAGTTTTTCGAAAAGCCTTCAAATAATTGTCTTGAACTTCTTGATGATAAAAAATAATGTTGGAGAATCACCCCAATAATAAGATATTCCAAGCGCATACTAATATTTTAAGATATAGATTTTTATATTTTCGTAATGAATTAGCAAATATTAGTAAAGATAAAAATAACATTAAACTGATTAATATAAAAATGGGTTTATTCAACAATTTGAAATAATTATTAGGTAATTTTTTATATTTTTGGTAAGCCAGTAAATTAAACCTTTATTTTAAAGACACAAAATTTACAAATTCACTATTATGACAGTTGTTCAGTTTATATATCATGTGTATACAAAATTTTGTATAATTAACTTAATAATTTAATAAATATATTTACAGAGGAGTGGTTTTGTCAGAAAAAGATCAGGACACATCATTTATTTTTGAGCTCGTCTTGTAGCTTCTGAATTTTAGCATGATGAATTGGTAAAACACCTAACGCAGTTAATTAAAGAAAATGCATACTGGCTTCGTTTAAATTTTGCAAATATTTATTTTAAGAGTTTCCAAAATGAAAACCTTCAAGAATTACAAAAATAGAGCAACGATATTTTGGCAAAGTATTTAGATAAAATTTGAGCCAGAAAATTTTACTTCAATACACTAATTTCACTTATTAAGCGAGATGATTTACAGATGGATAAAGAGAAAATTTGTGACCATATTATAAAATGAGGAATTTCTCAAAACACAGACTTACCGACTGATGTTAAAGATTGGTCATATGAAAAATTTTTAACCTTAAAGACTACTTTACGGAATTGTTTCCTTTTATTTGCTATTTCAAAATGTCAAATGAAGATATTTTTGACAAATGGACCCATATAAAAATATTCTTGAAGAATAATATATTCCAAAAATTTCTTATCCCAAATAGTCAAATATTATCAACAATTCTTCCACCCCATAAAATTTTACCATTAGTGTACTATCTAGAATAACAGATCTATTTCTTTTAACAGTTATCAAGGAAGCTTATGCAGCAGGAAAAGCATCATGAGTTGATAAGAAAACTGAAACGTATTCTGTAATAAATAATCCATATAAATTTAAATTCCTTTTTCGTGAAACAAGAGATAGTTTTACTACTCAATCATTTTGAAATTTATATGATGAGCAAGCAAACACTGTTGTAGTAATGGTACTGATGAAATTCTTGGTGGATATAATTCACTCCAATGGATTAAATCAGGTGGTTGGAGAACTTACAAAGATAATTTTATTTTTTCATTGAAAAATGGCACTATTCAATCTTCTATTTTAAATTATATAAAGTAAATTATTCATCAGAAGCGATTTATTATCACACAAATTATGATTCAACCTTTGGTGGTCATGATATTTGGATGGATCATAATTCATATAAAAAAGCAATTAGAAACCAAAGTGGCAAATCTTTCTTTTGTGTAGAAAAATATGAAGTATTTCAAATTCAGACAGTGGAAATATCCAATGAATAGTTTATTCAATACATACCCAATGCCCTTAATACTGTAATACTATAATACTTTATTAACAAAAAATTTACTGCATATTATCTGTCTGTAAAAGTAGTCTTGTTTGTAAATTAATTGCCTATGACTAAGTTGTCTATAAAGTGATTGTTAGTAAAATAGCCCTATGCATTGACGAAGTTACACTAGGGCTATTGCAAGAATGAAAAGATAGTAGATATGCATGTAATCATGTGCAATAGAGATTATAGATATGCATGTGATAAAGATTATAGATATGTATTGACAGAAATTATAAAAAGTAAATGGTGAATCTCAGTGCTTGCTTACTTCGCTTGTCTTGCTCGATTATAATGTTGCATCTAGCAACTCACTTATTGTCATGTGTAGCAAGTTGAATGTGCTACTATTTTATTTATTTAAGTAAAATGTACACACCATATTTCGATCTTCATTTATGCCAGTATATCTACGCAAACATAAAATTGCTATGAGTACAGTATATATAAATATTTAATAATATTTGATGAAAGAAATCTGAGCGAAAATAATAATATGAATGTAGATTTACTTATGTGCTAGTTGCTTTTTAAAAGATATATAACTATCTAAAAATGACAATCGGGATAGAATCATAATAGAAAAAGAAAATTGGCGTAACTTACAGTATATGTTTTATTGGCTGAAGCATAACGGCAGTCCATAAGTGTCTATGCAAAGTGATACAAAAATTACCTTCCTGATGTGCTTCAATTGTAAAAATCTTGACAAATTTTACTTTTTTGATATACTTGCATATATATGATATAAATCTTATCAGAAATGGAATTTGGAAATTTTTTGTCTGTCCGCACGCATGTTTATATTTGTACTTTAATGTTACCAACATATGCATATTAACGCATTTGTGTAATATGATGAACATCATATGATGTGCTCCAGACATATAATGCTATGCATTAGCCTAGTATAGCCTAGATTTGAGGGACAATCACGTTATATTTGTGATATCCTATTGGTCATAAATAATATATAATTTAAATTTTCAAATTTGGTTCTTATTTACCCAGCCAGACTATATTATATTTTTATAAAATTTAAATTTTTTTTTTAGCTTTTGTGACCCGGCCGGGTTATAAGAACCAAAAAATTAACTTTATATAGCCTAATATAAACTAAATAAAAAAGGTTTAAAAAGATAACTAGCAAAAATCCTTTTTAATAACATAAACAAATACTACTAGACATCAAAAATATTTATTAAAAAAAAAGTTTTTGAAAATTTTCATATATTTATTAATAAATTGTTGTTGTTTCAAATTTGTAAATAAATTTGAAAAAATAACAATTATAGTTATATAGAGAATAGTTTGATTATTACATGTTTATGCACATATTTATTTTATTATAAAAAAAAATTTGTAATTTTTAAAAAAATTTAAAATATGCATAATACTATACTATTTAGTATCTTCACTAGTTTTTTTTCATGTTTCTGATTTAGCAAATTTTTTCACTAGAACAGCAGCTGGTTTTTTTCAGTTTAACCACTGTGGTCATAGTAGTTTTAGAATTTATTATATTTTTTTTGTCATTTTTATATTTTTTGGGTATTTCTGGGAAATTATATTTTGTTGAAGTCTTATAATTTTTATAATTAAATTAATTATTACTACATAAAAGTATAAAATGTTATTAATTAATATATGAATATAGAACTTACATTTGATCTTTCTGCAATATTTTCAGGATTTTGCATATTATCTCATTTTTTAGCAAACTATTAAATTTGTTTATAAAATGTTAGTTATAAAATTTAATTTTCATCATAGTAATAAATTATAAGAATCACTTGAGTTTCTTGTTGAACTTTGGAACTTTTCGAAGCACTTCGTTTTTTAGAAGTCTAGAAAAATTACATCTATTTTTATACCCCAAATTTATTATTCGTACCTTTCTGCAGATTTAACTTTTTTTTAAATTTTGAGCAAAGATATTTTAATACGACCAGACCAATATCAGCAAATTATATATATGTAATCTTACATAAAATATTAGGGAGCTGACAGAAATCAGGTGATTTTTTGGTGGATGGGTGGGTTAGCCAATGTATCAGGTGTAATTCTGGCCAGAATTATCAAATTCTGGCCAAAATTATAAAAAAATTTTTAATTAAAATTATAAATTTATATAAAATTTAATATTAAATAGCTTTTGATCTATTAGACCAATTTAGATGATTTAACTACCAAAATGATTCTCTCAAAGAGAAAATTCAAACAAACCTAAAATCATTAAATTCCAATCACTAGATTGTAATATCGATATAGATTTGTATTACTATAAATATTAAATAATATTTTAATATACTATTTAATATTATATAAATCTAGATTGACCTTACGATCTAGTAATTGAATTTTAATAGTTTTGGGCTTGTTAGAATCCTCTCTTTGAGTGGATCATTTTGGTAGTTAAATCATCTAAAATGGTTTAGTAGATCAAAAGTTACATAATGTCAAAGTTTTTTATTAATTAATATATAAATTTTTTGCACAATTTGATTGGCTAATAAGGTGTCAAGTGTGGGTGAATGGGGGTAGCCCCTTAAGAAATGGAAATCGCCTGATTTATGACAGCTTCTTTACAGCCCGTAATATTACGAAAATCTTACGATCAATGCGGTAAATTACACAATATATTACACTATATTACGGTAATATTACGGTTATTATTTCGAAATATTCGAAATATATTGCAAATAAAAAAATACAAATTATCCCCTTTACAGGGGTTATGTACTTAAGCAAATTAATAAATTAAAGTGCACAAAAGATATTATTTTGATATTTTTGCATTGTTTCACAATATTTTGCAAATTTTCGCAAATATTCAAAAATTTTTAAAAAATAAATAAACGATATACATATTCACATAATTATGCTTTTTTACAGGTTTTCGCAATATTTCGTACAGTTTCGCAATTTAATACAAATTTTATATTTTTTTATTTATTATTATTATACATTATATTTTACATTTATTTTTTTTATTTTTTTTTTTTTAAACTTAGACAGTCTCGCCGACAAGTGTTTATAAGGATTCTTAAGATATGATGTACTTTACAGCAGTAACAAGAATACAACTAGCTACACGTACACTTTTGGTGTCTAATTTAAGTGGTCCGCCCTAAGGTTCCACACTAGCTGCCATACTTGCAACCCAACTACAGGAATTGCCTAATTTAAATCCTGATTATCCGCTAAGCCCATCAATCCCCTAATACTTAACCTCTAACATTACCCGACATGACACCTCTTTTGGGTGAATTCCCAGAACGACCTGCTGCACTATGCCAAACAAACCGGTTGACATAGAATTTACCAGAACGATACATGTCCCACACAATTAATTGTACGGTTTCTTTTAGTGATCGATGCTACGGCTTTACCCATATACTCGCAGTCCGGATTTCTGTGACCCGCTGATATCGGCTATACAACCTTCGTAAGGTTCGTCGTCTGGCCCGGCCCCACCTCTTCTGGTAGCACTGTCGTAGCCGTCTGTTTACCTCTTTACTTAGGATTTGCCAAGGGGTTTCTGTTTTTCTGGTTTTCTGGATTTGTCGGTATAACAATACACCAATTCGCTCGGAAGCTTCCATTCAAGATGGTGTAACCAAGATTACAGGTATTTTTACCCAACTGATCTTGAGCCACAGTCACCATAACACAGGCCTATTTTTCAAAACGTCGCCAGTGGAATTCGAACTTTTGACCTGTCGCTTGGAGAGGTGACAACCTGGCAACTTCTCTAAGTCACTACACCCATATTTTACATTTATTAAATATACATTTTTAATTAATATTATATACTTTATTATATATTATGTCAGGGGTGAATTAGGAACTCTTCCCACTGATCCTCATGACCAATTCCGAAGCTAAAGAAATTAGTACTAAAATGGCTAAGTCTATATAGCAAAGTACATCAAGTAGCTTAAGAAGAAAAGAAAAGGAAAGAATTTTATCTAGACTCTATTACGGCAAAAAGAAAATTTGACAAGAATAAATAGGGCTAATAATCAAAAAAACGGAAAATTACTTATGAAACTTGTAGAGGAAAAAATTTTGGGGAACTACTATTGACCCTGTACTGCAGATTACTGTCAAAACAAACAAGGGTAAACAAAGACGCGTAGTCAAACACAGAATAAACAAATAAACAACAAGTTAAGATCGGCCAAAAAAGGATTAAAATGTATAGATATAAACAAATACATACAAATACGTATCACACTTCTAGAAGCAATAGAATCAATAAAGAAAAGCAAGAATTTAGCCTAAAATAGAATACCTGTTAAACACAGCCAAACATACACATAACTAGTAATATGAGTCAGTAGGAATCTACCACTGGTATTTACCGTTAGATAACGATAGATACTGTTAGGCAAATTATATGCAGGGTAAATACCAATAAAATAATAGAATAGAATTTTTTATTTTTTATTTTGTATTAAAGTTCCCGCTTTGGGTGAGAGTTTATTTAATCAAGCCTGTGAATCAAGAGTGCCTCTTTGGGTGCACCCACAATTGAGTTACATTGAATGAGAGTACAACTAGCCACACGTACAACTTTTGGTTGTCTAATTTAAGTAGTCTGCCCAAAGGTTCTATACTAGTTGCCATACCTACAACCCAACTAGGGGATTGCCTATTTAAACCCTTGGTCCAACGCTTCGCATGTCAATCCTACTTGTGATCACCGGTATAGCCCTCCAATACATTAGTCAGTCGAAGACAGTCACAGATGCTACCTATATCCCCTTAGGACTAATTTATCCTCGCGGGTAAACTTGGTAGAGCAGTCCCTGTCCCACACAGGTATTACCTACACTTCGGTAACTTACGCACTCACCGAGGCAAGCAACTTGCAGTCAGGGGTACCTAACCGCTACCATTACCTACTTCTGCCCTTGTAAGGTTCACACAGACCCCGGTACCCACCATTACTTTTCTATCGGTCCATCACCCGGTGCCCCAAACTTCCAAACTAGTTGGCCCGGAAGGGTTGATCTACCTAGCATTAGGTGCTACTATGGTTTTTCTTCCCCTGGTACCTAATTCTAGAACATAGGTCCTTTTCCTCCGGTATGACTCCGGCGGCCAGGTTGGTGGACCCTCTCCTCCGAAGGTCATATCATCCAGTTCTTTAGCCCAGTTTCCGATATTCTGGTTCTGGTAGCACCGTCAAAGATCGTTGCTACCTCCTTACTTGGGACTTTCCAAATGGGTTTCCATTTCCCCGGTTCCTTGGATTTGTCTGTGTCACCGAACACAACTTCACCCGAAACCTCCCATTCGAGATGGTAACCAAGGACTACAGGTAATATACCCAACCGATCGACAGAAAACGGTTACCGTAACACAGGTCTATTTTTCCAAAGCGTCGGCAGTGGGATTTGAACCCTAGACCTGCCACTTGAGGGTGACAACTTACCAACTTCCCTAAGTCGCCACACCCTAGAATAGAATTTTAAAATTATATAATTCATTATAAAATATATAAATTTTATTATCATGTGACTAGTAGATCTACCAGTAGCTACTACCTACCGGTAGATACCAGTAGGAATATGCCAAATTGGTAAAATTCACATCACTACACATGACTATTCAAACACTAGATTAGATATAAAGTAGATAATTATGGAACAGCATTTGGAGCATTTTAAGAACTTATTCAAGAAAACAGATATAAAAATCTCGGATGAACTAAAGAATGTACAGCCTTTTGTTTCACAAAAAGATAAAGAAGTAGCAAACTTTCTGGGAATAGCTTATCCAGAAACTGTTTTTGTCGTAAGAACAGCAACAGAAATATATGAATGGGAACAATGCTGAATGTAAGTAGCGGAAGAAGAACCTAAACAGTTAACTTTACTTTCAGAGTTTATGAAGCCAAAGCTAGGAGAAAGCTTTGTAAAAAATTAGCACTCACAATCTTAGAAACAGGCACACTGGATTATGGGAATTGTGAACTAAAGGATATAATTAAATCGTTCATCAAAACTTTTGAGCAAGAAAATACTTTTGTCGCTCAGGTCAAGCCAAAAGAGAGAAAAACAAGCACTTTAGAAGAAGAATTCTTAGATAAAATAAAAGAAAAAGAGAAGGAAAAAGATAAGGAACCTGTGAATAATAAAGTAAAAAATGAACAGTTGATCAGCTTTGAACAAGATGCAGATTTACGTATATCTCAGAAGGAGTTCCTTGTGACGAAGAAATCTAAAGTGATTAGGGAAAAAGAGGCTTTGCAAGAAATTCCTAGTAGTAAAATAGAAACTAATTGTAAGCAAACCAGTATGCTAGATGAGGTATATATGCTTAGAAGTGAACACAGAAGTGTAAGGAAATTCACTCTGTGGGACTTGCCAAATAGGATAAGCAATAGACATGTGACTGCAATAGTTAAGAATATTGGTAAAGTTCGGGAAGTTCAGATCAAACATAGAAGAAACAACAAGAGCTTACTATTGAAATAGATGACAAGGAGGTAGTTAAAAGCTTATGGTCCCTTCTGTTAATTAATGGAAGTTTAGCAAGATTCACACCAGGTACAAGTGATAACTCAGTATTAGAAGAAAGAAGAACACACCATACTAGGCTAAAAGATGTTCCAAAGAATGCAAAAGAGGTTTTGTTGTTAAGACAAGTTCGCCGCTTAGGTGCAAAAACAGTTCATATTTTCAATAAGGGGAGTAACAAAAATCAGGTGATTTTTTAGGGGGGGAGGGGGGTAAAAAAAGTTAAAATTATATATAAGAACCTGACTATTTATATATTAAGGAAGAGGGAGGGGGGGTAGGCCTCTGATAAAAAATAATCAGGTGATTAATGACACTGCCCTAATAGAAATGGTAATAGAAAAGAAGTTGCAGTCATAGAATTTATAAACAGGCAAGAAATGGAGAAGGCAGTTTCATCTAAAGCTTCTTATTTTAATACCAAGCTTCAATGGGAGCTAGAGCCCATATATGAAACTACTCAAAGGAAGATTGAAACTACAAACAAAAATCTTCAAGAGAATACATCAAATAGAAGCAAACAAGAATTTTCAAGAGAGGTAGAGGTTGTAACGACAAAAGCAAGAACTGAAGCAATTGAAGCGTCTAAAGAGAATCCCTATACGAAAGAAGAATTAACAAGTACCATATTAGAAAGAAAGGCCCATGAACTTGGAATGGATGAAATCAAAAGCTTTTGTTGAACATTACTAGCAGACTCGATAGTATTGAAAGGAGTCAGTCTAGTTTGCTATCGCGCTCCTAACAGGCATACCAGTTGTATATAAGGTAGTAGATAAACCAGTTGGTTCATCAAGCAGGGTTCCTGGTGCTACTGTAGATAGGAGAAAGTTACTACAAAAGGAAATAACTCTGAAAATAGGTTGTCACAATATTAATGGATTAAAAATGAATCAACAAAAATTTGAAACATTGGGTCAATGGTTGGATGAAAAAGCATTTGATATAATTGCAGTAACTGAAACAAATATGGATAGGAAAGAAGGGTTTTTTGTAGGGAAAAAAGTTGAAAACTTCAAATTTTTTTGGTCAGATATATTAATAGATAAGAAAAAGGGTCTAGGGGTGGCAATAGGTATTAAACATAGTTGGAAAAAATATCTTGGTGGCATAGACAAAATCAGTGAATTTATAATAGTAGCAAGGCTTTATCTCAGAAATATAGAGCTAGTTATAATTGCAATCTATATTCCTTCAAATAATAGAAGCGAAATGGACAAGGTATTAAATGAGATCACAGATATATACAACAAACAGAATATACAAACATATATAGTAATTTTAGGAGTCTTCAACTGTATAGTAGATTTAGAGTTAGATAAGATATCAGAAAGCAGAGCTGGTAATCATAGAGTTTCAAAAATACACAAATGGTTGAGCAAAAATGATTTTATAGACACTTTTAGATTTCTACACCTGATGGAAAAGGAAGTCACGTGGTCTAATAGTCAAAGTGTCACAAGAATCGATCAAATATAGGTGTCAGAAAATCTAATGGAAAGTCTGATTACAGCAGAGATTTTAGATATGCAGTTTGTTACATGTAGCGATCACAAAGCAACTTCTATAACATTATGGCTCAACTCACAGATTTTTGGTACAATAGCGGCAATAGAAAAGAACAGAAAACATTACAGAATTTTATCTATATAATCAGGCCACCGTAAAAAATTGGGAGAAGTATAAATCGGTATTGAATAGAAAGCTACAAAAGAAGGAGGCTGTGTTTAATAAGTTGTCATGTATTAATGTTGGTAAAATTGGGAAAGCGAGTTGTCGAGCACAGCTAATAAATTAGGCTTGGAACATCATCAAACTGAGTATTATTGAAGTAGCAAATAGAAGCATACCAAGAAAAAAGGTGTATAATAACCCCATGCGCAAAGAAGGTTCCAATAAAAAATCTAAGCTTTCTTTGTTAATTTTCAAAATAAGCAAGTGGATGTATTTAGCAAAAAAGAACAATTTCAAGATTATATTAGATGAAGAAAACTAGACATAAATCTAGATATCACAAAACAAAACAAGAAGTTCAATCTCGATATGCCATGGCTACCAATGAGGGATTTGGAAGATTGGTATGATGATATAAAAGGATAGTGGCGAATTATTAATAAGAAAAAATCAAACAAAATAGAAAGGTGGAAAAGGAAAGAAATAGCGGAATGTATAGAGTGTAGATGCGAGATGATAGCCAATAATCAAGGAAAGATGTTGAATAGTTTACTAAACCGATCTCATAGTAAAGTTGTGGTAGATAGACTCTTTAAAGAAGAAGGAGCAACCAAGATGTTAGTAACAAGTCCGAGTAAAGTCCTTGAGGAAACAAAAATGCATTATAAAAACCAAATGAGAGGACGGAAGCCGCAAAACTTCAGTAGAAGGAGTATATGGTCACAAATTTACGAACTAATGAATTGTATTTAGAGTACTTGGTTCCAAGATATACTATCAGAAATTACAGAAGAGGAGTGGTACCTGGTCCTACAAAGTCTTAAAACCAAAACGGCTCCTGGTATCTTAGGTATTACTTATAGCCTGATTAAGAATGCCAGCCCTTTTACTCAACGCATCTTCCGCCAGTTTGCAAATTATTGCATTATGGAAGCGATATTTTCTAAAGAGTAGAAATGCACGCAAATATACTTAATCCCAAAGAGTACAAGCTGGAATTATGATTTGGAAAATACTAGACCAATCACTCTCTTAGAAACTTTCAGAAAATGCATAACAAAGATTTTAACAAACAGGCTATTAGCAGTTCTAGTTAAGCACCAAATTTTAAAGGGATGGAATTTTGCTGGTTTGCCTGGAGGCTCAACCGAGCATCCAGTACATATAGTTAATATGATAGCAGAAGATGCAAAAGAAAAGAATATAGAACTGTAGCTAGTGCTACAGAATATGAAAAAGGCATTTGATTCAGTCTCGCTCAGTATGTTAAAGAGAGCAATGGAAAGAATCAAAATACCAGACAAAGCAATAGGGTTAATTTTATCGCTTTTTGAGAATCGTTCATCAAAAATCATAATGGCAACAGGCCTTACAGAGCCGGTAGAAATGGTGGATGGTATTGAACAAAAGGAGGTTCTCTCCCCACTTAAAGCTTACAGATTTCTTATTCAAATAATATTCAAATAATTTGAATCAGCAAATATCTATTTGAATATTCACCAAATAACTAATATTATTCAAATAAATATATTTATTCGAATAAATATAGTTATTTGAATATATTTATTCGAATAAATATATTTATTCGAATAACTATTATTCAAATTACAAGACAATATAGCAATTGGCACCGATAATTGCATGTAGATCATGCTTTTAAAATACAATTATTTTATACGATTATATTGCATACAGTACCATGCGTGTAGATCATACTTTTAAAAATATTATTTATATGATTATATTGCATATGTATAGATCATACTTTTAAAATATTATTTATATGACTATAATATTAAAGAAGAGTAAATCTATGGACCATTCCCATAGGTTTTTTTAAATACCATTCTCCCTAAAATAAAAAATTTAAAAGTTTGAGTGAAGATATCTTGACAACCATCTAACTAAATTCAATAAACTTTTTTTTATTTGAATTCTATGAATTCATAGAATTCAAATAAAAAAAAGTTCATTGAATTTAGTCAGATGGTTGTCAAGATATCTTCGCACAAAGTTAGAGAAAAATCAAAACGTCTATCAAAATAAAAGCTGCGCCAAGATTTTTTTGAAAGTTCGAGCAAAGATATCTTGACAACCATCTGACCAAATTCGATGAATTTTTTTTTATTTTAATTCTATAAAGGCATAGAATTAAAATAAAAAAACGTTCATCGAATTTGGTCAGATGGTTGTCAAGATATCTTTGCTCAAAGTTTTAAAAAAATCTTGGCGCAGCTTTTATTTTGATAGACGTTTTGATTTTTCTCTAACTTTGAGCGAAGATATCTTGACAACCATCTAACTAAATTCAATGAACTTTTTTTTATTTGAATTTTATGAATTCATAGAATTCAAATAAAAAAAAGTTCATTGAATTTAGTCAGATGGTTGTCAAGATATCTTCGCACAAAGTTAGAGAAAAATCAAAACGTCTATCAAAATAAAAGCTGCGCCAAGATTTTTTTGAAAGTTCGAGCAAAGATATCTTGACAACCATCTGACCAAATTCGATGAATTTTTTTTTATTTTAATTCTATAAAGGCATAGAATTAAAATAAAAAAACGTTCATCGAATTTGGTCAGATGGTTGTCAAGATATCTTTGCTCAAAGTTTTAAAAAAATCTTGGCGCAGCTTTTATTTTGATAGACATTTTGATTTTTCTCTAATTTTGAGCGAAAATATCTTGACAACCATCTGACTAAATTTAATGAACTTTTTTTTATTTGAATTCTATGAATTCATAGAATTAAAATAAAAAATTCATTGAATTTAGTCAGATGGTTGTCAAGATATCTTCGCTCAAAATTAGAGAAAAATCAAAACGTCTATCAAAATAAAAGCTGCGCCAAGTTTTTTTTAAAACTTTAAGCAAAGATATCTTGACAACCATCTGACCAAATTTGCTGAACTTTTTTTTATTTGAATTCTATGCCTTTATAGAATTAAAATAAAAAAAAATTCATCAAATTTTGTTAGTTGGTCGTCAAGATATCTTTGCTCAAAGTTGAGCCAATCTATGGACCATCCACATAGGTCTTGTTAAATGCCATCCTTCCAATCAAAATAAAAAATTTTAAAATTTTGATTGAAGATATCTTTACAACTATCTGACTAAATACAATGAACTTTTTTTATTTGAATTCTATGCAACCATAAAATTCAAATAAAAAAATTTTCATTGAATTTAGTCAGATGGCTGTCAAGATATCTTTATTCAAAGTTAGAAAAAAATCAAAACGTCTATTAAAATAAAAGCTGCGCCAAGATTTTTTTAAAACTTTGAGCAAAGATATCTTGACAACTATCTGACCAAATTCGATGAACGTTTTTTTATTTTAATTCTATGCCTTTATAGAATTAAAATAAAAAAAATTCATCGAATTTGGTCAGATGGTTGTCAAGTTATCTTTGCTTGAACTTTCAAAAAAATCTTGGCGCAGCTTTTATTTTAATAGACGTTTTGATTTTTCTCTAACTTTGAGCGAAGATATCTTGACAACCATCTGACTAAATTCAATGAAGTTTTTTTTATTTGAATTCTATGAATTCATAGAATTCAAATAAAAAAAGTTCATTGAATTTAGTCAGATGGTTGTCAAGATATCTTCGCTCAAACTTTTAAATTTTTTTATTTTAGGGGGATGGTATTTAACAAAACCTATGGGGATGGTCCATAGATTTACTCTATTAAAGAAATACCCAAATAGAAATCGTCTAATATAATTTTTAATTTCACGATTAAAAAATCTTGATATATCGAATGCTATATGTAGTATTGTGCTTGAGCAAATTGAGTAATAATCGGGTCATAGTATTTTTAGGCATGAGAAAATTAGAAAACTAATTTTGTCTTTTTTGTGAACCCGACCTTCATTCGGGTTACATTAATTCCTGAGATAGTACAATGTGTTTTCGACTGCCTGTTGAGACAGCAGCCACCTGTTGGGACACAGTCACATATGTAGGTAGGAAGCTTGTTAAGACGATAACAATGTAATATATAGTTAAAAAAAAGTGAAGAAAAAGATGACACTCAAAAAGACTATCTTTTATTAGTAAAATTTTAAAAGATATAATAAGCAATATAATTTTTACTAAAAAACTTCTAATTTTCTAATAGAAAAATATCAAATAATTTCATGTTTCTTTTCAAAAACAACATAGATGCCAATAACTCTGGCTTTAAGCAAGAATGATGGACGGATAAATGAAAACCAGCATCAGAGAATAACCTTTCACTAGGTACCGAAGTGGCGGAGATTGATAAGTATTTTACTGCTAATCTAGACAAAACTGATAAGATATTAACTCGTTCCTTCCACCATTCTAAACCATTACATCCTTGAGCTTCTTTTGATAGAGCTAAGTAACGAATAACTCATTTAACATATTACTTTCTTCTTCATTTGAATTATTAAATAGTCCGATTAAAGAATAGTTAACTTGATTAACATTTGGTCGTTCATTTGTAAGTGATAACTTAGGTGGATTGTTATATAAGTTATTATTCAATTCTTCTATAATAATAGCTTGTTCAATTCAATATAGCTCATTTAGTTTATCAACTGCTATATCACATTAAGTTTCTGCAACAAACTTGAGCTTTTTGTATCGAGGGTCCAACAATGCCGAAATTAAAGTAATTTTTTTTGGAACGTTCCAATATTGGTACATGCTTAAATAAATTGTAGCTTTAACATATTCTAACATATTCGTAATAGAAACTAGTAGTTCAATAGCTTGATGTTTCTTAAACCATGGATCCGAATTTTGCTGACAATTAACTGGTGTATTTTTATGTTTTTGAACACGACTATACATGAGGATGAAAGCATTTTGGGTTCTAAAACCCAAAATTAAAATTTGAAGACGAAATTGTTTTTGATCTATTTTACTTAAAAGACGAAATTATTTGATACTTTTTTTGAATAGACAAAATTATAAGGAACATATCTATAAATTTTATTGGCTCTTTCTTATAAAAAATTTTAATTTTCTCTAATGAAGACGAAATAGGCCTTTTTCAAAAATCAATTTCGGTGGCATCACTAAATACGACCATGTGATATACTAAGAGCTTGATTAACATGACCTGCCAAATCAACAATTTCATTATCTAAATATATATTAGTTGACGAACTTTTGACTTGCAGTTACATCTAGTTCTCCATAAAACAATTCTGCATAATAGCCTTCATCTTAAACGTTTGGTGGAGCTACAGTTTTCTTAAGATAGTGCATAGTGCAACATATCATATTAAGCGTAGCATATAAACCCCTGATAGCATATCCGTTGCCTCATAAAAAGGTGCTAATACGGTTAACATATCCGAAAGTAAACTATAAATATAGAATGGTTTAATTTTTTTTTTTTTTTTAAGATGAGGTTGTGCCTCAAAGACTTTATTATTAAGTATATGTTTGTATATATTATGTGATACAATATTATACTATATTAAGTACAAGAGACTTAGACATTCTTTAACTATCTGTGACCTAAACCTACCAGAGCTTTCCATACTCCATTTTCTGTATAACCTGAATTTTTGGACTACTCCCTATTTTGTTATTCCGCTATTTACTATATTTTTCCTCGCTTCTCTCATATTGCTGATCCTATACTTTCAAGTAGGTGCAAGGGCCTTGCCCAGACGATCGTAACCTCACGGTTACTTCCTAAACCTTGGTGTCCTGAGATTACCTATGTGCTGGTGGGGGCACAAGCTAAGCTTTGCCCACTACTCTTAGTAATCTATCATATATTATTGCAGATATGCTATCTGGATTGGTTAGCAGATACTTCCTCTAAAGGTAGGTGAGCACCGGCTGTGTTGCGTAACTGGCCCAAGTGAGAACCACACCTATTCTCAGCAAGCTAGCTCTTACTCCTCCTATGTGACACAGCTACTTCCAACTAGATTTCATAATACATTTCTGTACTACTTTCAACTTCTTGTAGAGCGGTTGGTGTTCTACCGTTGGTTAGGCCAGGGAGCTTTATTTCGTACAATGTACTTCCCACTGGGTGATTCGTCATTTTGTTCGTATCCCTAATTCGCAGATCTACCTCTATAGTAGTAGTTTCCTTTCAATTAGAATGGTTTAATTAATAAAACATAACAATCTAAAATTATAAAATTAAATTAATAGAATAAAATTATCCTATTCCAATTCGGTCAAATTAATTTGTCCCAAATAGTCGGCATCGTCTTTATCATCCTTCTCCGAAGAAATTTTTAAAATGGTATAAGATAGAGTATAGCATTTTTAGCTCAATTAACTGTTTCCACAACAAATACATCGAATTCCAACAGGTACGAACATCCAAAAAAACTTCATATACCTTTTGGTAGTTTAACTTGCATTGCTCATATCTAAGATGTTCTGTATTCTTAGGACTACTGTTAAAAAATAATATAAGGTTGTAATACGTTTTTTAAATGCACCAGTAGCATTGAGACCTTTAGTTATACTTAAATGAAGCATATGGGCAGCACAAGGCACATATGAAGTTTTCATTAATGGGATAGCTTTTACGACATTCACACCATTATCTGTGGTAGCAGCAATTAATTTTTGTTTAAGTTGAAACTGTTCGATTATTTTTCTATTGCATTTTTTATATTTTCATCAGTATGCTTTTCATGAATTTTTTCGCAAGCTAATAATGCTTCTTTTAATGACCAATCTTTAGGATCTATTCATCTGGCCGTAACTCCAATATACGGTTCATCATTACGCGATGACCACAGATCAGTAGTAATACTGACAGAATAAGTATCCTGTAATAATTCTGTAAGTTGTCTAGTCGATTGAATATATGTATTAATAATCATACGGCATGCTTTATCATCACTTGGAACTTTAAATTCCGCAATATGATTTCTATAAAAGATTTAAAAGACCGGGACCACAAAAGATAAAGTGGTTGACAGTCATCAATTATCCAAGTTAACATAGAGATTTCAATAATTGGTTGTTTTTTACGAACAGCTTTCCCATGAGCAACTTCAAAAAAGTCTTCAATATTTCTGTCTTCCATCTAAATTTATTTACTATTAATAACTTTTTTTAATTAATTATACAGTATTAAAAAAAAAAAACTTATATTGCCCATAGGATTTTTTTCTATGATTCCATGTTCATTTTCTAAATGATATATCATATTGCTTGTAGTGCCGTGAAATACATACTTTACACTTTTTCCTTTCCTATCACATATTTGGCATTAAGCATGAACCTTATCTTCTGAAACCATAAAATGATACTATACGTAACTCAGATTATTCAAATTTTTAGTCTTAAGTTGGGCTTCTTTTTGTTCACTAGTAGTACTATTGTTTTCTATATACACACGTTTTCGAATACTATTAACTCTGCGTTTATCTTTACTGTTTATATGAGACATTTTTTTTATAAGCATAAAATTTTTTAAAATCAGTGTTTTTATTTTAAAAAAAATCTCTGCTTTTATTATTGTATCATTATAAAACAAGGTAATGAGTTTGGCTTTTTTTTTCTGAGAATTATACGATTTAGTTGTCTTGGATGCATGTGCTAAATTACTTGTAAATATGTTGCTTATCAGTTATCAACAAAATCTTTTCTCTGTGTAGATTTTACAAGAAATTTAAATATAAAAATTTCTCCTATTATACGCAATATGCTTATAAATACCATGTGCAAAAGAATAGCAAATACTGAAATAGCCATTTTATGCTCATGCTAAAAGCTTTTTATATAAAGAGCACCAAGAATCCTGTATGTACATACATATGTATGTACATATCGTATGATTTTTGCTATAAAGAGCACCAAGAATTCTGTATGTACATACATACGTATGTACATATCGTATGATTTTGCTATAAACTTTATGCATGCATTTTAACTACAAATATTTAAGGCAAGTACAGAGCACATGTTAAAATAAACGCTAAACTTTAATTTATATAATGATCATATTCAAATTTAGCCTCTTATTTGAATAATTATTATTATTATTCAAATAAGTTATACTTATTCGAATAAGTTACACTTATTCGAATAAGTGTAACTTATTCAAATAAGTATAACTTATTCGAATAAGTGTAATTTATTCAAATAAAGTTTATTTATTTGTATTATTTGCCGAATAATTATTCGAAACATTTTAAACTGTTATTCGAATATTTGCCAAATACGACTATTATTCGAATAACAAATACGAATAAGGGTGGTAACAGATATTACGTAATATTTTAGGGGGGTCTCTAAAATCTTAAGTTAAATATAGAAGTTCATAATAGCCAATCAAATTTCTCTTATATAGGGAGGAGGGGGTAGGGGGTATAGTAAAATTATATTACATAATATATGTCAGCACCCTAAGAGGCTCTAGAACTATCAACCTTGCGGTACAATCCTACGACCTTCAAAAAATAGTAAAAAAGCTTTATTGAATGCTATATTAACTCAACAAAATCTCTCAACCACCCTTAATAAGAATCTGATTTTGAACATGACGAATGAGCAACCGCCCAAAATCAAAATAATCAACAAGAAAACACGCAAAACACTAAGTAATAACCTTAAAAATACGAATTCTTCTTTCATATAAACTTTTTTTTCGACTAAAAAAATAACTATTATGTAAATATAAACATTATCTATACTATATATAAATAAATATTATACATATTTCATATTAAATAAATTTAATAATCTTTACTAATTTGTTTTTCCGTATGATGATATACGAATAATAAATAAATTAAATAAATTAATTAGTAGTCCGCAGTTAAAGGGAACAAATTTCATAGTAAAAATCGGTGGGCATGTGACTATTACCTTATATAGTAAGTGGAACATCATGTGCTTCAATTCATAAGAAAAAACTCTATAGTAAACAATTGAAAAATACTCGTATCTTATGATCTATCAAACCGATTTTTGATGATTTTACTACCATTAGAATCACAATAATTTGCTCTACAACTTTCAATTAAGCAATAAGAAAGAGTTACTTAATAAAAAAATTACTTTTATATGTAAGCAAGCCCCATTCGCACACTATAGAAATTTACTATTAAATTCTGCCGTGATTTATTATAAAATGTCGATCATTTTATACCCTTTATCTGCGATCTTCCACTTAAGTTTTATTAATTAAAAAAATATATATATTTAAAAATAAAAATAATATAACAAAATGAAATAAATGGTGTATCTTTTTAATTCTCAAAATCTTATCTTTTCCATGTAATTACATATGAATTACATAACCATAAAACTATAATAGATTAATTTTTTATAAATTTATAATATAATAATATAAAAATGTAAAATATAAAATAAAAATAAAAAAATATTAAATTTATAAGAGTTAGTAAAAAAAAATCATAATGTTATTAATCAAATCAAAACAAAAAATCGATTACAATTAATTATGATTTTTTTATTAGTAAATAGCAATATTATAAAAAATACCCTTTTTTTTTCAAGTACAATTATCTTTTTCTCATACACTAAAACCAAAAATTATAAAAAAAAAAAACTTATCTCATTTTATACAAGAAATCAATGCTCCATAAACGTAGAATACCAAACCAAATAGGAATACGTTTACGCCCTGTATACATAAAATACCAAACTATATAAAAACAGCTACGCTTCATTACAAACAAATATTTATACATGAAAAAAACAATAAAAATCGCAAAAATCGTAAAATCAAAAAAATATCACATAACCTAAATACTATATATACCTTCTATAACAAATACGAAACTTTGTTAGATGAATCATTTGCATCTATACTGCGACAATCTGATAATCTTAACAATAATGATTTTGAATCATCTAATACAATCGAAAATGATAATCTTCCTCTTCGTGAATACTGGACACCGTCTTCCAAACTTCAAAGATTACACAACAAATTCCAGAATAACATCTTAACGCAATAGCCTGAATTGCCTGTGTATACTGTGACAGGCTTCTGTATCCAAAAAAACTTCCTGTATAATTCACAATCCAACAATTACTTACTCTATACAACAATATATACCAAATGTGCTCTTGTCTTTCAATCCCAATGTTAATCGCATTACAGAACCCAGAGTACTAGTATGTGATGCCTGCAAAAAACCATTCGCAAGATTCCGATTTCCCTATCTTTTACTGATATCAGAAGAGATCATGTCGGTTTTCTTATATATGAGAAAAAACCTATTCCCTGTTCATCTTTACTGCTCATTGGAAGAACTCCAAATAGAAATAGTAACCCTACACCGAATACAGAAGTTTAACCAGTGGTATGGGTTACTCACATAATATCAAGGTTTATGCGTTATATGCAGGATCGCTAGGTGCCTTCTTAGAACCAAATAACAATAACAATACAATAACAATCTATATAACGCCCAAAATTATAATTCAATCATGCAACGTGCAGCAAACTGGCTCGCAGAAAACAATCCATATCTTTGCCCCTTTGCAGCCCTAATACCACGAGGTGATCCAAATGGTTCCTTTTCAAGAGCAGAACATTTACAAACTGATTATAACCCGCCACCTATTAATTCCTATGAAATAATTGTACCCAACTACAACTTTCCCAAAGAAGTACACAATGAAGACTTCCACTATACAAGGTTGATGGCCGGCTTCATCCAAGAAGAGAACTTTATACATCTACCACACAACCCTAATCTAGAACCCTTCTTTCCCAGACATATTTACAGATGGAAGAGGCCACTTTCACGATCTTTCGAATCTGCACATATCAAACAACGAACCCCGATTTGAAACCTATAGCAAATACAGTTAGACCTCCCTATAGTCACACCCCATATAGTCACACCTCTATTTAAGCACCCGATTTTGTGCGACGTACTCAAACATAGTAAAAAAACCTCATTATAGTCACAAATCGCTTATAATCACTATCACCATGAAAATTTGATTTTTTAACAATTTTATTAATAAAAACCCCTCATTATAGTCACCAATTTTTAACTAAATATGGATTAAATAATCTGATTGGCCAATTTTCATATTCACGTATATTTAAAATTATCTATTAATTGATAATCCGCCTGTCAACTGGAGAGTGATCCTATAGGTGAAATGTGGAGTGCTTTCATCTAAAATTTTTTTCTTTACTAAGTTATGATACATGTCCACTAATTGAAAGTTGTAGAGCTCGTCGAGACGCATCTAATGGTGGTTAGATCATACAAATCGGCCCAGTGGATAGCGAGTTATCATCAAAAAACGATTGGCTGACTATATAAAAATCCGTGACAGAGATTACATATGAAAATCACTATAGGCGAAATGTGGATTGCTTCCATCTAAAACTTTTTTTATTACTAAGTTAACGATATATGCCCACTAATTGAAAGTTGTAGAGCTCGTTGAGATGCATCTAACGGTGGTTAGATCATCCAAATCGACCTAGTGGATGGTAAGATATCGTCGAAAAACAATTGGCTGACTATATAAAATCTCTTATATAAACAAATATATTTACATAGAGATTATATAGTCGACAATTGTTTTTTGACGATATCTCGCCATCCACTGGGCCAATTTGAATGATCTAACCACCATTAGATGCGTCTCGACGAGCTCTACAACTTTCAATTAGTGGGCATATATCATTAACTTAGTAAGAAAAAATGTTTTAGATAGAAGCACGCCACATTTCGCCTATAGATGACCATAATAAGGTATTTTATTTATAGTCACACCTCTTTACAATCACCAAAATAGGGTGTGACGGACTTGGTAATTATAGAGAGGGACAACTGTACATCAAACTAAGATTGATGAATATCAACCCAAGATAGAGGTTACATCAACACTGGCCATTTTGGTCCTATTTCTAGCTCGAAAAGTTAAGGCATTACCAAAATGTTCAATGAATACTACGGTCTATACAGACTGATCCAACTACAAGCACACGTATACCAACAGGAAGACAACTACTCCAACCAAGTTCCTACAATACTTATAACCAGTATTTAAAATTTGATGTTCTCAGTGTTCTCAGGGAACATTTAACAATTTTTATGAACATGAATTATTGAAAAATGTTCTCTATTTGAGAACATTTAATAAAATTTTTTAATATTAAAAAATTTTTGATTTTCTAATACTGAGAACATTAAAAAATTTTTGAGAACATTAAAATTATAAAAAATGTTTTTTTGAGAACATAAAATCAATTTTGAATTTTAAACACTGCTTATAACATAATCGACGAAAACCTAACCACCACAATTCCTACCTTTATACATATCGGGAACACTTACTTCCACCAAAAACAACTCTATCTAAACGCGATAATACGAAAACTTGGATTACTGACCCTTTTTATAACATTGACTATAGTGAAAAATCAATGGTATCATCTACAAGACATACTCTCAAACAGTAATAACAGTGACATATTATTGACTAACAGGCCATTTCATTGTGCCAACTACTTCATTTATCAGTTTCAATCTTTAAAGAAAGAACTTTACAAAAAACTAGACATAACGGGGTTTGGAAATGTTACTGATTTTTTGACAGGGTCGAATTTCAAAACAGGGTGCCGGGCACACCTACAGTTGTTACTGGACAACTGAAACCATTAAAACTATGATTACAAACGATGTAATACAATTGACCATGCCAAACCCATTATATGAACCAGAACTATACGCCGCCTCTCCAATAACCAGATACATACCTACAACGAAAAATGCAGAGGTCTAAATCCCCTAACACAAACCTGCAAAAAAGGATTTTCTTGTTCTTACTGTGAATCTACACACTACCAAGGAGATTCTCGATACATGTATAAATGCCTAACAGAGGCAGACTCGTGGGTTGTCCCTTATCATGCCCCTACTCACTTACTTTGGGATGTACATATGAACACTCAATATATAACAAGTAAAGGGTTTGAACGGTACATGGCAAAATACATCTCGAAGGCTGAACCCACCCACCTTTTCAACATCTATGAAAATAACTTGCTAAGGGAACACGTAATTGCACGAAGGCTTGGCTCAATGGAACTTATGTTCCTCCTCCTCGGTCATCAAATATGCAACTCTTCTATCACCGTAAAATTCTTACAACAGACCCACTGCCAACAAAAAATCGTTCTGTACTGCCTGCCTACATGATAGAAAAAGACAATGAAAACCCTTACTATGATGACACCGTTATGAAATATATGCATCGACCACATGATCCTCAATTCGAAAATCTTATTTACCCGCAGTACTACGAAAAGTAGTGTTTGGATCTGTTAGATTTTTTATCCAGATTATCCAGATAATACAAATAACAGATAACGATTTTGTTCAACAGATAATTTATCCGGATAGTTACTTTAAGTTCAGATAATTATCTATAGATTATCTGTATAAATATATATGGTGAAAACCCTACATGTGCATATACTTATAAATAATAAATACTCATAAATCATGACTTTGATGGAAAGTACGTGACTGGTATACTTTTTTTAATTGGCATTATTTTCAAATTACAGATATAAGAGTATTTATACAATGGTTCAAACTAGTGATGCCACCGAAATTGGTTTTTACAAAAAGACCTATTTTGTCTTTATTAGAGAAAATTAAAATTTTTTATAAGGAAGAGCAAATAAAATTTATATAGATATGTTTCTTATAATTTCGTCTATTCAAAAAAAGTATCAAATAATTTCGTCTTTCAAGTAAAATAGGTCAAAAACAATTTTGTCTTCAAATTTTAATTTCGGATTTTAGAACCCGAAATGCTTTCATCCTCATGTATAGTTCAAACTGTGAATATTTAATCACTTGCTTGGTAAGTATGAGTGCGTATATGTATTTAACCTTTTAAAAGTATATTATATTCGTTTATCTATTATCTCAGCTTTAATCCTAAACACTATCTTTATTGTTCTTTTGATTAGACAAACCTGTATACTATATATTCGTTCGCGTCAAAAGAACTTAAATCTTGTTAATCTAATACCGTAATACTTCGAAATGTTTTACTATATTTAGGATGCATATTATAAAAAAGCCTTAAATATATAGAACTTAGAATATATATAGTTTAGTAGCATTTTAAAATACATATCAGATATTAATAAAAGGATATAAAAATCTCGAAAAACTTTAATGAATTTAGTATGAATATTTGATACGTATTAGCTTGCTACTAAGTAAAGTAAATGCGAATTTGGAAAATCAACATTAATTTCCACTGCAATTAATTGTTCGGTAGGCCTGAAATCAGGTTTTGCTCTTTGAAAGTCAGACTAACAATTTTATATGACACAAAATACAGAAGCAAGTATTAGTTGATTCTCTAACTTTTAAGACCTGAATTGTTTCCCATGTTCGTTAAAAGAGCAAGCTTCTCCAAAAAAGTTAATACTTTCCAACTTGTTCTTAAGCAAGAAATAAAACAGTTAGCCTTAACTGTTAATGTTAGAGGTTATAGGGTTGGAGCGATGTTACTATACGTAAAATTCTCGTCATTTTAATTAGTACAACAAGATCAATTTAAACATTAGTTTTTGGCTATTTTCGCTTGTTTCTTCTTTTGTGTGTGTTGGATTCTTGATCCGGAATAGTCAAAATTTGCACTTTCCGGTTGGCTATTTCCTCTCCAGGAGTTTGTATTGTCCATGCAATAAGTGGATATATAAAATTGCAATCAAGGTCAGCAATTTAAGCGACGCCCATAAGAAAATAAATTGCAGAATCAGGTATCGTATCTTGAAAGTTAGGCTATGTGATACAAAATACAGGAGCAAGAGATGTAAAGATGTAATACACGAAGTTTCTATATATATTTATATCCTTGCTTCATTATATGTGTTTATACAAGATTTTGCATATGTATGCCATTTAATTTTCATTTCTGGTTCATTTATCTCGAATATAATATATATCATTAAAGTTGTTAGTGGAACAACATACTCAGGAGCAACCCTGGCTATCCTCCAGTTTAAAGATAGAGTGTATTGAAATATCAAGAATTATATAATAACTCGGAGGTGCAAACCTGGGTTGTTCGCACATCTATAGTACAATTTTGCAAGTATTTGTCTGCATTATACTAAATTTATATTTAGGCTTATCTAGTATCTAATAATTAACAGATTATCTAGATAGTTATCCAGATAATAGAATTATGAACAGATATAAATAACAGATAATGACTTTTTCAACAGGTAGTTATCTATAGATAAACAGATTATCTAGATCCAAATACTAACGAAAAGTACTTGATTACCCTATCACAATCCACAATATCATGCCATACCTATTGCGATGAATTGGAAATTACGTAGTAAAAAAAAAAAAGAAATCATAATCAGAAATCATCTACTCAGAATCGAAGACGATGAATTGTACTTCTACCAACAATTACTCATGAATGTCCCTGCAAGAAACAAAGATGATTACAAAACAAACCTGATAGGATCCTACAGAGAAAATATCTATCATTATTTCCAAATACGCTCTTTGACTTACAAAACCAAGAAACTAAAACCTACCATTTCTGAATATCTGACTTAAACACCCAATTCGCCAAGATGCTAGACAGGCTATTACACACACTTAACCACCAACTACCCATGGACCTCCACCGCATAATCCAAATACAATTAGAAAATCTACAAATCCTCCCTAATATTGTTCCTCCAACTGCCACACTCAAACTACCACAGGACCAATACAATGCTTTATCAACCATATCCATGTACATAGGTCGGATAAACACCAACAAGTGGCTCTGTTTTTTTATAACTGGACCTGCCAGAACAGGAAAATCCTATATCATTATCATAATTATAAGACTACTTGAACAAAAACATTCAAACTACCTACTTTTAGCTCCGACTAGTATTGTGGCCCAGAACTATACATGAGGACGAAAGCATTTCAGGATCTAAAACCCGAACTTAAAATTTGAAGACGAAATTATTTGATACTTTTTTTGAATAGATGAAATTATAAGGAACATATCTATATAAATTTTATTTGCTCTTTCTTATAAAAAATTTTAGTTTTCTCTAATAAAGACGAAATAGTCCTTTTTTAAAAATTAATTTCAGTGGCATCACTACCCAGAATATAGATAGAAAAACTATACACTCTAAACTACATATAACCTCCAGCCATAAGAGATTTTTTATACAAGCTATTACAAACAAAGAACTTAACACCTGCCTAAAACAAATTGACACTATAATAATAGACGAAATATCGATGGTTTCCACTAAACTACTAGATTTCATTTCCAATCTCTTCACTAGACTACACAACAATACAATAGCATTTGGCAGAATCAACGTAATCGTCATCAGTGATCTTTTCCAATTACCTCCTGTCACAGGACAATCCGTATTCTGGGCATCGATTTGGTCTTTGTTCTACCCCTTATTTCTAAGAACCCTATATAGGCAAAATGTGGATTTTCAATTCTACACGCTCCTGCAAGAAGTGAGAACAGGCACCATCTCAACAGAAGCCTGGAACATGTTAAATCAACGCTTTTCAGAATTCTTAGACCACCCACAATAGATACGCTACTGAACACTATACATATAGTAGGATTCAGAGAAAATGCCCAACAAATAAACAGAATAATCTGCAATATGCTCCCTGTAACAAATGATAAATTTCTCTTATCAGAAGCAATAGACTATATAGATACCACACTATGCACTGCTACTCAATCCGACAAACTATTTAAGCAAAAAACCAATCTACCATCCTCTATCCGTCTACAACCAGGTGCCTGAGTAATGTACCTAATAATTCATTGATCAAACATGGCATATGCAATGGCACCGTAGGAATAATAACCGATATTACTATCAGAAAAAATGGGAGATATCAGACATGCCGGTTTAAGCTGCTTGGATAGTAAATAAGGATTGGGAAAATCAGATAGGCTGAGATGGATATCGGATAGGGTGGGTTTATAAGATATAAAGGAGGTAAATATGTAATAACGAATATGTAATCAAATAATAAATCAATGTATCACAATAAATAATAAATTAAATAAATAATTGTTATGCAACATTTAGCAAATATGAGAAATAAATAAATCAATCATGTAATAATCATTCAATACGATATATAAATAAATAAATCAAATCAGCAGATACGATATAAAAAGAATCTACTCAGAAGACTTTATTATAAAGGAGGAATTCACTCAGATAAACCAAATATACAAGAAGAGTGAATACATTGGTCTTTTATACATGTTAGCGAACTCAATTTCCCCCGGGTCATTATCCTTCCGTTATTACTAATACATAATTCTGTCAACACCAATTATACTTTTCCCTCACGTCTTTATCCAATTCAAGACTCAAACCCAAAGTATTAATTTAGAATCTGCCTTTCTAATTCTTCATTGGG
Source organism: Gigaspora rosea (assembly GCA_003550325.1). Classification (NCBI taxonomy): domain Eukaryota; kingdom Fungi; phylum Glomeromycota; class Glomeromycetes; order Diversisporales; family Gigasporaceae; genus Gigaspora; species Gigaspora rosea. Next base: position 127,314 of record QKWP01000064.1, read on the forward strand.
CTAGCAGATTTGTGATAATATTTAAAGGCTTCATGCACTTAGCATTGTTTATGCATGAATCAATTTAATTTCACGCGTCGCAGATAATTTAGTATGGATATCGGGTTTGGTAATTATACATATCTACAGGAGGACATATATGGCAATTGGGATATCTATAGATAGTAATAAAAAATGATCTATATATGGTAATAACGTAGGGTGGGTATAGGTATTATATTTTAGGAAGGGATAAGCGATCATAATCGTGGGCAATTTAAGGTGATCGGATCGTGATCGTACAGGAATGAAAAAGCAGGAGTGATGATCAAAAAGAAAATTTTATGCGCAGAAAATTTTTAATAGTGTAACATACTCCTTTCCTTTATTTTCGAGCTCTTGTGAGAAAATTGGAAATAAATACAAAAGCTTCCTTCGGTTTTGAAATACCTACTAACTCAATATATCAATTAACAAAATTCTCATAGAATCTTCAAAAATGTTAGATTGGAATTTATCATCATTCTCAAATTTTCTTTTTATATCGACATGGAATTGGTACCGGAAAAGACATGAAAAATTTTTGATGATCTTTCCATACTAGGGAGTACGTAGTTGAATTCTCCTCGCCCTAGTACACGAATGGTACGTGATTGTATCTTCCCAGCTTTAACGAGTATCATCATGCTGCTGTAAAATAAACAAAGTTTTTATTTCAGTTCTTAATATCGATATGACCATGTAGGGCGGCGAGATAAATATGATCTTCTTTTTAAACCACTGTTTCGAAGCAATTTTAATTTCACGGTTGGGCTTGCTTTATTCATTTTCTATCCATAATTTCAAAGTCATGTTCCACTGAAAGATCATTAATGGAAAGCTTCTTGACTATAAAATTTTGAATCTGTTTCTTCTTCTGTCTCTTCTGATTCTTTGTCATCAGAATCATATTCGTAATAACTTTCACCAGAATAAATGTCTTGTTCTTCAGAAGAAATGTCCAATGATTCAGTGGAATTCTGGTCCGAATTTTGATCAAATTTCGATACATATAAAAATGTACATTCGACGGCATAATGTCCATATTGGCGACAATTGTAGCAAAGAAATTGATTTAGTTTTCTGGTCTTGTTCATAGGAGGTGGGGGATAATCTTTTTCTTTGGGTCTTCCATTTACTAGATTCTAATTGTACTGGTCCGAGTTGACACGGGTTAGAAATGTGGGGTCTCAGATTTAAATGAAGGTCTGTAAGAGTTAAATTGAAAGATCGTTTAGGAGTCCATGTGAGCAAAATAAATTCCAACATTATCGCAGTCAAATAAAGTAAGTCAGCCAGGTCAGGTTGGTCCATTGTTTGAAAAAAAATTTGAAAAAAATCTAACTGCAGTGTGAAAAAATTAAAAAATTCTATAATGAAATCTGAAGTACGGCGTATTTCCACACAATCAGCACTATTTGTTACTATCAGAAAAAATAGAAGATATCAGACATGCCAGTTTAAGCTGCTTGGATAGTAAACAAGGATTGGGAAAGTCAGATAGGCTGAGATGGATATCGGATAGAGTGGGTTTATAATAAATAAAGGAGGTAAATATGTAATAACGAATATGTAATCAAATAATAAATCAATGTATCACAATAAATAATAAATCAAATAAATAATCATTATACAACATTCAGCAGATATGAGAAATAAATAAATCAATCATGTAATAATCATTCAATACGATATATAAATAAATCAAATTAGCAGATACGATATAAAAAGAATCTACTCAGAAGACTTTATTATAAAGGAGGAATTTACTCAGATAAACCTAAATATACAAGAAGAGCGAATACATTGGTCTTTTATACATATTAGCGAACTCAATTTCCCCCTGGGTCCATCATTACTAATACATAATTCTGTCAACACCAATTATACTTTTCCCTCGCATCTTTATCCAATTCATGATTCAAACTCGAAGCATTAATTTAGAATCTGCCTTTCTAATTCTTCATTGGGCTAGCAAATTTGTGATATATTTAAAGACTTCACGCGCTTAGTATTGTTTAAGTATGAATCAATTTAATTTCATGTGTCGCAGATAATTTAGTATGGATATCGGGTTTGGTAATTATACATATCTATAGAAGGACATATATGGCAATCAGAATATTTATAGATAGTAATAAGAAAAGATCTATATATGGTAATAACGTAGAGTGGGTATAGGTATTATATTTTAGGAAGTGATAATTGATCATAATCGTGGGCAATTTAAAGTGATCGGATCGTGATCATACAGGGATGAAAAAGCAGGGGTGATGATCAAAAAGAAGATTTTATATGCAAAAAAATTTTAATAGTGTAACACTGATATAGACCTTGAAGATCATTTAGTTCGAATAGCCTTTTCAATTAGAGGCTCCATAATAGACATTAACATACGAGAAGACACAATATATCAGCGTGTTTGGTTTTTAGAGTTACAAAATTATACAATAGTACCCCAAAATTTATTAGATCACGCACTGATCACGCCCTATTTTAATATCATATGAGTATGAAAATCATTTAAATAACACCTCAAAAATATTTATTTACTATAAAAAATATAAGTAAATGCATTGGAACCCATCGTTCAAAGCCTCAACCCATCGTCTTTTTGACCAATAGGTATATAGTATAGTAGAATTTACTATTATATAAGTTTTATTTTATATATTAACTATTTAAAATAGCTAGTTATATCTAATTCAATTATTACTGTACTTCAAGATTTACTTGTTCTCTTTGTACATGTTCACGATCTTACAAGACTCAACATGGCCTTAAACGTCATGGAACAATAAAATATAAGGACTATAATATACTGTCTTTGCTACTACCTAACTATGAGCTTGATTATATTAAAAAAGCTATGATATGAGAAATTTAGAAGCATCTAAAAAACCATTATCGCACTGTTAGAAATAGGGCTCCGAAGTCCGGGTCCGGTCCGGTCCAGGTCCGGCCGGACCCGGACTCAAACCCTGACTCGAACCATAAATTTTAAAAATTTCGGACCCGGACCTGAACCTAAAGTACTGAACCCAAACTGGACTCAAACATGATTATAGGTTCAGTCCGGGTCTGGTTCAAAGTTCGCGAACCTGTCCGGGTCCGGGATTAGCAGTAAAAAAAAAAAAAAAACAAAAAAAAAAGATAAAGAATTTCTTATGCCAATCTGATCTGTAATCTGGCATAGATCATAAATATATGCAGTACAAAATGCAAAAAAAAAACTTAAAAAAAAAAAAAAAAAAAAACTGTTTTACACGATTTTATCGCAATTTTTACTTTTTCACAATTAAGTTTAACCCGGGTTATACTAAATGTTCGTGCTTAGATTAATTTTTTTTATTCGTATTTTTTTTTAAATTATTTATTAAAAGTTTTATTTAATTTTAATTATATATATATATATTACAATCAAAAATTGAAACCGGCTAGAAAAAAAGTTTTTTTTTTTTAACAATTAATCGTTTAATGCGCCTAACAGTTTAACCCACTTGGATTTAATACAATTTAGTTTAAACTAACAGTATAAAGAAAATTTTGTGCTGCTAAATAATTTTAACCTAACAACAAACTGCTTATCTATGATATTTCTTAAACATATGGGTCAAATTGTTTCATCTCCGTAGTAATTTGATATGTCATGAACACATTGTTTCATCTCCGTAGTAATTTGATATGTCATGAACACATGGCAAAATGATTGTAAAATTATCAATGACGATATTGATAAATAGTTAATTGGAATAAAAATAAAATAATAAAAAAAGGTAATATGTCATCTTTTTATTTAGAATAATTAGAGGTGAAAGATTGAAATAATAAAATTAAATATACTATATAAACTTAAAATGTATAAAAATAATTTGAGTGCTGCAAAAAGAAAATGAGGTTGTGGACTTTCAAGTCCATCTTTTAAATTAATTGGCGAGTAATAGATTAAATTAAAATCTTATAAGAAACTTTCTTGACATTATAATTGATATACGGGAGGGTGAAACCTGAGTTTTTTAGGTTACGTTTTGATGAGGGTACTATTTTAGGATAGTTAGATAGTGATCTGCATCAATAACGTAACAAAAAAACTCAGATTTCACTTTGTCGTGTGATATTTCTTTTTTAGGAGTTCAAAATGTGAACGATTGGCATAAAGTTATAGTGAAAGATGAATAAAATTTAAGATTATAGATGATGTATATTATTATTCATAGTTTACGTTTCTGATTTTGCGTGACATAGTAATGTAGCTACCTTATTTATACTTCAACTATAGTTTATTTGTAATTGCCTAAAAAAATTATCCGTTCGTTTAACGGTTTAACCTAACTGGTTTTAATACCATTCCAAAAAAACAACATCATTCAACATTATAGCATCACCCCTGAAAAATTTTTTACTATCTGGTCAAATCAAAATTAAGTCATGTAGCATAAAATCATTATTCTACCTAAGCAGAAGCAAAATTTTATGCAATTAAATGTTTTCAACCCTTAGTTATCTATAGTATATCTTGATTTTAGTATACCAATTTTTAAATATTTTAGCAACTTTCGGATTATAATGTAGATATCGTAACACATAATCATTATACCATATTGGAATTCTTGCTTTCATCATATGATCGTACTGATATTGTAATTGTGAATAAATAAAAATCATCAACGTAGTGCATCAAAAAAGTTGAACGGAACCATCCCTCTCACATTTCATGTGATCGTACTAGTATTATGAATCATTTTTTAATAAAAGTTTAAACGTCCACAACTACTAATGATAGAATTGATAAGTTACCGCAGAATTACCTGATTTTACTTTAAATAGCAAGCCATTGATCGTAATAATGAAGTATTACAAATGACATCTGATTATCATTTACTAAAGAAGAACGAATTTTTGCAATATATAATCATCTTATGACCAATTTACGATAAGTTACATGAAATTGTTGGGTTGGGTTAGAATGGAAGTTAATACATAATCTACATGCTGCATAAACTGCCGCATTTTCTTGATATATAAATATATAAACCTCCTAACTAAATTTCACTTCACTTTAACCTCCCTCTAAAATTAGAAATTTTATGTTACGTAAAACAGGTAATGATCATTAGAAAAAATGTATGCCAATCAGCTTTAAGATTTTGTCTTCGATTTAGATGCTAGTAAAACCATACACTTTACGTTCCTGGTATGGATGCCCGTAACTTTGTTCACGGCATCAATACCATCTTATGCACGTTGGATTGGGTATCGGACTTTCGGACCGGACTCAAACTTTTCGGACCGGACTCGAACCGGACTCGAACTAGGCCAAAAGTTTGATATTTGGACTCGGACCGGACTGAGTTGTAAAATAGTTTGAATCCAAGTCCGGTTCGAAATTCGAACCGGACTCGGACTTGCCTAAAGTCCGGCCTCAGTCCGGGTCCATCGGAGCCCTAGTTAGAAATCAAGTATTTAGCAGTGAGAATACCTTTGTAGGAATATTTGGTAAATATCTTACACGATATTCTCTATGTAGTAATTTTGTTTTAGTAAAGACAATTTATATACAAATAGATATCTTTATTAATAATACTATGATTATTCAAGTTAGATCTTTTCTATTTAGTGCTTCTATATACACTATGTACAAATATGGGGGACGTCTAAAGTGGGGGCAACTTATATTTATTAATAATTTTCTCGATTAACTTTAGGGTTAGGGTCATCTTATATTAGGGTTAGGCTGAGTTTTAGATAGTTATATATAAGCAAAATTGCCTTCCCGATATTTTTACTTAACCTACCTGAGGTAGGTTTAGACTGCTGTTTTTTGTATTTTTAGGTTTTTCGTTCTTTGCTTCGCCAGCGATCATCAAAATTCTGTAATTTGATTGGCTGTGATCACGTGAATTTGCCCCCGCATTAGACGACCCCCAAATATGAGTTTGCTTTTAATATTATATTTTTATATAGTAAAATATACTACGTACTTTAGTATACTTGTAAGTAATAATTCGTTTTATAAAATTCGACTATAAAAATTGATCTACATTTGGACCCCAAAATTTTGGGGCTACTCAAATATGATGAACCAAACACGCTGATATGAGATACTTCCAAATCAATGGAATAAACTATCATTGAACACAATTTCCAATTCAGAACTGCTTCGCACTCACGGTCCATAAAACTCAAGGTTTAACACTACCTAGAGTCTCCCTATCACTTGACGAAAACATATTCTCCCCTGGCCAAGCATATGTCGCCCTAAGCAGGTGCCCACTTGGGACAATATAGAAATATCCCACCTAGACAGATTAGTCTTTAATGTGGATCAAAATGTAATCGAAGAAAACCGAAGACTAGAAAACATCGCCGCAACATACCCTACTCCGATTCTCTAAAAACCCAAACTAAAAAAAAAAAAAACCAAACCAAAAAAAAAACAAAAGCACAAATCACTTCAAAAACACAAAAAATAAAAAAATAAAAATAAACCACTTATCCTTCGAATCATATTTGCAAATTCCACAAAATATAGCAAAGAATGATTATCTAAAAGATCTAAATCCCATATCAAATGTAACAATAACGCTGTACTACACTATCAGCCACAGCACGTGGAAATCGTTAAAAAAACTGACTAGTTGTTCATGAAATTTTTCTAGTTTTGTTTTTTTTGACCTTGGCTTCGTCTTTTGTTTTAGTAACTATTTTCGTCCTGCCTTGGTCAACTTACCTTTATTCATCTCGAAGGCATCACATTTTACTGACATTTGTTTCACTAATACGCTTATTTAACAAATGATCAATTTAGTTAAGTTGTTTCGTAATATGTTTTCTGACGACTCATTTTGCAAAGTAATTCAGTAATTCTAATCATTATCATTAGAATTAAATGTAGAATAAAGTTATATGAGTTATTGGTTAATTACGAAATGAACTAATCATCTGTAAAATAAGCTTGCTAGTGAAGCAAATGTCAATGTAATGTGGTATCTTTAAAGTGACTATTGGTATGCAGATTTCTTTGTGATGAACAATTATTGGGAGCCACAGTAATTTGTGGAGTTTGTCAAATGCATGATTGGACTTTATGGAATAAATATTCGATTTGTCGCAGATGCATATGTTTTCTGTTTAATGTTCTAATTGTGTCTGATTATTGGAATCAAATTACTAAAAAGATTATCCTTTTTTCTAGAGCAATGTATTATTGCTTGCTTAGTTATTGGTAAGTACAGGTGGGTTCCAGACCATTCGGGCAATGTAAGGGCCTCTTATTGGTAATTAGGCACTATAGCTGCGATGACAGTACAAGAGGGTGAGTATGAAATTTAATTCAGTTCACTTTGACAATTGTGTTTCAAGTGTAAATATAAAGTTTAATTCTGTTCACTTTAACGTTTGTATGATTTGGCATGCAAAGTTAATTTGCATTTCGCATTACCTACTGACACTTTTTTTCAATTTTTTCAATTTTTTTTTCTTTTTTTTTTTTTTTAGATCCCAATTGTGCCGATTGTTCAATTTTTGATATTTACTTTTTCCCGATCTTCCCATCCGGTGATGTGACCTCAATTTCGACAAAAAAAATATGATTGCCGACCCAAATTTTGATTCCTTATTGTGCAAAAGAAAAAATTAAACTTGTATAACCTTAAATGTAAGCATTTTCTATAATTTATGGTTGATTTAAAAAAAAATCTGACCGACCGACCCATGTTTTCAGATTCCATGAAATGCAAACCGAAAAATCAACTTTACGTGACCTTAACCGAAATCGGTATGAAGTTTAATTTGTTCACTTTAATGACTACGATTCTAGAAAATGTATGAATGTTTAACGTAATCATTTAAATTCTGTTAGTCTTTTTCGTTTTGCATTACCCACCGACACATTTTTTCAATTTTTTTAAATTTTTTCCACTGTTCTCATCTGGTGTCACTCGATGGAGAAATATACTCCTTAAACCAAAATAAAGGTCCTGCGAGGTGTCACACGCTGTGCAGCTACCCTAATATAGTTAGAAATATAGATGAAAGTTTCTTAAAAATGTAATAAAAATTGGAATTTAGGGGTATTTATAATTCATATAATAAATAAAATTTAGCATTTAATTATTCGATTTAAAAGGCTCATCGGGAGGTGAAAAGCATAATAATTAGCAATAGCCCTGATATAACTATATTTAGCACTGCAATAATTTAACACCTTGCTTGATTATATATAAAATAATTTTACGGGTCGGTCATATTTTAAGAGTTGAGAGAGAGAGGTTTTTTTGCCTACAAAAAAAAAACAACCTATCTGATAAACAGTGAACATATAAATGACCTAGCGTCACCAGAAAAAAAACAAATAGTAACTGAACAGATTTGCTGGGTATATGTAACTTCGGATCAGATTGCAGGTTTATTTTTATTTAAGACTTCGAAATGAACAGTTATTTTAATCACGTATAAACTGAACATTCTAATTACAATAATCACTATGATTTTAAACAACACGTTTTTTCAACAAGACAGCCTGGGATTTTTTTAATATTTCTTCAAAGACTGTTTCTATTTAAACGAAGCCACTCCCGAACTGGTGTAAATTTTTTAGTCGTTTCCATACATGACTTGGTATAATCATGAAAAACGTCTTGGTTGGATTCGATTACAGCCTACATACCAGAAACATTAGTGTAATCCTAACCAATTAAAGGCTGCCTGTATAAAGATGAAATTTACTACCTTAACAGTGAAAAGGAGGTCAATGATGATGTCGACAATATTAGGGAAGGTCGCATACTCAAAAGCGTAATTGACTTTTAGTATCTTTTCTGCGACAAATGTTTTAGGCGCACCCAAGTTCACTCTAAACAGTTCGCCTTCCTTCCCTGTATGCATTTTTGAACAAAGATCTTCGTCAGTAGGATATAGCGTTTTAAAGGAACAGAAATGGCAATTAAAAACTTACCGTGTATCACATATGCTAATACGTAATATTTCTTTGCCAATTCTACATCTCCATTTCCATTCCAAAAAGTTTTACATATTGCGTCCACAGAGTTTCGAAAGCACTTTAAAAGATCCGAATAATACTTGGGTTTCTTTATCTTTGATGGTGGGCCGATGTTCTCAAAGAGTAAGAACTCTTGGTCAATATAATCATAATTAAAAAGGATACCATCTGCCTTACGCGCAGAAGCAACACCGTAGATCAATATACGACGCCATTTAGATGAAGGAACTTCATTATCATTCCTGTTGAAGAGTGTATTAGTTAGACTAGCAATCAGTATGGAATTATGTATTTGATCTTTTCGTTTGATTTACCATCTGCTTATAAACAAATACGGGAAAGCACATCTTCAAAATTTCAAAATCAGGAGACACGATCGTAGATGTGTATGTGTTCTCATCCATTAACCAATCGAGTTTTTCCCCGTGTCCAGCTTGCAACTGCATGAGCTTAATTTCAAAAATTCTTTTTATGAAGTCAGATTGTTCTGCGTCAAAACCTTCAAATATTGTGGTTGACCGCAAATTCGATAATGTGGTCTTGATTAGGGATGGGTACGGTTACGGTTATAGCCGTTTGTGACCGGCTATAGCCGTAGCCGATTCTAGTCGGTCAGAGAGGCTTAGCTGACCGACTAAATTGTAGCCATCGAAAACATTTTGCGCGCCTGTGTGTTTGGGTGGGTGGCTTAATCAGGAACCAGAAGCGGCAATTCCCCTGAAATTAGTAATAAAATTGCGCAGGGGTTGCCAGGTTGAAACTAGACAAGCGTGTATCAGCCGGTGGTTTCTGATTTTTGTGGAGAGGTGGGTGGGGCGAATTTTGATGTTATTGTTGTTGCTTGTGAGTGGAGAGTGAGAGAGTCTGTGGCGATTGTATTTATGTGATTTTTAGCCGATGCTTGGTGTAACGCCACGTGAGGTAGGTGGCCCCTGCGTAACATCACCTGACCGGCTGGTGCTTCGGTCCCTGTGTAACCCGTCTGATCAGCTTATTATTAGTGTCGGTTTACCCGTGACGCGTGCCGTCCATAGCTGTTTCGAATAGATCGACACGGATCAGTCCGATAAACGGAAGATCCCGTAAAGACTATACAATCATCACATCACGTGAAATAATGCATACGTTATTTGTTTACTTGCGCTAACCTAAACTAATCTGTAATCTCAATTATCTCAAGAATTACTAAACCAATTTTGATGATCTAGCTGTCGTTAGAATCGGAAGAATTGGCTCTACAACTTTAATTAAAGGATCAAAGAACCTTTACATAGTAAAATAATTGATCGACTATAGTCGGCTATTAACCGGTATGACTGACCGCACTTAGCCGGCTATATGGAGTGCTCCGTATTAAAAGGTCCCATTTTTACATTTATCTCATTTTGAGATAATTGAGTTTAACCATTTGTTTTGATTTTCGGACTGATTCGGGATTAATTAAATTTCACGATTTTGATTGGTTAAAGAAGGCAGGTGACTATCGGATAATCTCGTGACGTGTTGGCTCTACGCAGCCTCATGTAATTTTTCTTTTTAAATTATCTTGATTTTTTATTATGCAAATCAACTTTTATTAATAATTGAAAAATATAAATTATGTCAAAATTTACATGAATTTAATAAAAACTCATTTTTCAAAAAATTGTAAAAATGGGCCCTTTTAATACGGAGCACTCCATATGCCAATAGTCGATAATAACCGACCGTAACCGACCGTAACCGACCGAACCCATCCCTAGTCTTGATTTGCGCTAAATGTGAAGTTACTGTATCGGTAAACCAAATGATAGATCAAAGATACAACTACACTTATTTTTCTTACTGTGTAATTTTTTTTAATCCATTCTTTAAGCCCATTAACATTAATGCGACGTAAAGATTGAGATTGAGCAGCTTCTTTTAGTTCGTTGAAAAGTTTTTTATTTATCAAGGAATTATCATTATCAGCACTTATATTGACGATGTCTGCATCGTTTAATCTGTTTAATAAAGTGATTTTTGTATGTAAAAATGATTATTTGTAGCCATCGGTAGAAATTATTGTAGTACTTACTTTTGTTCGAAATCTTCATTAGTCAACTCAATTTCCTCTTCGTTATCAATTTGACGCGCCAATACATCTTCAATAGTTTCATAAGACTCCTACAATTTATCATGATCTTTAGAACAAAATAAAAAAAATTCCATTAAAACATTAGGCAGTTCATACTATCGTGGAACGCCCCACCTCTTTTTCATCCACATCTTTCCTATAGCATGGTTTCTTTGAGCTATTGTTATCAAACAATGGAGCTGTTGGATCTTTCAAGTCTAGAAATTCTAAACTTTTCCGCTAGATTACAATGCAGACTATGTGTCAATCAAACTGTACAGAAAACCCTTTTGACTTACAGACCATTGTTTGTATACCTTAATAGGACGTTCAGAAAATGGACAATTTTGCAGAATATTGTATCGCCTTTCTCCAATTGCATTGGAATGAACTGTCGCTTCCTCAGATTTGTTGACAACGTATTTTAGCTGATAAAAATATGTTAATTTACATAATCCAACAATATATATGATAAGCATGTGAGAACTCACATCGGAAATCGCCATTTGTATTCTGGTTTCCTTCATGATAGATCCTAAGGTATTGTATTCTTCCCATTCTTCCCAAAACTTCTGTACTATTTCTGAGTCTTTGTCGTCCTAAAAATATAACTCAATGCAATGAGTAATTAAGTAATTAGCAAATGTTTATGAATCAATGGCAATATGTGTTAGGGCAATATATACTAGAGCAATAACAGACTAGACAAAAGCGCGGGGACTATCACTTGGGCTGGCGCAGGGACCAATCCAAACGTGTCTAGCAATAGACAGAGGCATCCTACCATGAGCTGTACACTAGAACAGTGTTGTCACTGGATGGTCACTGGATGGTCACTGGAAGGCCACTGGAAGAAAATTAATAGTGTCACTGGAACTTAAAGTTCCAGTGACGCTATTAATTTTCTTCCAATGGCCTTCCAGTGACCTTCCAATGACAACACTGCACTAGAATACTGAGACTCATGGCCTGTTAGAGCACTAGTAACAACAGAGATCCATGAAAAAAATTGATCAAACTGAACAAAAGCGCGGGGACTATCACTTGGGCTGACGCAGGGACCAATCCAACCGTGTTCAGCAATAGACAGAGGCATCCTACCAAGACCCATATCGATCGAAGCAATAGACAGAGGCATCCTACCAAGACCCATATCGATCGAGGCTTGTTCAACAAATTTCATGGATCATAATATTAAACAATTTTACCTTAAACGAAGATACCAATTCTTGAGCCCTTTGCGACGCAGAATCCCCAAATTCGTTGGGATTCTCGGCAATGTTACAAATAAGCTTTCTCCATGCGCTATGTTCGACTGACTTGCTACAGCAACAGGAGTACTGTGACCTCCACCTCAAGAAACCGAAAAGTGACCATTCTGAGAAGTTAAACTCCTTAAAGTAATTTTCTCTTGGCTGATAGTTAAGGCAGATAGTGTAAATATCGAATGAAGCGTCCATGTACGAAAGAAATTGCCCCCAAAAAACTGCTAGAAATGTGAGAAAATGATACGTGCAAGGTGAAATGTTTTTATTGCACATTGAAAATTTCGAGCTGGTTTAGGAGATAACCGGTCATACGTTAAAACATAATGTCATGAGATGATTGACTGAATTTGTGTCTCATCCCGCATCTAAGCTACTTATTTTAGAAAAATGACACTTTGTGCCTCACAAATAAATTATGCATAAGGATGTGTAACGGTTGAATGGGAGAGCGATAAAACAAGATAGACAATCAAGTGATATTTTAAAAATAGGATTAATAAAATTCGTAACACAGAACAAGTCATACGCTTGCGCGCCCTTAAATATACCGGGGCAGGGACGATGATTTTTCGGGGTTACAGATGATCTGACCAATAAAAATAGGCCTTAATACATCCATTGCAAAATAACCGGTGCAAAGCACAAGATCACTATTAATTAAATATAGATTTTTAGTACGCATCCGGCGTCCCCTCAGGAGGGGTTAATATATATATAAAAAATATATATATATGGGGTCTTTGCTAGGAAAACCACAGTTAGAGACTATTTAGATTTGACAATAAAATTTGAAATTGCTAGCTATCTATTAATCCAATTTGAATAAACTTTTTTTTATTTTATAAAACTTAAATAGCTTTATAAAATAAAAAAAAGTTTATTCAAATTGGATTAATATATAGCTAGCAATTTCAGATTTTATTGTCAAAATCTAAATAGTCTCTAACTGTGGTTTTCCTAGCAAAGACCCCATATATAGATTTTTTAAATTTTTAGACTGCTTATTGTAAGTGTGAAATGTGTAAATGCTTAAAATTTTTTTTCTTGCGGCACAGACCCACTGCTGTATAATATACCCGGGTCTTTTGTAAGTTTTTTGACGGGTAGATTGCATTAGACCCCGAGTCTTTTGGTCAGTGCACTACGGTAGTTGATCTTTTCGTCTCTTAGCTGTTAGGTTTACTAAACCTACTAAAGTCCCACGTACACTTTTATTAATAACTCTAACATTAATTCTAATCTAACCTAAAAAAATGCACCTAAAATTTCATATTATAACTTATATAATAAAACAAATTTCAATATCAGTCGCAATAAAACGTTAATATTAAAAAATATTTGCTGATATCCAAATAAAGATCTGTGATTTGATATCCAAATTTTTACCTGGATAGGGTTCCAACCTTTCACCCGAATAACCATTTAACTGGTGACCTGACCCGAAAAATTACTAACCGGTTCATACTTTACAGTAATAAGACCGGTTTAATTTCAATATGCGGATAACCGGTTGTTACGGATAAATACGGATATTACGGTTGATCCAGGTATCCAGTTAATAGATAATCGACGATTAAGGTTAGCGATAGTGATTATGCATAAGACAATGCGTATATAATTGTAATGCGCATATCGTTATCAATCATTGAAAGCTAAATCGTAAGCATAAATTTTTTTTAAAATTTGCACTATTTTCTTGGTTTGCTAAGAACACAAGTTAAGAAGCACGTTCTGCATTTTATCTTAAACGTTATTATACAAACTTGTTGTCCACTAGCAGCCGCCAACATTCACATTAGCCTAGTGATTTGAACCGGTTGTGCTATAATCGGTTAACCGGTTGAGTAAATGCTTAATCGGTTGACCCGTACAGTAGTAGACGAGACAAAAATTTGAGTAAAGGTCCGAGAATTCCCGAATCTACTAGTAATCTTAATCGGTTGAATCGGTTGACACCAAATATTTCGGTTCGGTTAACCGATTAAGGAAAATTTTCTCGGTTCAAATCACTACTCGAGTAATAGTAAAACCGTTACATAGAATTTTTTTTAGTAAGTTTCGGCCAAGACCCTGACCATAGATCATCAAAATACTCACTTGCCACATATACTCTTTTTTAGCAAGATCTACGCGAGAAAATGTTCACGCATTTTTGTAATGTACTATTATATCATATAATTATAAATCGTATTTGTATTTGTATTCGTATTCGTAATAAAGTACTTACGTACATTTTTTATTTTTACCAAACATTATTAAAGATACATTAAAACATTGAAAAACTTTACCTTTTTGAGTACTTCGCCCTACCACTATTCATGATTTTTTTACATTTTTTTATTTTTTTTTGCTGCCGGATTTTTTACTGGGCAGATGAATTGATAATCACGAACATTAAAGACCACAACGAAAGAATTTGTCAATCCTTTCTAAATAAAATCTCTATCATATGGGCGGATTTCTATTCAATATGTCACGAAATTCGATCATTAACCAATCAAATCAATAATGCTGTAATGTGATATTTGTTGATCGAAAAATAAAAATTCAATATACAGATATATCGCAAAAAAATTTATTAAAATTATTTATTGTCAGCGAAGTTTATTTCATATATTTTAAACAGTAATTCTATTTATTATTTCGTCATCACTAGGGTACGAAATGGGCCGGGCCGGGCTTGTCTAAAAAAAACCCAAACCCGAAAGTATTTTTAGCCCAAGCACGGCCCAGAAAAAAAAAAAGCCCGGAATAGTGGGCCCGGGCCCGGCCCGTAATTTATCAAACTTTATTAGCGTTAGAGTTATAACTACTTGACAACATACTCTTCATAGTAACTTAACTAGGCCAATATGCAGGGTTGTAAGATTACGGTAATTTATAAAATTTGGCGGTAAGTTATCGGTAAGTTACCTTACAGTAAGTAACTTAAGGTAACTTCTGTAACTTACCGCCAAATTTATAAATTACCGTAAATTTACAACCCTGCCAATATGTAAATTACGATATAGGCATTAAAATTGGCCAAATCATATGATAATTTCTACTAGCATTAACATCAACTTGACCCAGCCTCAATGGCCAATAAAACCAAATTATAATATAAATGAGTTATTTTGAGTTTATACGTATTAACTTATATACCTTTTGATGTAAATTATAGTGTAATTTATGTTAGTAAATTACATGGAACTTACATGAAATTTAACAATTCTAATTAGTGTTAAGCAATTAAAATAAAATAAATATTTATTATTTACTTCTTTATTTATAGCTGATCTCTAAATTAATGGGTTATTAACCTATTTAGAATATGTAAAATGAGCTTTAGTATAACAATTTTTTACACACCATAATCCATTTTTATATCATTATTTTTCAATACTTTTGAATACTATAACCTAAAAAAAGCCTATTGTTAAATCCTAATTCTTTGCTTATACTTTTAAAATATAGAAATACTTCTCAAAAGAACTCTCTTGAATTGTATATATTACCTTAAGTATACTTTTTTAATGTGCTTTTATCTGGTCCAAAAAGATATGGTGTTTATTTTTTTTTTAACTTGCCTAATTTTTTTAGATAACAGATAAGTATGTATGTATATACATATAATTACTTTGTTTTATTGTATATACTAAGCTTGTTGGTTAAACTAATTAGTTTCACCAAAAAACTAATGCACCAGCAAAACACCATTGGTGCACCATTAAAAATTAGCTTTTTCTATACTATTAGTGTATTAGTTTCACTAGCTTTACTGGTGCACTATCAATTGACTATTGGAGCACCATCAAAGATTAGTTTTACCAACAAACTTTGTATATACCAAACTACTAACTTTGCTTTTTTAAAAAATTAGTGAACAATTTTATACCTCTTACTCTACATAGTTTGTTACTTAGCAGTGCACTATGAAGACTTGAAATATGTATTGATTTCTCTTATCATTATACAGACATTTTTTTACATGTCTTTATACCAATCAAATTTGTTTAAAAAAATTACTATAATACTAGGCTCATTGGGCCCAACTGGGTATAAATATAAAAGCTCAATCCGAGCCTAGTACTTAGTGGATCAATTCAGACCTGGCCTACAAAATTATAGATTTAAAATTTTGAGCCCGATTTAGATCCAAGCCTGGCCCAGCCTGCAAATTTCCAGGTTTGGCCTGGCCAATTTCATACTCTAGTTATCATCCTTTTTATTAGATATACTTACAACCTTAGTCCATATTAAATTAAACAATACTATTTATATGTATTTGATCTAGACCAATCTATATCTATTTATTCGACAATTTACTTCTATAAGATTAATTTATACACAAAATACAATTAAAGAATAAAATAAAATCTAAGTTTGTACAGTTAACTCTTTTTATACCAAACCTCTCTATAATGAACTCTAGATATAGTGAACTAAATATTTTTAAATTTTTTAATAGTTTAGTATAAAAAGAGTTATAGTTTTCTAAGAAAATATATTAATTTTATATAATAAACCTTTTTTAACAACTAGAACCAATAGTTCATTATAGAAAGAAGTTAACTATATTCTTAGTAGCAAAATGTTATATTCTTAAAAAGTAGTTTAAAGTGTATAAATAAATTATTTGAACAATATTTGATTCAAAAAAGTTAATACATAATTGATTCAAGCAAACCAACTAAATAAAAGTCTAACCATAAGTCATTAGAAAAACTTAAACCTATTATAAACTTTTTTTGATGTTATTAAGACTAAAGTATTGTTGAGCACTGTTGAGTATAAACACAAAAACAATAGTAAAACCTATTTTTATATATTTATAAGATTGTTGTTGTATACTGCAAATAGTCATTAGAATTCAGAATTTGAATAGGATTCAGAAAATTAAGATCATATATATAAATATAAAATTTCTAAGTACGGTATATATTACAGTCGTCCCCTCTATAGTCACACCTTCGGGATACAAAAAATGGTGATTATATAGAGGTGTGACTAGTATAGAGGTTACCTCTATATAGTCACATTTATATAAATATAGATATAAGGTGACTATATAAAGATATCGGTAAAAATATATAATGTGTTGACAAAATATAGTAAAGCAAAAAATATTTTTTATAAAATTTATTATTTAATTTTACTTTATTCATATTGTTTATAAAAGTACAGTATAAAAACACATACAGTATTATATCAACTTGTTACTGTAAATTCTCAAAATAACGGGCATGGGTGTTATTTTGAATTTTGGCCCGAATTAAGCTTAATTGGGCAAAAATTTGAAATAACGCCCATGCCCATTATTTCGAGAATTTACAGTAGTTAGCAAGGTAGTTAGCAAGATAGTCAGATCCGATTACTGTATTCATTGGATTTAATCGGATATCCAATTTGGTGTATCTGAATTAGGATGCTTTGAACAAAATCACCAAATTTTACAATTACAGTATTTTTTGATAAAACATTTTGGTCTGTAATATTCAAAAAATTACTGCTTCCCATTTTTGTGCCAGTGCGGCCCTTTGCTCTCATGATTACAGTATTAAATAATATTTTTTTAGCAGAATTAAAATGATTAAAAGCTAACCACTTTAGAATCTAGCAATTGTTTAACTTCTAATGAGTTATAAAAAGAACAATAGGGTTCAAGAAAGACTAGCAGCAGAAAGCTTATCCAATTTTACCCCGTTTTTTAGAATCTAGACTCGTTAATTAGCAATCTAAAAAAACTTTAATATGATAGGCACAAAAACTAGAAAAAATTAGTAATAAACTTCTCCCTTTCCAAAAAGACTAACACTTACTCATACTCGGTCACACAGTTCTTCAACTTCTAAACGTTCTTCTTACGTAATTGAGGATGATCGAATAATTTTTTCTGGTTCTCCTCACTTAACTCATCAACAATTTCATAAGAAGTAATCGTAATGATAGAAAGCCAACCAAATTTGATTTTCACAGATTAGCTCTGACGAAACAAAAAGAAAAAAGTGAAAAATGCTGAAAATACAAAAAACAAGGGTCTAAACCTGTCTAGGAGCATGTCGGGATGGCAATTTTATTTATAAAACAAGCCCTAACTCTAACCATAAATAACCTTTACCTAAATAATCAAAAACATATAAACGCCCATTATCTTGAAATAGCATAAGCATGGCATGTTAATTCGAATATTGGATATTCATTGAATATCTGAACAATTATTTAATGGATCAGGCCTCCAAGCATCGCATGATAATGCTGATCTTAACTATATTGGATAAAAGTAGGTGTATAGACTTGTATGATTTGGGTTTTTTCATTGTTCAAACAATAAAAAATCCCGGTAATCGAATAAGTCTGGACACTCTAGATAAAGATTCAAAAGAAAATCGAGTCCTATTGTAAGCGATTCAAGCTTTAAAAACAGCCTACTGCTATTTCTTTGCTATAAGTATAATTCGGGTTTAGCATACCTGTATCATCCTGAAATAACACCTGGGAGCGTTATTTCAGGATGATATGGAAAGATAATATACCTGCACCTCTAATGCATGCACTTAACAATAGGATAACAAATAACAATCCATATTGTATTCCTAAATAAATATAAGTTGTATACGATAAGTAAATTCTGAAATAAATACTATAACACCACCATCTAAGTGTCTTCTAAAAAATAAAACAAAATTATATCGTACCGTTTTTTAAATTCCAAGAATTACTTGCATAATGCCTCCTAAATCGATACCTAAGAAAACATGTAGTCGCATTAGCGACAAACAAAAAAAAGAAATTTGTGAATTTGCTAAAATGAATCCATCCTATAAACAACATCAAATGGCTAATGAGTTTAATCAACGTTATCCTGATTTGAAAATGGATAGATCAACCGTTTCAAAAATTCTAAAAAAAACTGACAAGTATCAACAAATTGAAGATAATTTACAAGCTAAAAAACGTTTCACCATCGTTCTGTGAAGTATCTGATGCTAGAACTCGCCATGAATATGTAGGTAGAACGGGTTACGACTGAAGGATTAATTTTATCCGAATCATTAATAAAAGAAAAAGCCCAACAATTTGCACAAGCACTTGATATGCCCGAAGAGTCCCTTACATTTTCGAATGGGTGGATCTCTAGGTTTAAAAGGCGTAATGGATTAAGGCAAGTTACAATTCATGGTGAGGCAGGAAGCGCACCCTTGGAAACCTTACCTGCAGAACGTGTCAAACTACAAGAGCTTCTCTCCCCCTACGACCCAGAAGATATCTATAATGCCGATGAAACGGGTTTATTTTATCGATTGCTCCCTAATCAAACACTTTCTAAAAAAAAAAGTTAACTGGAGTAAAGATGATAAAATACAATAAAATAAAAAAAATAAAAATAAAAAATAAAAATAATTTTTTTTTTTTTTTTAGGACAAAACCAGGGTAACTGTATTGCTTTGCTCTAACTCAACGGGCTCCGATAAGTTACGTCCGCTGGTTATTAGTACCTCTAAAAAGCCACGATCTTTTAATGGGATAAATAGATCGCAACTACCAGTAATCTATAAAAATAACAAAAAAGCATGGATGAGAACCGACATCTGGGAAAAATAGTTAAAATTTATTGACGAGGGATTCCGCATTCAAGGTAGACAAGTTTTGCTTCTTGTTGACAATGCATCCTCTCACACGGCCCCAGAAACAAGTAATTCAACTGAAGTCCAAGATGCCGAGGAATCTGTATTGGAAGATGACTCTGACGAAGAAATTGAAGTTCGGGAACAACCCGGGGGAAGTTCGCGAGGAAGGTCGCGAGGAAGAACTCGAGGAAGACGACCTTAAGGAGAAACCCAGAGATCTAATCCTGCGAATTCTGGCTGATCCAGGCGAATTTCAGACAAACTTCACCTCACGAATACTACTGTACATTTTCTCCCACCACTTACAACAGCTCACCTTCAACCCATGGACGCTGGTATCATTAAAAGCTTCAAGTCAAAATATAAAAACATGTATTGTCGTTATTTGCTTGATCAATTTGAAGAAAATAGAGAACAAAGGTAAGAGTTACACTAGTAAAATGTATTATGTAAATGGTATAATCTCTTTAAACTAGAGCTATGACCCAGTTTGGGTGACCCATAAGGGTCACCCGACCCAAAGAATTCGAATAAGCAAAACTCCCAATTTGTTTATAAATATCGATATATGATCTGTTCCGGTTTAAACAGATCGTGGGTCAAATTCCCGTACAACTTGTATAATCCGGGTTATGACCCAGTCAGTATTATTTGACCGAGCCAAAGCTCTAACTCAAACTGCCATTAGAATCATGCCATTTAACATGGTGAATTGTTTAAATTTTACTAGTATTAGTACTAATGATTTTATAAATATAGAAAACTTACCATAAGAGAAGCCATCGATTTTATCTCCGATGCTTGGGATGAAGTCAGTGAAACTACGATTAGGAATTGCTGAAAGACTACCAGGATTATGCCAGAAACGAATGAACCAGAAGAAAGTAAATCGGATGACAAACCTGAATATGAAACACCAGAGATCAATAATGCTGCCATGCTAGTTAGCGATCTTTTGTATAAAACCAACCCGGTGACCCAAGAATTAAAAAGTAATATTAATGAATATATCTATATGATTGACCAGCCAGCCGTGACCGAAGACATATTAACAGATGATGGTATTATTGAAGTGGTGATGGATGAATTTGGTGAAGATAATGATGATGACAATGACAACGACGAGTCACCACTATCTCCAGTAACCATGGCTGAGGCCATCAAAGCATTGGAAAAGGTCATAAGATACCAGAAAAGCCTTGATCTTGGAATTGGGTTTGATGAGTATGAATTAGTTACATTGAGAAAAAGACTCAAAGAATGGAAATCTAAAAAAGAAAAAAATAAAAAACAGTCTTCCCTCTTATCTTTTTTGGAGGTACTAGCACCGCTTCCTAAATTTTACTTATTTGTTTTAGTTAGAATATTGAAAAAATATAGAATCGAAATAAAGAAAAGGCTTTTAAAAATCTTTTTTTTTCATTTTCTTAAAAAAAAATGCCGATTATCGAGATTATCATAGATCTAAAGATTGTGTTCTTATTGCGCAGTAGAGCCTTGAATTGCTATAGCTGCGACTAATAGAAGAGAATTTAGTACGCATAAAAGGAAACTTAAATAAAAGAAATCAACTTTTACTTATCTAAGATCATGTTCTTGAATGACTTAAATAGGCTGTTCTTATTTTTTTTTAAAGTTATTTAAAAAAAATTTTTTTTGATTAATAAAATTAATAAGATACGTACGTACAGTACGTAGTGCAATGTAAACTAGTAGCACATTGAAAATAAATTTTCTAAATTTATTGATCTCAATAAACGAAGGTCTAGAACTTATTTTTAATTAGTTCTATAAAGTGTGAGTTTTTTAACCATACGTACAGATGAATTATAGAGTTGCCGATAAAATTTCATCGACTCAGCAGTCGAAAAATTTTGATTGACTAGGACGAAATACGAATTTTAAATTTAAGCAACTCTATAAAAATGTTAGTAGAAATATGAATCATATCCGCAGATTTCTGGAATTGGTAATTATTTTGACGCATCCCAAAAATGATCACAGGGAGCGTCAACTAATTTGACACTCATAATTAACCAATCAAATCAATCAACCTAAACTAAACGCTGCACGCTATGTAGTACTATAGTATATTTTTTATATAAATTTTAGCACATTGCAAGACCGTGAATCTGAATGTTGAGAGAAAAATAATTAGGTGTGTTTCCAAGAACAACACTGACTTCATATAAACTCTCCTATAGGAAAGGTACTTGCAGATGCACTTCACAAGGACACCCACTATTTCACGGTAATAATCTTGGATCAAAAGACTGATTTCTTCAAATCTTCCAGTAATAACTTTGGCTTAGAAGAGACTATTTCCGGTAATAACCTTGGAACAAAAAAAAAGGTGGGTGCAATTTACAAGAATACTATCTGTTTTCTTTTGGATTTTCCCAGTAGCAATCTTGGTTCAGAAGGAGTTCAGATGCACTTTGCAAGAATACCACAGACTATCTGGTAATAGCCTTGGATCAGAAGGTGGAAATGTATTTTGCCGCGCTGATTTTTTTGAACCTTCCGAGTAGTAACTTTGGTTCAGAAAGTAGTAAGCATTTTTAAATGAACTTTGCAAGAACGCCTATATTGAATTCCCAAATAATAACTTTGTATCAGGAGGAAAATAACTAGCATATGCACTTGCAAGAGCACAGTCTTTTCGGTAATATCCTTGGATCAGAAGGTAAAAAAATATCCAAATACATTTTACAAAACACCACGCTGATTTCTTTGAACCTTTCGGATACTAAGAATACTACACTGAATTCGGTAATAATTTTGGGTCAGGAGGCAATATGTAATACGTAGTTAAAAGCATGAAAATGAAATTTTTATTTGTCAACATTAATTACTTTCGACGTCTGATTCAAATAAAATAAGTGACGTATTTATTTCAAAAGAAGCGACTACAAATTTTATTTTTTTAAAGCGTATACTTATTTACATAATCGTTTACCAGTGAATGTTTATCAAAAAAACCAATTTTCTTCGGTTACGCCTATTTAATTTTATTCAGGATTTTAAAACAGAAAACAGTACTAACAAAGACCTAATAAAAAAACTAAATACTACTTAATTAACAACACCAACTACGATCTAAAGCACCACGACAATCTAATTACTACACTACGGTACTAACTACAACTAATTGAAAATACTAGAAACGACCTCTTATAACTTAACGATTTGAACTCCAACGATGACCCTTTAATGGCAACCTTAATCAATTTCTCTAACAGTGACCTAAATCAAATAAAATAAAAACATAAATAAATAAAAAAAACAACGCTTCTTAAATAAGATCATGTAAAACCGCTTTTAGAACAAAATTATTAAATGCCAACACCAACATGTACCATAAAAGATTGTATACGAGATCACTCTTGATAATGAATCAGGCCCATGTACGAGCCACAGACTATTAAAATAAATGTGTACTTATCTTGCCAATAATATAACCATTTTGCTGTATATTATACACTGGATTCATTATAGATTTTAAGATCAGTAAAAATATAAGATCCGGATCTTGTATACAATCTTTTGTAGTACTTATTTTTTTACATTACTCTTACTTAAAGAATTTCTTAGAAAGGTGTGATTGGTTTTGAGGTCGGGCGATTGGTTTGACGTATATTAAAACTATTGTTTTATAAAAAATTAATTTGTTTTTTTTGTAATTTTTGGGGTACAAAATGATCAGCTGATAATCAGCTGATACTAAATCGAGGGTACTAAAAAAAGGTCCAATTCCAAAAATCCGCGGATATGTTTTAAATTTTTGCCAACCAAAGCGTAGTCGGCTTAGTCGGAAAAATTTTAAAAGCAAGAACTTATAAAATTGGCTAGCTGATTTTAGAAAAAATCGACCGACTATGTCGAAGAATTAGCTTAGCTGATCACTATTTCATACTACCTAGGGGCAGTGTTGTCACTTGGACGTTTTTTGGACATTTTGGACATTTTTTCAAATTAAAATTACTTAAAATTTTATTAAGATAATCTATTTTAATTTTTTCACCAATGAGTCCAGCATCTAAAAAAATATATAATTATATATTTTTTTAAGGAATTGCTATTCGCACATGGATTTTTGCTATTCGCACCATGGTTACACAAAATTTTCTATTTATAGAATTATGCACTTGTGTTATACAAAGGCTCAGTGCATTGTTTTTGCAAAAATAATTTTTGGTTACACACTGCTAATGTCATGTAACATTACACAAGTCTAATTTTGGTAACCTAACCTGGGTCTGCCAGCATTAAGCTTAATGCTAGTGGGCACTATCATGATAATGCCCCGGTGGTGTTAGACATAATTCCGGCTCATCCTAACCCTAACAATTAGTTTTTAGTGTTCCTAGATTTAGGGTCTAACCCCGCTAGGGGCATTATCATATAGTGCCCACCAGCATTAAGCTTAATGCTGGCCGACCCAGGTTTAGGTTACCAAAATTAGACTTGCGTAATATTACATAACATTAGCAGCGTGTAACCAAAATTATTTTTGCAAAAACAATGCACTGAGCCTTTGTATAACATAAGTGCATATATTATTTTGAATTCTAAAAATAGAAATTCTTGCGTAACCATGGTGTGAATAGCAATTCCCTTTTTTTTAAATTACTTTATTGATTAGTTAAGCATGGGACATAGACTTGAATGATTTTGGACAATCTTGGACATTGGACAAAAAACATAGTATGGACACGTTCAAGTGACAACACTGCCTAGGGGTTAGTAAAATTATGGGGGCAACTCAAATATTACACAAGTTTAATTGAATACAAAAATTGTTATTTTATATGAAAATCATATAAATTCATATATATCGTGTTCGACTAGTCAAAGTTTTAATGATTAATTTTTTAAAAATAACATATCTATTGGAATATCTTTTTTTTTTTGAAACTCAAAATAGACAAAGGTTAGTAATTAATCATAAAGAAATTTTATAGTTGTTTTTTTATCATTAAAAAAACTGAATCATATCTAGAAGTTAAAGTAGGTTGAACAATAAGTACCAATTTTTTCATTTTATGTTCACTTTTTTTTTTCAAAATAAAAACTGATCTATTTTTTCTTTTTTGCAAGTTTTCTTTCTTTATTGGAATAGCCGGAACGTAAAATGGGTGCTTGAAGGTTCGGATCTGGGTAATCGTTGTGAGAAACTGTGAAACGGGTATAAATAGCAAATGCCAGTTCTATTTGTGTCTTGCGTTTGAGTTTCTTACTTTTTTTTTTTTTTAAACACAAAAAGCTAACAATTTTTTCTCTTTGAAGATTGTGCTTAAAAAATGTGTGTTTGATGATTTGGACCCGGGCGATCTGGAGAGAAACTAGAAACTGGACAAAATGATAAGTATCTATTTTTTCTCTTTTTTATGTATTCTTTTTTTTTCGAAAATAAGAACCAACATTCCTTTTTTTTTTGTAGTCCTTGCTTTGTTGGACGGTTAGGACGTTAAATGAGCACCTGAAGATTTAGATTGCTGTGATCTTTGTAGTTATTTGTTTTGCTGAAATACAGGCTTAATAACGGCACTTTTTTGTGATAATGTCGTTAATATAGTTACTGGTATTTCTCTTGTAGGGTAGAATATTTATGGGACAGTGGGCCTGAAACTGGATATTAAGTTTCGATTCTTTGTTTAATTTTATTTAATTTTCTTGTACTAAATTTCTTCTCTTTAGATCTTTTCAATGTAGGTGACGATAAAAATTCTTGAAACAACAAGAAGGGTTTTGGATTTTGGACTTCACGAGTATATAAATATGATCATAAGGGAACTAAGAACGTTAGCTTATGAAAATATAGTACAAATTTGTGTGAGACCTTACTTATGTTTAATATATAGTAGTGCCCAGCAACATGACGACGATTTTATTAATTACTGAATTAGTTTTTTATATATTTGTATTTTTTTATATTGTATTTTTTTTTTTATTATTAAAATAAAGATTCACATAATATACAATATAAAGCTCTCAACTAATATCGACTAATAATAAACAGATCATAATGGCTACATTATAATCTTATCACGACACATTGTTCCCTTCAAATGCCCATTTTGCAAAGCTATAAAAAAATAAGAATTGGAGCTGTTTAACCACATAAAAATTGTTCTATAGCTTCAGGCTGAGTCACCAAAGTTATCCGAATATTGGCTGAACTAAACGTTAACACACTTAGATGGTCAAACAATTAGAAAAACTTGAACGGTTCCAATCTCTACAAATAAATAAAAGGTTAGTTCCTATTTGAAATTGATATAAAACTTATAACTAATCCTGGTTTTACAGTTTCTCAGATTCGAATTCAAATACCCACGTTCCAACCGAATATAGAATGAAGAAAAGAAAGAAATTAAACCCAGACAAGAGAACAAAAGCTGGTACTTATCTTCTAGCTTTATAGTGTTTCGTTTCGACTATTTCTTTAGACGCCCATTTCACGATCCAACCATTTCACGAAGCAAAGACCTATGAAAAAGAAAATATTAGTTCTATTTAGATGATAAACCCAAACGTCAATTTGCAACAAACATACAAGTGCGTAGAATAAGTATAGTTCACTAAAGATATATATAAATTAATATAATTAAAGTTAATGTTTGATGATTTTAACCAGAATAATATTTAGTTTTCACGAACACCAATATGTGTCTAATTATTATATAAATCTACTAGGCGACAGAAATGGAATATTGCAATAACCTGTCTTGAATCAGCAATTAATCAATATAGCTGAAGTTTCTTTGATATAGTGTCGTGGGCATTTTTAATATACATTTATACATTGTTATACAAAGTAAATCTGAATCATTTTTATTGGCTATATATTATAATAAGTTGTCCCCCCGTAATTTTACTAACCCCTAGGTACTACTGTAACATGATTTTTTGTTAGATTCGTAAACCCATAATTTAGGTGACTTTAGCAGGGTAATTTTATTATAGGCATTATATAGATGGTTAGCAAAAAATTGTAATAGTGACTATAAAGCAATTGTGCCTATATAGAGGTATAATTAATATAAAAAGAGTTGGTAAAAAAAAAGTGACTATATTGACTTTGTGACTATAGAGGAGGTGACTATAAAGGAGGACAACTGTATTGAGCAAAAATTATCAAATAATAATAATTTGGCAAATGAGCACATGCTGCAAAATAGCATATATAGCTAATTATTTGTTAAATTACTATATTCAACAATTTTTTAATAATAGTGTTATCTGGCAATTTATAATCATGATTGGTAAAGAGTCACTTGCTGAGTTTTAATTTAAATAAACATTATTATATTGTAAGGAGAATTCTAGAAATTAGCTAATTTCTGGAGAGTAGGAGGTCAACTGAAGTATTAGATATATTTTCAGCCAAAAATTCATAACTTTGGCCAAAGTTACAAAATTATTTTTGACCAAAATTATAAATTTATTAATATGGGCTAGTGCATAAAGATATGTACCTCAAATAGCTCTGATTAAAATATTTTTTGCACAAATTAATTTTTAATTTTTTTAATTTAATATACTTATTAGGTTCCCGGATTGATAAAAATAAAATTATTTTGATTAGGGGCATGCCATTTATCACGTAATATTTTTTACTTAATAGCCACCCCCATCCATGTATGGTGTAATCACCCTAATCTCAATTCTGATTGGTTAAAATAATGACTAATATTTATAATATATTATATTAATATATATAATATTAAATAACTCTTGATCTATTGGTCCGTTTTGGATGATTTTACTACTAAAATGTTCGTCTCAATGAGACGATTCTAACAAGCCCAAAATCATTAAAATCCAATTACAGGGTCATAAGATCGCTAAGGTTTTGCATTATAATATATATATATTTTAATATATATATATATATTATAATGCAAAACCTTAACGATCTTGTGACCCTGTGATTGGATTTTAATGATTTTGGGCTTATTAGAATCATCTCATTGTGACGAACATTTTGGTAGTAAAATCACCCAAAACGGACCGGTAGAAAAAAAGTTACTTAATATTAAATAATATATATATTATATATATATCAGATATTATATACTGTATATAATTTAATATATATTATATATATGATATATAGACGTGATCACTGCCCTGACCAATGTATCCATGATATAAATCACGTGATAAATGGCACGCCTCTTATTTTATTGATAAAATAAAAAAAATTTATTAATAGTGACTTTTTTTAAAAATATTTACTATATAATTTACTAATTATATACGTGTATAGTAAAAAAATCTGATTACTTCACTTTAAAGCTTGATTTCTTAACAACCAGTGATTCAATTTTGCTCAAATTTTTATCATATCTTTATCATATGCACATTAATGCAGTTGTATGGTACAAACTCATAGAACTGCATATTGGTTGCGAAATTATTTAAAATGTCTTTTTTTTTTAAAAAAAATAATTTTGTTTTTTTTCAAATACAGTGAATTGTACGTGCTTAATTATTAAAATAAAACAATGTTAAAACAATAAAAATAATATAATAAGTTAGATTAAAACCTATTTTATTTGATACTAAAAATTTTTAATAATTAATTAAGAAAAAAAAATTTTTTCTTAGTGTCAAAATTATGAAATTTTTTGAGGTACATATCTTTTCGCACTGCGCTATAATATTTAATAATTATTGACTTAATTACTTATTAACAAAAACTTAAACACCAGCACCAAACCATAATGATGTAGTAGTAATTATTGGCACCTACAACAACACGACTACTGTAGTTAAAAATACAAGAAAAAAATTTTAAAAATAAATATGATCTATGTGTGCACATTCTGATTGATCAGTGATATATAATCGCATTATGGGATACGAGATATATAAATAATTGTATAATAATCGAAATTATAGTTGTAACATATCAATATTACTCTATAATACAAAATTTACTTTATCTATTCAGATTTAGGACTACTTTATTCTCAAAGTAATCTCTACTATAACAGATATATATACCAGTTTTGAATTTTTTGTATTAGAGGTAATTTCATAATTGGCAAAACCAATCCTTTTTTACAAATATTAATGGCATTCTTTATATTTTTCACTATAGTAGTGCTCACTTTCTGCTATATTGGTTTTCTTCTAGGAAGTTCTTAATTCAAACATATCTTTATATGGACTTTGCTACCAGGTTTCATATCCAATTATAGGCTTCAATTTTTTGGTTACAAAGTATTTATCTCTAGCTAGACTTGAACTGTTAACATTGTTTTTGGGAGAACAGCAGAGGCTTAACAACTAAGCTATAGGACCTGAATAGGGTTGTTAATGGAGTACTCCAGACATTAATAAAATATATAGCCCACTTTTGGAGTGCTTCAGAGTGGGTTATATGTTTTATTATTAATTGGAGTGCTCCATTAACAACCCTAGACCTGAATATTAAAATTCCTTTATTTTACTTTCTACAAATTTTTTTTTTTTACAATATAATAATACTTTATAAACCAAAAAAATTATAGCAATATCTCTACATGGTAATGAAAATATCTAACTTTGCAAGAAGACCTGTTTTTGGGGAAGTTAATTGCTAAGATTATAATATTATACTAACATTCTGCAATGGGATGAAATGTAAGTTGTTTACAATGAATATCTTTAACCAAACTAAATCAATATATGGGAGTAAGTTAGTAAAAAAGGGACAAATCATTTTTAGTAAAATTTTTTTAATTTTTAAACAAAAATATTTTAACAACTATTTAATCAAATTTGCTAAAAAATTTTTTATTTTAATCTTGAATTTATATAGAATTAAAATAAAAAAATTTATTAAATTTATTAAGATAGTTGTTAAGATATTTAAGCTTAAAGTCAAGAAAACTTTTACTTAGAAAAAATTTGTCCCTTTTCTACTGACTCAACCCCATATAGGGGTGAGTCAGTAGAAAAGAGACAAATCATTTTTAATAAAATTTTTTTAATATTTAAATTAAAATATTTTAACAACTATTTAATCAAATTTGCTAAAAATTTTATTTTAATCTTGAAATTATATAGAATTAAAATAAAAAAAGATTTTGAATTTATTAAGATAGTTAGTTGTTAAGATATTTAAGCTTAAAGTCAACAAAACTTTTACTTAGAAAAAATTTGTCCCTTTTTTACTGATTCACCCCATATAGACAACCAACAATGCATCAAAACATAGAACCTTCTTTAAAAACAAATTCAATAAAAAATCACTTATAATTGCTTTAGTTATAATGATAAACTATTTGCTAAAAAAACCCAACCTGTTACAATCAAAAATAAAATATTTCAAAATAAAAATACTAACTAATAAACTAACTCTTTCTGTTTTGCACTTAGATGCTTAAATAGATATTTAAATCCCATCTGTATACTAAGTTAGCAAGTAAAAGATAATATAATTTACTAGCTAAAATGCCTGAAAAACTAAAATTAAAATATTTTAACAACTATTTAATCAAATTTGCTAAAAATTTTTTATTTTAATCTTGAAATTATATAGAATTAAAATAAAAAAAATTTTGAATTTATTAAGATAGTTAGTTGTTAAAATATTTAAGCTTAAAGTTAACAAAACTTTTACTTAGAAAAAATTTGTCCCTTTTCTACTGATTCACCCCCATATAGACAACCAACAATGCATCAAAAAATAGAACCTTCTTTAAAAACAAATTCAATAGAAAATCACTTATAATTGCTTTAGCTATAATGATAAACTACTTGCTAAAAAACCCAACCTGTTACAATCAAGAATAAAATATTTCAAAATAAAAATACTAACTAATAAACTTACTCTTTCTGTTTTGCACTTAGATGCTCAAATAGATATTTAAATCCCATCTGTATACTAAGTTAGCAAGTAGAAGATAATATAATTTACTAGCTAAAATGCCTGAAAAACTAACACCAACTATGCAATATCATATTAGACACCCTACCTAAAATTGCAACAAAAAAAGAATACCAACTAATCCAAACAGAAACTTTATATTACAGAATCTCTCAATACACATCTAAACAAATAAATTCCAATTACTATTATAACTTTAAATACAATCTTTTTAACTTTTCAACAAAACAATATTTTAAAATTACTGCAAGTTTTATCACAAAATAATCAGAAAAATATAAGAGAATTATGGATACCTAAAAGAATATATATACATCAAATACAAGCACCTCCTATACCCACTAAGCCAAATATAGTTCTACAAATTCCAAGATCTAATAACAATAACAAAACAACTATTGCCAAACTTATATTATGGTCTTACAAGTTCATAGAATTTAATCTATCTCCAAATTAAATAATATCTTCATAATTCAGAGGTCTTTGACCTATCTGGTAAAGATTTATGTCTAGAGTAAACTAGCTTTATTCTCCCTTCCTCTTAGAGATAGACAACATATCTATACAAGATGTAGAAAATTGTAAATTTTATCAATAATCAGAACCAAAAACAGATTTTGCTTTAAAAAAAATCTAGGCTGAATCTGGCAGTGTTACAATAGAAAATTTTCAAAAATTCGCAATAGCACAAAATTTTACCTATGAAACCACCTTTTGTGTCCTAATTAAAAAAACTCGTAAAATTTTACTATACAATATATTCTAACTCAATTCTAATTCAACACCCTAACGAAATTAACTTAGCGTTTGTTTTGATTCCGTAACACGATCTGGGTGCAATCCGGTGACTGTCACCGACGGCGACAACTAGAATATTTCTAAAATATAAATCATATTAAAATCTATATTTACTTTTTAATTATCCTAATTTTAGCATAATTCTCCACAATTAGTATAGTCAAATTTGAACGTGATTTTCATAATAATATTAATAATGAAACAATTAAGCACTATGCAGTGATAAAATGCATGATGCCATCTCTAGTAACGCGGCGTTACTTATTAATCGCCCACATTAAAAGAATTTCGCAGGCCAATCAAATTTCAAGATCAGGAAGATCAGGCGTAAACGCAAAAAAAAATCGTAACTCAACATTTTACCTAAGAAATCGCCTTCTGCGCATTAACAAAAAGTTTCCCTTGAAAAATTTTGGTATTAATAAAGTATCGTTCTAACTTAATAGTAAAATCTAAACCTAATTTAACAACGAAATAATTTGAGCGAAACTTTTTTAAGTTGGTGGCGCTATGGTCTTATTGTTCACTTTCAGTTAAATAAAATAATAGAATTTGAATTCAAATTATTAAACCGAATATCTTTGAATCAAGCTTAATATAGAGAATACTATTAATTAAATGAATCACTATTTATTTTTGATTTTGGATAGTTTCGGCGATAATAATAACACGATAAATCTTAATATACTAATCATATAGTTTGATACAAATAGTTTTTGTTACGTATACATACGTACTGTACGTACATCACTAAATAACTGATATATAATTTGATATTAACTTTAATCATAACTCTAATTCAAACTTTAATTGGGGATCCCCGATTAACGTTAAAATTTGAATTAGAGTTATAATTATTAACGTGCTATTATAGAATTTATTAATAATATATATAATATATATATTATAAATATGATTACGGACTAATTATAGATTCAATTGTATATATCGATATATATAATTAAATATAAGCGACTATTTCAAAACTTTTTTTCTGAATATCAAAATGTTTTAAAATAACTTATGAATATTCTTATGAAACATAAAAAATTTTAGGTCTGTTAATTAAAAAAAATTTAATCCGTTTTTACTATTTTGAATGGTAATCCATCGTATCCTTATGGCATAGTTTGGCTGATATTCGATGATACAGTATAAAAAAAAACTTGGAATATCTGGAATGATAAAAAAATCATACGCTTATTTTTAGTATGGTCAAACTTCTATAATCTATATAGTACCGTTTGTATTTATAGCCACGTTGTTATTTAAATTCTTTATAACAATTATAGCGATATTTTATAAAACTAATGTAGCATTTTAAACAATTGTTATATATACTTAATAAATATACGTTCATTTTATTTTCGAAATTATATAGATAACATTGTATAATAATGAAAGTTTATAT
This sequence comes from Gigaspora rosea, assembly GCA_003550325.1. Taxonomy (NCBI): domain Eukaryota; kingdom Fungi; phylum Glomeromycota; class Glomeromycetes; order Diversisporales; family Gigasporaceae; genus Gigaspora; species Gigaspora rosea. The sequence goes on from QKWP01000064.1 coordinate 160,400, forward strand.
TCAGAACAACACTTTGTTTTACATATTGTTAATTACGGTAATACAAAAAATAATACTTCAAAAATCTTAAATCGGATATACAATTTACATGCGCTTTAAAACATAAAGTCAAAAGTCAGCTCTTGGAGTGCTAAATATGATGCAGAGATGAATTCTAAACCATCAGTTTATTCCGTAATTTGTAACCCAAAAAAAGTTCTATATATAATACAACAAAAATATAATAAAGATAGTATGATTTGTTATGAGTAAATAAAAGAAATACAAAATATTGGAATGTTTTCTCTCTATAATTTTTTTTTGATAATTTGGAAAACTTCTAATTCTTCGACAGAAAACTTATCTTTAGTCTTCCTAATAGGACCCTCATAAGGGGTAGTAGCTTCATCAAAATTACAATAAGAAGCGCAATCATCTTTAAAATCTCCATTAAAAATCAGAATACCACGAAAAACAGGACCATGTAAAGGAGAATTACAAATTGAAGAAATTGTACCGGCGGATCTACTAAGAATTGAATTATCTAAATTCTCCTTCAAACTAAAAACAAAACTATTTTTTACTTCTAATACTGTATCAGACGAATCCCAGCTTACTGGATTGTAACCACCAATTATTTCATCAGTGTTTTTAATTTTTGCCACTACCAATGTTGGCCCTTTTTCATCGCATAAATCATGAAAAGCTTGGGGTGTAAAACCATCTCGGTTGCCTCTAAGAAGTAATTTAAATTCATAAGGAATATTATTTCTACTATATATGCAATCGGTTTTATGATCGATCCATCGTGAGAAGAGATGTAAGTGTTTTACACCAATAAGTACTGAATCTACACCCCGACGTTGAGACATAGGTATAGTAGATTTAGATTTTGCGGCCGCTCCAGAATGATATTTAAGAAGTTCATCATATAAATCTTGATCGATTGCATCTTTATAAACCGCAACCCTTTGGAAGAAATCTTCAGATGTAATTTGTCCAAATTTTATGTGAGCAATACAGGGTTCGAGGGTGGCACCCAAGTTTAAATAATCATCCTTCGTCCAATCATCCTTAATTATTGGTAAAGACGACGTATTAGCGATTCCCCATTGGACGACGGCATCCCATACGTCAATTTCTTCTATCAAGAGATCATCACGTTGTAAAAGAGAAATTAAAATATGTTGCTCCAAAGTATTAAAGTCATCAGATTTGAAAACCCAATGTGGATTATGATCAATAATCTTTTTAGCAAATATTTTTAATTTTGGAAAGGTATTATTATGTTGTGAGGTAATACGTTGAACGAGGCTAAAATTATGTTGCATTGCTTCTGACATATTATTGAGAAGATAATCTTGCATGTATTCGAAGAGTTCAAGAAGACAGAGTTCTTTACACGCAACAAGAATGTTAAGAATAACTTTTACATCATGTATTTTCAAATTCAAATCAAGAACTCCACTGTATATATATCTAATTTCAAAAAAAAAAAAAAAAAAAAGATATCAGAATAATATATGATATTAATAGAAAAATTCATAGAATTTATGAATAAAAATTATTTACTTACTTGAGAATAACTTCAAAGGCCTCAGGTAAGATATTTGGTTTTTCATAAATAATTACATTATCTTGTTTTTGAGCCCATCTGTCAGAAAGAGCAGTTCGAAAGTAAGGTGACCGAGTACGCAAAACAATAGAATGTGCACGAAACTCTTTAAAGTTTTCATCATCCCCAATTCGGAGAATAACGTCTGCATAATCACCGCTGTTAAGAACGGACATATAGTCTCGGATCAAAACGTCCAAAAATTTTCTGGATGCCATTTTACTTCTAATAACTCCAAATGCTTATCGAAGTATAAACGTGTGTGGGTGTTTTTTTCAAAATGGGACAGGCTATTTTGATGATTATATATTTATATATTGGTTGTAATATAACCATATAAATGGATAAATAAAATTTGAAGATGCGAGCAACAAGTCATTTGCATATAACGTTGTACGACCCTGCGGGATGACATGCATTGACAAACAATCACGTATTCATTTTTAGTATGATAATCTCTTTTATACACGTGATGTTTATAATAACGAGTTTATATCAAGTAAAAACCTGAATCCCGTGACTATTATCTACATAAAAAAAGTCACACGAAATAAAGAGAACTGAGTTCAAAATTAGGGCATTTACAAACGCCGAAGAGAAACAAATAGAAAATTGGTATCCTGAATAAAAATTGCTTGCATACGCCTGCACCAAAACCGTTTCGTAAGCACATATTAGTATTCCGTATTACTAAAAATGTCAAAGTAATTTAGTATTAGAAATTTCCTTTATAAATCTATGTGCACCGTGCTGCTTCACGTGGTCATCAATCGGCATAATACATGCCTTTGATGACCTGTAATGATAGCGATAGGAACAACTTGAACGTCAATCATTGTCGACGATCATGGACTCTAAAGTCCACAAAAGTCATATCATTTCATTATATCCCAATTTTAATTGTAAGGAGGAATTTAAGGAGAAATGTAAAAGATGAAGTAAGGAAATATGTAAGAAAAATGTAAGAAAAATGTATAAGAAAAATGTATAAGAAAAATGTAAGAAAAATGTAAGAAAAATGTAAGAATGTAAGAAAAATGTAAGACGAATGTAAGAATGTAAGGAAGGGTGCGGTATTAAGACAAAATTAAAAGTATTAAATAAAAATTGTAAGTACTCTTTAAAATTTTTAATTGAATTTTATCTTTATCTGTTATGATTTTAATAAGGAAATGCTTACCATTCTATAAAAAAATTTGTAATTTTATGCCGTAAGGTATTATAACGAATTGAGAATTTTAGCGATCCTGCAACACTGAAATTATGTAATTTTTTATGCCGTTCTTCTATTGTTTGGATTCAAATGCAGAAAAAATCTTTCGAACTTAATTGAATATATTAAAAATTTTTAAAGTTACAAGTATAAAAAGGTTACTGTCATTTCCCCTACAGACAATTTATCCGACATCACGCAGGTGACAATTTACTAAAAATATATACATACAGATAACCATATGCAACCCTAACCCTATGTGATGTCGGGTAAATGGTCTGTAGAGGAAATGACTTTCGGGAAATGAGCGACTATCATATAAAAAGCGATCATAGAGTAACCAGGGTCATTAGGACCACTGTACGTCAATTTGTTGAATATCTTTTTTCCTAATACCCTTCTCATTAAAATCCCTACGTGCATATATAAATTTCTAAAGTGGGGCAATAATGAGATTGAATGACTCATTTGATTTTCTGAAGTCAGTATGAATTACTCTAATGTACAATACTAATACCTTGTATAATATATAGTATCTTGTATTGTTTTTTTTTTTTATTGAAAAAAAAATTTTCGATTATATAATCAGCTCATTGTGCCTTAGCTCATTTCTTTAATAGGAAATTTTACAACTTTTTTACTAGCTCAGAACTAGAGACAAATGTGATCTAACAAAGCTATATACTCCTTAAGGTCACAGTAAAACACAAGACCCGTTAGGTTCTTTAATAGAGAAATTGCGAAAACAAGATTAAATGGCTGCCTTCTACCTATTTATAGTTCTACGTCCGAATGTGTAAATTGTCAAAATTTCTTAATACATATTTTCGTTGTGAACCAGTATATTCATGTTTATTTAAATTCACGGATGTATAATAAAATTGTATGCATAGTTACCTAGGTGACAATGAGATATATGATCACAATATCCAGTTTATTTCATTTTATTGTAGTTATTATGGTTTTTCTAATTAAGGATGTTCCCCAATGAATTTGCCAAAATGATCCGATTTGCTAAAAAAAATAAGTTAATCGTGACTATTAACATTGGTTAATAAAAAAAAACAACTGAGGCTATAACTAATTGGTCATATCGATGGATTTGGGTTTGTAAAATGAACCCTAAATTTTAGTGATTAAAAAATATACAATTGCTGTTTAATGTATTTTTTGTTATGTGAGTATATACAAAAATAAGTTATTTAACAATATAAAATTATATCTATTATACCGGTATTTTAGATTTAACGTAACTTATATCTCCCGGTATTCGCCTATTAGAAACCAAATTTTCTTTTATTATAAATAACCTTTGATTTTGTATCTGGGTATCTTACAAAACACCATAACAAATAACCTTGAAACATATGTATTTGGTACATATACAAGGGAGTACAAATCAAAAAGGGTATAAATTATAATAGATATATACTGTGTATTTTATATAGCACCTTTATAGTTATTTTATTTTATTTTATTTTTTTATTTTTTATTTTTTTTTTTTAAACATGGTCAATCCTGCCTTTATTATTAGGAAACGAATATACATTCTGGGTTATTAAGCATTGCCTAAACTTTATAGTTACTTTATATATATTATTATTGTTATTAATTTAATACTCTTTAAATAATTTATATGTATATATATGTAATATAAATTATTAAAATTTAAATTTATTTTACAAACTTATAAATTCAATTCTTTTTTTTGCCAATATTTTAATTTTATTTTTTTTTTTTTTTTTAGAATTCGGCAGTCATGCCGCAACTTTATTTATACACATTTTGTAACACCAGTACATTATGTGTTTTGTCTACTCTATGGTGACTATTACATTAAAGTGCGACCCACCCAGGTGTCATCAAAGGATCCTTAAATGGGACCTGCTATAACAAACTTTTTTTCATCATAACCCCTTATCTAGACTTAGAGTGTCCGAATCACTGATTGGAGTTTGCCACCTATCATAACCGCCTACTTCTTAACCCTCTTCTCCTAACTTCTTGAGTAGCAGGATTCTACTAGAATAAAAGAGACAAATAAAAAAAATAAAAGGAAATAAAAAAAAGGTGGGAAAGCTAAAATACCTAAACAAAGACCAAAGAAGTACAAAGTAAAAATGAAAAGACAGAAGAGAAAGACAAGAAGTAATTGGCTATGATAGCACTATTTACGCCTATGACCAGCAATAAAAATTATATAATACTGTGCAAGAAAATACCTTGCCAAAGTATTATATATACATAAAAGAAAACTAAAGAAATATTCTAGAATTTATTCTCTACAGATTTGCCTAATCCATTGCGCCACGTCTCATTATGTGTCCGTTCCTGTTTATCCACCTGCATGCCTTCTTCCCAATTAGGATATGAACAACAATGCTGATCTTTTGGAGGGGCACACCAAATTTCTCACTTTTTATCCAAAATTCTAGAAAAAAAAACTTTAAGCGAGAATATGATAGTGGGTATACAATTAAATATGTTCTTGTAACCAAAACCTTTAGAGAGTATATTGAAAATCTCATTTTTTAGTTCACCACCTAGCCAAACTATAAAACCTTCATCAACGAAAGAAGGCTTCTACCAGAATTTCTTGTACCAAGGGCACCTACTGTCAGTTATCTTGTACAACTGACGCTTCTGGCTTGCTTGCTGAATATATGAAGGAGTCCTCTGAGAACTTAGATAAGATGGTTGACCTTTATAAAAACCAGTCCTAATAGTTGCTTCGTCTTTTACTAAAAAAATTTTTGTTTTTCTTTTGTTCAGAATTTTGTACAAGTGATTGACAGGAAGAGTTGCTTATAAAACGTCTTTTTTGAAAATTTTAATTTTATTATTATTAATAATAAAATAATTTTTTTTTAGAATTTAACTAATTTTAACACCTGGTTAAAGTTATAAATTTTAACCACCCTTTATTTTTATAGAAGTTTTTTATATAAAAAATTATTCTTTAATGATTAGGGTTAGGGTAAGGGTATAGGTATGTTAAGTTAGAGAATGGATTGATTATTTATATGCAAAATTAGATGCCAAAAACTTTTATTTAATAGCCCAAAGCTAGTCTTTGTAATAAAATTCTGCGATATTGATAATTTTTTGATTTTTTTCTAAATTTTCTTAAAATTTTCTTTATTTTGTTACACAAGATCCTGCGACCTGATTGGTAAATTATAGGGTGGTTACATCACCAGGGGGACAAGTTAGCAACACTCTTTTTTTTATTATTATATTTTAATTATAAATTAATATAAGCAAATTTGTTTGCATTTTTGTACTTTTTAGCTCTAATCTATTTTTTTTTATCCCTTGGTGGTTCCACTATTGACTTTTATTTGTTTTCAGATTAATCAAAAAATTTGTACACATACAGTATATTTTAATTTATAAGAATGATACTACTCGGCTATCTATATAGATGCTCAGATATAAACTGCTAACTAGTATGGATAACTAACTACTAGAGACTTTGTTGAACCACCAACACTATAAAAAGTGCATTTCAGTATAGAGAATAAACTTCAATTGGAGATAAGAAAACAATACTACCCAACAAGAAAAAAAAGAGTAAAAAAAAAAAATCAAAAAAACCTTCTGTTTAAAAAGTAGAGGTAGCCAAAAAAGTAATAAAAATTATATAATACTATACAGAAAAATATTTTGCCTAAGTATTATATATATATTATATAAAAAAAAAGAAAAAAAACTATATTTAAAAGAATATTTTAGAAAGAAATTTCATTTTAAATTTTTTTTTTCATTCTATTTCACATATTATTTATTGTTTATTTCACAGAACATGAAACTCACTCATGACTTGATTTCAATTATGTAGGCATATTTCCAAAATGAATAAAATAAACATTGCTAATCTTTTGAAGAAATTAAGCCAAAATGCCCACTTTGTTAAATTTTGAAAAAGCCAAAAATGTAGAAACATAAGAGTATATGCTTTGCTAAATAGTATATTTGACCAAAAGTATGCTTCTACTAATGTTTTCATATCTTTTAACAAAAAACTCTAAAGCTGAAAAGTCACTCTTCCAGATAATTATCTGGACCAAATTTCCTACCAGACAAAAAACAAAAGTTTTTGTTAAAGCATTGCCTATACTATTATTAGTATAGTAGGATAACACAAGAAAGTTGTTTTTACAGAAGTCAACTTGCTCCTTCCTTGGGAACTCCTTTGTATATTTGACATGCAAGCCAAAAGTGTTCTTTTATAAGATAACTGGCAAGAGGTAGTGCTCTTTTATGAGAAATTTTAGTGGGATTCAGTATACTCTATCGACAAAGTAACCTGTAATAAAACAAAAGGGAAACAACAAAAAAATGAGTTTTTCTAACTACACACTCCTTCAAAATTTTGTTACAATTGATATTTTTTGTCTCTTTGGGCTTCTGAAATTTCCCAAAAAGTGGGCATTCTGGTTTACAGATTGTGCAGTATTTATTCCTTCTATTTTGGGTTATGTGCTTACCTATCCATCATGAGTTAGGATTCTGGTAACTGTTTACAAAGATAAATAGTGAATGATGTGTTGGAATTTTTATGGAACTCTCTAGAAATTTTTTTCTTGTTTCTCTAGGTGTTTTGTTCCCTTTTTCTTTATATGTACATATAGTACTTTGGTTAAGTGTTAACTCTATGCAGTCTATATAATTTTTAAATTAGTTTTATACCAATTTTGTTTTATTTTCTTGAGAACGCTGTGATTTTCTGGGTCACGTGACCACCTGATCTCCAATCCAGGTCGGGATCCCATAATCCGGAATAGTTAAAATTTGACTCACCGATTGGCTATTTCTTCTCTAGCTCTTCAGGTGTTTGTATTACCTGTACAAATAAGTGATCCACCCAATAACCAACACAACAACACACACACAAGAATAGTTTTTTTTTTTTTTTATCGGTTTTTATTTTTTTATTTATTTTTTTTTTTAATCAGTTTTTATTTTTTTATACTTTTTTTAATCGGGTTTTATTTTTTTTATTTTTTTTAAATTCGTTTTATTTTTCTATTTTTTTTTATTTTTAATTAGTTTTATCTTTTTTTAGTTTTTTATTTTTTTTATTTTTTCGTTTTAATCTGTTTTATTTATTTTATTTTATTTTATTCTTTTTTTATTTTTTTTATTTTTCATAATTTATTTTTATTTGTTGTATTTTTAATTCGGTTTATTTTTTATTTTTTTTAATTTTTTAAATTATTTTTTTTTTATTTTAAAAATTTTTTTTTTATTTTAATTCGTTAGGTTTAAATTATTTTATTTTTATTTATTTATTAATATTTTTTTTATTTATTAAATTCGGTTTAATTTTTATTTTTTTTAAATTATTTTTTTTATTTTTAGTTTTTTTTATTTTTTTTTTAGGAAAATTATAGATAGCGACCCAGCGCCATGGCGAGCCTTATATGATTGGCCAATCACATTAAAGATTGATGATCATATAAATAAAATTTTTTTTATTTATTTGTTTTTTTTTATTTTAATACTGTATTTATTTTTTAGAACCGTCGTCGCTTAGAGCCTTGACTTTGAATAAAGGTATGGCTGTTCTTCGTTTTTTTTTTCTTTTTTTTTTTTACTACAGTACTAACGTTCTTACATTTAGAATGAATGTAGTACGAATAGAATGTGCTAGAAAGAACATAGCACGGTAGATAGTTTTTTTTTATATATATATTATTTTATTGCATTATTAACGTTCTTATGTTCTTTTCATTAGAACAGACGTAGCACGGTAGTTGGATAGAATGGACGTAGCACAATAGATGTAGCACGGTCACGGTAAATTTTTTTTGTTTTTTTTTAATTAATTTATTACACTACTAACGTTATTACGTTCTTTTCTTTAGAACGAACGTAGTATGATTGGAATGTGCTAAAATGGATGTAGCATGGTAAATAGTTTTTTTTTATAAATTAGTTTATTACAGTACTAACGTTTTTACGTTCTTTTCTTTAGAACGATCATAGTACAATTGGACGGAACGTAGCTAGAACGGACGAACGTAATACGGTAGATAGTTTTTTTTTTATATTAGTTTATTACATTATTAACGTTCTTATGTCCTTTTCTTTAGAACGGACGTAACAAGAACGGACGTGGCACGGTCACGGTGGTAGAATTTTTTTTTTATATATATATACTAACGTTCTTACGTTCTTTCTTTTAGAACGAACATAGTACGACTAGACGTGCGTGCTAAAACGAACATAGCACGGTCACGGTAATTTTTTTTTTATATATATACAGTACTAATGTTCTTACGTTCTTTCCTTTAGAACGAACGTAGCACAACTAGACGTGCGTGCTAGAACGAACATAGCACGGTCACGGTAATTTTTATTTTTATTTTTATTTTTTTATATACAGTACTGACGTTCTTACATTTTTTTCTTTAGAACAAACATAGTACGACTAGACGTGTGTGCTAGAACGAACGTAGCACGGTCACGGTAATTTTTTTTATATACAGTACTAACGTTCTTAGTTTTTTCCTTTAGAACGAACGTAGTATGACTAGATGTGCGTGCTAGAATGAACGTAGCACGATCACGGTAAATTTGTTTTTTTTTTATATATATAATTAGTACTAATGTTCTTCGTTCTTTTCTTTAGAACGGACATAGTACGGATCGTAGCTAGAACGGGCATAGCACGAAAGTTAGTTTTTTTTTATATATATATGTACAGTACTAACGTTTCATCTTTTTTTTAGAACGAACATAGTACGATTGTTTAGTTAGTATGAGGCGTAGCAGTAGTATAGTAGTTAGTAGTAGTTAGTTAGCATAATATGTAGCACAATAGTAGAAATCGGGTTTTTTCGTATTTTTTTCATTTTTTGTATTTTTTTTTAATTTTTTTGTAATTTTTTGTATTTTTTTTTAATTTTTTTAATTTTTTTTTGTTTTTTTTTTTAATTTTTTTAAGTAAAACATATGGACTCACGTGATCGATTTTGATTGGTCGATCACGGGGTCGCCATAGCGATGTGTCGCCATAAAATAACGCCCTTTTTTTAATTCAGTTTAATTATATTTTAATTTATTTTAAATTTATTTATTTTTTTTTTAATTAATTTATTTTTTTATTTTAATTCGTTTGTTATTTAGTTTTTTTTACTTTCTAACTTATTTTTTTAAAATTTGTTCAATTTTAATTTTTTTTTAAATTATTTTTTGTAATCATAATAATTTATTTTATTTTTTATTTATTTATTTAAATTAATTATTTTAAATTATTTTTTTTTATTTCAGGTAAAATAAAGAAACTCCTAGAAGAAACCTTTGCAAAGATGAAGTTTTCTAGCGAAAGAACATGGAGCACTACTCCGTCACACTAGTTTTAAGGTTTGGATTTATTTTCATTTTCTAATTGGTTTCTTTTTTATATTTTATATTTTATTTTATAATACATAATTAATTCTATACTATCTAAAACTCAACCCCGCACTAAAACTAAAACTAACCTTAACACTACAATCTAACCTCTACCTAGACTATCTAACCCTATCCCTTATCTAACCCTATCCCTTATCTAACCCTATCCCTTATCTAACCCTATCCCTTATCTAACCCTATCCCTTATTTAACCCTATCCCTTATCTAACACTAACCCTCATTAAAAACCCATTAACAACATCAATTATAGCGCTACGACATCTAGCGAACGTTACAAATGACGAAATGACAAAACAAGGAAACGACGAAGCAAGAAAACAACGAAATGACGACACTAGAAAAAAAATAAAAATAAAAACACTACGACAGTACAAGAAAACAAAGACATGACAAAACGATAATAGAAGAAAAAAAAGTAAACTGCCGCTAATAAAATGATAACCGCACCTTATCTACGACAAGTGAAAACACAACGACAGCAATTGCAACACCAAACCAATGACGAAACCAAGGATAAAACCGAAGACAATACCAATAGCGAAGAGAGGCGACAATACTAACAGCGAAGAGAAGCGACAACACTAACAACGAACAGCGACATTAAAAAAAAAGGTTGGTTAAAAAAAAAAAAGGAGCTGTGTATTTATTTTTTTATGTTGATCTGTGTTACAGGAAAGTGCCCACGTGATCACATGATCCCGACCTAAGACCGGAGATTGATTGTTCACATGACCCAGAAAATCTCACCTACTATCTGTCTGTTTTCTTTGTCTTTCTTATCTTTTTTTATTTTATTTTAGTATATATTTGGTTTGCCATTTTAGGTGTTGTAGTATTTTCCCTCTTTTTTTACTTTCCTTTTTATTTTTGTAAATCTTGTTTTTCGTAAAAACTTAACCTAGAGGCTAGATAAGGAAGATTAAGGAAAAGTTGGCAATCTTGATAGGTAGTGTGATTGCCTGCTAGTGATAGAAGGGCACAAATTTTTAGTAAATTGAGAATCCGAATTGAGGCAAAGAATTGCTATGCAGGTCGCATCTGAATATTAGGTTGGGTAAGCTTTCTGTTAAAGTAGTCTGTCAATTTGTATAAGCAGTCTTTATATAATAAAGTTTACAGACACAGAGGGCAAAATTGCCAAATTAGAAAAAAACAAAAAACTCTAAAGTTGTTGCTCTACTACTTTTTTTATAATAACAAAGTCTTTTATTCAAATAGTAAATCTATAAAGAGAATCTTTTTTTCAATCTATTTCAGTTCTTCTCATATATGATTTGAAACTCTGCATTCAGATTGTTTTTAGATAGAATTTTTGTTATGTACAAGTTAGTGATACAAATCAATAAAAATTCTCTAATCGATTAGTTGGTAATCATCTTATCCAATTAATCAAATAATTGATTTTTATTCAGCTAATTGATTAGTTGACCAATCAATTAGTAAATAATTGATTAATCAACAAATTGATTAATCGATTAATTGAATAATCGACCAATTGATTAATCGATTAATTGATTAGTTGATTAATCGATTAATTAACCAATTGATTAATTGATTAGTTGACAAGAGTGCCAGGATGTAGGTGAGATTTTCTGGGTTACGTGACAATCTGATCTCTGATCCAGATCGGGATCCCATGATCCGGAATAGTCAAAATTTGACTCTCCGATTGGCTATTTCCTCTCCAGGTGTGTGTTGTATTATCCGTACAAATAAGTGATCCGCCCAACAACCAACACAACAACACGCACACAAGAAACAAGCAAATTTTTTTTTTCTTCTTTCTTTCTTTCTTTAATCATTTTACATTTTTTTTTTTCTTCTAATCATTTTTATTTTTTTTTTTTAGTTGTTTTTATTTTTTATTTTTTATTTTTTTTTAATCAGTTTTATTTTTTATTTTTTATTTTTTTTTAATCGTTTTTTTTTTAATTTTTTATTTTATTTATTTAATTTGGTTTATTTTTTTAAAATTTTTTATTTTTTTTTTTAATTTAAATTTTTTTATTTAT